>CM035172.1:39530649-39896727 GCA_020205615.1 Panax quinquefolius | reverse complement strand
AATATAAATTCATGGATGTGATATTAACGAATATCCTTCGCAGAAAAGTGCGAGGGTGATTCGATGATGGGGATTATTTATTAAGCTGAGTCTCAGCGATAAAATATTTATTATACACTTTTAATTCGTAGAAGATAGTAGATATCATGCTCTACTTGACTCTTCTAAAATACAGTTGTATGTCTTTGGCATGTAGTGCAAAGATGAATTGTTAATTAAAATCTTTGGCCGTAGTGCAAAGTTGAATTTATTAGTATGATTATGAGCAGGAATTCTGATTTGGTATAACCATGATTTTTGATGTTTTAGGTGAAGATAGGTGATGAAAATTATCTTCGTCTTGGTTGCGAAGAGGAATTTAGAACCACAATTATGATTATGAGTTATTCATATGATTGTGGATGAGGAGGCATTGATTTATTTTACATGGATAAAAGCGGTGTTGGTGGACTTTTAACATAGAAGAGATAATAGACCTTATGGTCTATTTGACTCTTCTAATGGATTGCTTTCGTCTGGCCACAACTATGGTTGAAAAGTTTTATTATTTACCATATGTTCTAAATCTCTGATTTATTATTGATGAAAGATATTGATAATTTAATTATCTTTATTCATGAAATTCTTTATTGGGCTAGTTGTGCTCACCCTTTCTGCTTCTCAATTCCTTTCAGGTAATAAGAGTGTTCTTAGTTAGAGTGTTGGGTGAAGTGGGGATAACGGAGAATAAACAAATGGTCTCTAGCTGTGGAGGTCCTCCCTAAACAGAATAGAAAAGTGTGTTGTATTCTATACAACATTTAGTAGTTATATTTGGTGAATCAAATAGGGTGAGGTGAACCTAACTTTGGAAGGGTGTTTTGCCACTATCATACAAGATGTCTAATGACATACAACCTCGTGTTCTCATAAGATAAGGTTGTGCACATCCACTAGCTGAATATATCTACGAGCACTACCTGTATGATCTTGGAGTTTATTTGAAACATAATTTTCACTTGGAGACGACGGAGATATTTATATGTCAAGAGAAGACTCACCATTGGAAAAAAGATGATAGTAATCTTCTCATTTTCTTTGGGGTCTATTAGGGTCAACCAAGGATAATTTCGTGGCCAAATGATATCTATTATAACCTGTAGACGCACGGGCCTCCCGCATTTGGAAGGTTTCTTGAGCACTTCCCAAAGATTTTAATTTCTAAAATGCAGTTTTGACTATACTTTTATGTAAAGTACCATTATAAGGTTGTGGTTGAGGCACCATGAGAGTTACATACATTTTATTAAAACTCACGATTAAGCGTGGTCGTATTCTATCTGACAGGTTCAACGATTGTATAAATGAAGTTGTATTTAAATTTTGTACCATGTATCTGGCGACTCAGAATGGGTGATGTATACCTAATTTTGGGGGCGTCATAACCTACATACTATGATAATTTTATTTTAAATAGTAGAGTACCATACTCCACGATCGTAGAGTGCAACTCCATGGTCATTTGAGTCTCAAATTGGAATCTTTGTAAATTGATGTTCCGGACCAATGAAAGAAGAATTAAAAGCCTATTAGGGATTATTTTGAACAAAAGATAAAATCTCCGCATTTAAATATATTAAACCATGAACATATAGTATACAGAAAGTACTTATTGTGATAAAACTTATACTTGAAAGCTTGAAGGCTGTTATGGTAGTTTAGTACTAACTCATGTTAATAATGCCTAAAAATGAGTTATTTTGGTATTGGTACATGAGAAAAGTTTCAAGCTTGTTAAAGTTTGTGATGATGAGTTTTAAGGATCATTTAAAGCTTATATGAATGCTTAGATAACCCTTGAATCATAGCTTGGAGACTATTTGTGAGTAATAGCTAAAAATGTGCTTAAACTCTAGATTAGAGGAATGTTTATGGTCAAGGTCAGTACCTGAACTTTTGAGTCAGTAAGGAGACTATAATATGTCCATAATAAAAATTTAAAAGTTGTTCCTTCACTTAGTTGAGGTCCATATTGAGTACTACTCAGTTTTTATGTTTGAGGCCATGAAAAGTATGCTTTAAAGTGTCATCTAACACTTAAAAGAAGAGAGGCCACACCTGAACCTTGTAGGTAAGTTTCAATAGCTATAATATGGCATAAGTAAGCTACATAAGTTAAAGAAACCAAGTCTAAACTGTTTTGAATATTGGACTTGTTAAAAATCATGTTTTAGGCCAAAAGTGGTCTGTTTTGGGTAAATTTTAGTACCTGAATTTGTAAGACTATAATGAACTCATATAAAGTTGCTAATACATGTTTGTGATGATTTCTAATCATTTCCATGACCAAAGCTAGTAAGAAAACCAAGTTAGGATCTATTTTTCAAGCCTAAAATGAGTTTTGATAGGTCAAAATTGGCAAGATGACTAAACAAAGTGAAATGATGATAAAAGTAACCATAGGCAACTAAAATACATGTGTCTAGACTATTAAAGTAGCCAAAAATGAAAGAAATTTAAGAAGTGTCAAAATTAGTTTTGGGAAAAAAGTGTTAAACTGTCCAGTTTGAGCCTCAGTTAAAGTAGGACTAATTGATATGAATGAGGACCATAAACCCTTATTAAAATATCTTGGTATGTGGTCTAGAAGTAGGTCTAGATGATAGAGATAAAATCTTAACCAAGAAATTCCAACAAATCATCAAAGTAGGCAATAAACTCAATTTCGCAACAATTGGGTAGTAAAAACTCAACAAATGGTAGAGTGAAAAACTGGCAAAGAGATGGTAGAAGTGAAAACTTCAGTAATGGTAGAGTGGTTCAGCAAATGGTAGAGTGGCTCTGCAGATAGTAGAGTGGTTCAGTAGATAGTAGAGTGGCTCTACAGATAGTAGAGTGGCTCAAAAGATGGTAGAGTGGAAAACTCAGCAAATGGTAGAGTGGAAAACTCAACAGATAGTAGAGTGGAAAACTCAACAAATATTAGAGTGAGAACTCTGAAAATTGTAGAGTGGTCTCTAAAAATCGTAAAGTGAACTCTGAAAATAGTAGAATGACTCTCAAAATCGTAGAGAGAACTCTAAAATCGTAGAGTGAACTCTGAAAATCGTAGAATGACTCTCAAAATTGTAGAGTGAAAATTGTAGAGTGAAAATAGTAGAGTGCATATAATAGAGTAAAAATGGGTAAAAACCCTAGTTTGTGCCCAATTTTGGTTAACTTCTATAACTAAATTTAAGAAACCAAACTCAAGGCAAAATACTATGATATATGATCTAAATGCTTACACAAATAAAAGATCAAATATGTTAACCATAAAGTCCAAAAACATCATCAAAGTGGCCTAAAAATTCACTTTTGCTGCAGTTGATAGTAGAGTGGAAATGTAAAACACCCATTTTGAGGCACTACCTTAAGAAGCCTTAAGAGGTTGTTTCAGTTGACTAACTATGGAATAAAATACTATAATGTATGGCTTAAAAGTTTGTTTAAACTTAGAAGGCAAAAGCTCATTACAAAGATTCATAAAAATCCCCAAAGTACCCTAGAAAATCATATTTTCTATTTTTGAATTATGATGGAATAATGGGATTTGATTCCTGGAAATGTCACAGCATAACGTAAGATGATATTTGAAGTGTATAATGATCAATGATTTGTATCATGTTATGATTGGACCAAAATGAGTATATTTGAGAATGTATAAGAACTAAGTATGTAATGTATACTATGTGTGTATGATCACAAAGTGATGAACAAAGGCTATATGCCTAATCTAAGTCTAAGGAACTTAGATGAGTAATGTTTAACCAAGTATGGTGGTATGTTGTAATGGTGATGATACACACGAGAAACTACAAGTGCGATAAGCTAGCACATGTGGTGATGAAAAAGGAAATAAAAGTTGAGTTATATAAATAAAAAAAGTTTAATATAAAAAAGGTATAAGGACAATATAAGTAAAAGTAGGTTATTAAAGTAAGGTTAACCATGAGATCAAGTATTGACGATGTTTATTATCAATCTCACATACCTTGTAGGTCATGTGAGAAAGGAACACGACGAGAGTTAGCGTAATGGTAAAAGCAAGTACATGACAAGTTTTTCAGAACTTGTTTTTATATGTGAACTTGTTAATTGTTATGTGCACATATTTCCTGTATTATATGTACTTCTTGTGAATAATTTGAGATGTACACTATGTGTTATACTGTGATATAAATCTATTGAATCAAGTTAATGATTGATGTGGATTGAGTTATGAAAACTCACTATATTCGTGATATGAGATATATGATAAGCATGAAGCAGGTATAATTGTTGAGTATGAACATTATGATGCTGAATAAATGCAAAGTATGAAAATATGAATTATGTATAAAGCATGAAGCATGAATAATTTAAAGTGTGTTTAAAATGTGAACTATGTGTTATGTGATAACTGTTAAACTTGTTGGGCAACGTAGTTGCTCACCCTTTGCTATAAATAATTGTTTTCAGCTAAACCAAAATGGATCGAAGGATTCGGGATAGACAAAGGAAAAAGGGAAGAAATATTGATTGAAGGTTTGTTTAGTTCTAGCGCCTATGCTAGATAACATTCATATGACATATTGTAATTGTATAATCAAAGAACATTGTATAGAAGAATAGTTAAGTCTAGTTGTGAGTTCATGGATACTTAAAATCAATATATCCAAGTGAAAAATATTATTTATGTATAATTTAAATCAATATAATTTAAATGTAATATGATTTAAAAAAGTGTAAAATGGAAAGAATTAATGTATTAAAGGTAAGAGTTGTATTCATTATTTTATGGAAATGAAGGAATTAATGTATTAATTGGTATCAAAGTGAGGTTGTATTCATTATTTTATGAATCAAAATTTAATCATTAATATTCGTAATACATCTACATACTCATATATACACCAGGTTTTATACTATAATAGTTTATACAATTCAATAAAACTATGTTACAACATGTAGCATCGACTTAGTATAAACTAAACTTGATAAAATAATACGCCTTTACTAAGCATGTCGTATTTGGAACCTTCGCTGCTATAATTTCTGATAAATCAACTTTCATCTGCAAATTTTATATTTTACAATGTTAAGCACAACGACCAAGCAAGTCTAACAGTTTTCATGCATCACGTTTCATATATACTATACATTTCAATCATGCATCATGTAGCTCATGTTATGCATTTTATACATGCTTCATAAATTTTATGCAATGCATTTACATATGCTTCACACATCTCATAATATGCATCTTCATATGTGTACTTTCAATTTCATCATATTATATTTAGATCGTACTTCATATGTTACCAAACGTAACATTTCTCATATATCTCCATTCACATATCACAAACAAATTGAGTTCCATAACTCAATTAACTTTAGTCATAATTTGACTTTAGCAATTCGTATAACATTGACATTAAAAAACATGAATTTCAACATATTCACAACGATTTCATCATAATGCGATAACAATTGCACATAACTAAAATCGAGTTCACATAATACAAGTAAACTGAAAAACTTGTCTTTATTGTAAATTGTTACCAGGTCTACTTGATATCGTGTACTCAAATCAATGTTATCTCTGTCAAGAATATGCATGAGAATGTTATTCCTTATTTATATAATTTGATGATGAATATGATGAAGTTAATGAATAATATACAAATGTTCCTGCATTGATAAAAGCTGTAAAGTCCTTAATAGATGATAGACAATACGGACAAGGACTTAGATTGAAATGATCAAATATGTTAGGTTGATCTAATATGAATGAATATTTTGTAAAAGTCCTTCAAAAGATCGTGATGTACAAGGACTATGAATAGAAAGATCAAACTTGTTAGGTTGATCTTATAAAGTGTAATAGATAAGCATGTTTGATCAAAGAGCATTCGAATCGGTCACTATAGTCCGCCAAGAAAGTAAAAACAAGAATCGTAAGCCTCCGCTCGATATTGTGAAAAACTAAGAGATTGTTGAAGCCAAGAAAGAATCGCATCGCAAATCAAAGAAAGTCACTCTCGAGATCGTAGAGACAGTTTTGTTGAGTGTCCGCCGAGCCAAGTGAAGAATCGCAGGCCGCTCAAAATCATGGAGTCTACAAGTCATCACCAATGAAAATCGTAGTCATTTAAGTGCTCATAATAATACTAAAGTAGAATCGTAGAGCACTCTACGATTCTCAACAGATGAACAATCTTAAAGTGCATATATAGATCTCATCCTCTCGATAAGTGTAATCATGTTTCGTAATGCAATCTACTTGAAGAATATCGTAAAGCATTCTTTGAATGTCCTAAAAGTAAATAGAAGATCAAAGCACCAACTCTATAAGCAAGGCTAATAGAGAAGTGAAAAGTTAGCTTCGTAAAGAGTCTCATCGTAAGACAACGATCGTAAGTGCTTACCAAAAACGACAAAAAAAGGGTCATAAAGAAACTACAAAGATAATGGTAAACCTTCCACAGTAAGCATAAGACAAACTAGAGGATGTCAATGCTTAGCCTCACCATGGAGTATGATCAAGAGATCACAAGGATGAAGGTTAAGGAGTTTGAGCATGACTAATCAAAAGGGATATGCAAACCAAAGTGTCAAAGAAGTCAATCAACTTGTTAGTTCTTGAAGCAAGGAAAGAAAAGCATGATCAGCAACGAATCGCAAGAGCAAAGTACAAGATGGTAAAACGTTGAGCACTCTCGAAATCATAAGAGATGTCAAGGTCAAATCATCCTACGATTTCCAGAGAAAAGCTACGACCAAGTAATCGTAGAGTTCATAAAGGTCAACATCAACATCGTAGAGGGCATTTATTCGATGAGTGAGAATGTCTAAACAAAGAAGACCGACATTCAAACGTTGTTAATTGAGGATCCCGATATATACTCTCCAAACATCCTTGATGTAAATCGAGGAAACAAAAAAAAGGGTGACTACCTACTAATCATCTTTGAAAGGTGACATTTCAAAAGTGTTAGGTGATAAAGCGGCATCGTTGTGTCAGCAAGTCAAAAAAAGGAGTTGTCACATCAACTCAAGATGTCTACATCAAAGATTTTAGAATAGCTAAACATTAAATGCTCCAAATAAAGCTCTTCAATGGAAGACTCCCAACGATTATGTTCCAACGAGAAGATAATAGATGAATCTAAAAATAGTCGAAGCTTCAAAGAAGAACATTAGTTGTTGACTTGAGATGAAGTAAGTCATATAGAGAGAGAGAAAAGGTCTCAAGTGAGAGTGAGACCACCATGTAAGAGTGAATCATAACTAATGAGAGTCTTACAATGAAAAAGCCTCACTCAATACAAAGGAGTATGACAACGAAGTGGCATCTATACTGAGAGCCTTCCGCCAAGAAGACAACAACTAGAGTGGCAGATCAGAAAACAGAATACTTGAGTCACTCTACGTTTCACCATGAACACACTGAGCTGAAGAAAAGAAGATAAAGAGCCGAATATGTGCACAAGACAACCAGTGTTCAAAGACGGCTAAGTACCCAAAGAAGTCAAGCTGATATGCAAAGACTTAGCAATACCTCAACCAGAATAATGTGTAATGTTAAATATCGATGAAGACAAACATCAACACAAAAAGAACAACAACACCAAGGGAAGAATCGACGCTAAGTACCAACAAGATGTCAAGTCGAATGTACATCTTAGCAGTCTATTAGATGTGATCAAGTACCAATGTTGAATGCCTAATGATCAAAGGAAGTCGTTAAGTACCAGAAGATGAATTGAACAAGTTAAATGTCATCTTAACATCTCAACAACAACAACAACAAACAACAAACAACCACCCAAGCAACCAGGGGCCTGCAGGTCCTTATCTTTAATGACTAAACCAAAGTCAAGTCTATTGAGCTTCTTTGAAAGCACGGATGGTACAAGAGATTCTAAGTCTGTCGAGCTTAGTCTACAGTTTCCAAGGCTGCTGGTCTTGAAGAGTTCTTAGTGAACTAGTGTTCCAAGGCTGTTGGTCTTGAAGGATTCAAAGTTAATCAAATTCTTAGTGGAATGCCTGCTTGTTGAAGTAGAAGAGTGGATTAGGAGCATTCAGTCTCTGAACCACTTAAAACCTCTGGTGTAATTTACTTTACGTCATTTACATTCAATATTTTAACTGCTATATCTGCTTGCAACTAACTTAACATTAGAACTGTGTTTAATGTTATATTCTTGAAGGGATCTTAATCTATTACGATGTGCATAAATTGATTCCTCTATTCATTATATGTTTATCACTTATCTAGATAAAAGAAAAAAAAAAATGTTTTAAAGGATCTATTCAACCCCCTTCTAGATCTATCATGTGCCCCCTGAACTAACAATCTTCAGATCGAACCTATATAGCATACATAAGGTTGTTATGTAGGTTAATGCATTTATATCTCATTAACTTTTGACTTAACTTTGTATTTTCAAGCTTAGTAATTCATTCTTAACTTTATCAAATATATTAGATTTATTTATATTATTATAGGTCAAAATACACTATTAAGTGTCCAATTATATCATCATATGTTACAATATATCAATCTTCCAAGTTTTATTTTAAAAAGAAATATAAAACTCGTTTGAACTATTTTAATCGTTAACGAACCTTGTTTTTCGTTTAATCATAACTTCTTCGTTACTTATCCGGTTTGGTTTATTCTTACGCCAAATTAAAGCTTATTCCATCTACTTTAACACCATATAGGCCCTGATTTCAGTCCTTATACCATTCAATACAGAAAATTGCCCAAACCTGCTACCCAGAATCTGTCCAGATTCTAGAAAGGTTGAATGACACTTCTGTCCCTCCAAGTTGCCACATACTTTCAAAGTCGTCCCTAAAGTTCAATTTTTGTTAGTTAGGTCCTTAAAGTGGCATTTTATTGGCGTTTCAGTTTTTTCAGCCCAATTTAACCTCAACCCGACCCATTTTGACATAACCCGACCTAGTTAGACCCAACCTAAAATTTTAATATTTAAAATATAAAATTATTTTAAAATAATAATTATATTTAACATTTTAATATATATATTTAATATTTTAAAATAAATTATTATATTTAAAATAATAATTATTTTAATATTTTAAAATAAAATAATTATTTAAAAATAGCTATTTTGATATTTAAAAATAAAATATTAGTTTTTCAAAAAATTAAATAATAATTATATTTAATATTTTAAAAAAAAAAATATTTTTTAAATAATAATTATTATATTTTAATATTTTAAAATAATATTTATTTTTATATTTAAAATAAAATATTATTTTTAAAAAGTTATAAAGATAATTATTATTATAAGGAAAAATATTAGAAACTTTTATTTTTTTCAAAAATGAGTAAAGTTTCATAAAATATAGATAAAAAAAAAAATTACATAATATAATAAAACTTTAAGTTTTAAAAATAAATTAAGTTTTTTTTTCATTTTTATATAAAATGTATTTTTTAAATTGTTTTTTAATATCTTTACCATTATTATATGTATTCTTAATATAAGAATTTTTAAAAACAAAAACTAAAAATAGAAATCAAAATATAAAAAATAGTAAAAGATAAATAAAAAAGTTGATTCAATTTTTTTTAAAAAAAAATTTTTTTAAAAAATAATTATTATTTTTTAGAAAGAAAAAATTATAGTTTTTTTAGAAATAATTAAGAACTTTAGGGATTCAATCTTAATATTAAATGTAATTATTATTTAATTTTTTAAAAAACTAATATCTTATTTTAAAATATTAAAATTAATTATTTTAAATTAATTATTTTATTTTAAAATATTAAAATAATTATTATTTTTAAAAGAATAATTTATTTTAAAATATTAAATATTTTTAAATGTTAAATATAATTATTATTATAAAATGATTTTAAAAATAATATTATATTTTAAAATATTAAGAAATCGGGATTGGTCAAAATGGGTCGAGTTTGGTCAAAATTGGTCAAAATGGGTCGGGTTGAGGTCAAATTGGGCTGAAGGAATGGAAATGCCAACAAAATGTCAATTTAAGGACCTAACTGAGAGAAATTAAACTTTAGGGACGACTTTGAAAGTGGGTGACAACTTGGAGGGATGGAAGTGTCATTCAACCTTCTAGAAATTCAAATTTTGTGTTTCTCAAGGCTAGTTTTGTGAATTTTATCTCATTCATTATACATCGGATTAAAGCCATTTTGGATATGTTCTACCTCATACTGTATTTGTATTTTTAAAATATAACATGTATGAAAAGAGTTTGGCAAGGCTTCGAAACACTGGCCCAAACAGCATTCATTCAACAATTTAGACTTGGAAATTTCCAAATTTCTAGTAACTTTGTTATTTTCCTACCTAATTTGCGATTTAGTAACTTGCACGCCATACACCTGGTTTACTTCAATTTTGGATATGTTTGAGATGTTAATACATACTCCCTTCGTCCCATATTAAATGTCCTAATTTTTTTTTTAGGATGTTTCAAAATAAATGTCCTATTTCTATATTAGTAACTATATATTTCATATTTTTTCATTTATACCCTCATAATCTTTTTACTCGACTTTTATTGGAAATTGAATAAATGTGAAAATATTTATATTGGGAACTGGTGTATAGTATACTACTTTCATTCTAACATCTCTTTTTATTTAATGTATTTATTGGGAATGTGAGAGTTACAAAAAAAAATCTAGATAATTAAAGGGTAAAATGCAAAGTCACCACCTTTGAACTTTAGGGTTTTAGGGTATGAGCCTTTTCTTTTGGTCGTATAAATTGAGCCCTTTCTATTAAAAAATTTGGACTTGAACCCCAGACGCCATACATGTGTGTTGACCAAGACACGTGGCACTTACGCGTAGCACACGTGGCGAATCTGACGTAGAACATTTTTTTATTTTATTTTATACATGGGACGGGGTGACGTGGCGAATATTGAACTTAATCCCAAAAAAATATGTTGTTGCCAAGATTCGAACACGAGACCTCTAGCTTAAAACTTGGATTTAATGACCACCTGAGCAAACAAGCCTAGCTATTTTAACTTTGCAAGGATTAATATTTATAACTGAACAAATCATTTCTCCCAAATTAAAACAGATCCCCTTTCCCATAATATTGTTATGTACATAACTAAAACAATAACTAATAATAATAATAATAATAATAATAATAATAATAATAACAATAATGGTAATATTAATATTAATAATAATAAAAATTAAAATAAAATAAAATAATAATAATAATAATAGTACTAATAATAATAATAATTTATTATTATTAGGCTTAAATATGAATTAGTACCCTAAACTATAGACCATATTCCACTTCGGTGATCCACCTTTTAATTTTGTCAATTAGGTTATTAAACTATCAATTTTTCCAATTACAAATTAAACACGCCACATCAAAGAATCACGGCGTGGCTTATTATGTGGGGCCTTAAGAAACTTATGTGGCAAAAAAAATTTTTTAATTATTAAATAAGCAACTCTTATTAAACAAAGGGCAAAACAATCAAAACATAAATTAACATTTCTAATATTCCATTTCAATTCCATTTCTTTCGATAAAATCTCTCCTCCCCAACCTCCGCCTCCTCCACCGCCTCCTCCTCCGCACGACATCCTCCGCTACCACGTCCCCGCTTCTCTCCCACCGACCTCCGCCACTTCACCCCATTTGGAAAACTCATCGCCACCCTCTTCCAAACCATTGGCGCCACTACCAACAACTTCGACTCATCTAACATCACCCGCAACGCCACCACAATTATCACAATCTTCTCCCTTCCTCCATCGCATCCTCCAACACCACCATTCTCTCTCATCAAATCAATTCCCCTACAATATCACAATCTACTCCATTAATTATCTGAGTCAATTAGAACTCAACATCACAAAAAAGCAACCCCAACAATCAAAATCAAAATCCTATATTCCTCAAATCAAAGCCATATATACCCAAATCGGGCACACAAAATCTGAATATGCACACAATCCAAGATTTTGAAACTAATACGAGATCGGATCAAAATAAAAATCACGAGAAGCCATATCGGTAAAATCACGGGAAGTCATATCGGTAAAAATCACGGAAAGCGGCCATATTCCATAGGAATTGAGCCAGAGAAGAAGTTGCCGCCGAGGTGGAGATGACGGAGGCTCGAGAGCTGGTACACGCCAACGGGGAGGTCGCCGGTCGAGTTGTTGTTGTAGTAGAGGTCTAGGATTTTGAGAGATTTGAGGTCATTAGAGAGTGAGTAGGGAAGCTTTTCGTTGAATATTTTGTTTAGTAGGTTGAGGATATGAGTCCCATGACGAGGATAGCTCAGGGGACGGGCCCATGGATTTGGTTATTGACCATGACGGTGAGGTTAATGAGATTTAAGTAGGAGATGTCGAGGGATATTTAGGTTTAGATTTAGGCCACATTTTTCTCTCTCATTAAAAAGGAATTAAGAAGAAGAATAAGGAATTAAGAAGAATTAAGAAGAATTAAAAGGAATTAAGAAAGAAGAAGAAAAGGAATTAAGTTTTGACTATTTTGCCTTATTTAAATATATTTGTTTATTTAATGATTAAAAAAATATTATTTTGACACATCACTGCTTAAGGTCCCACATTCAATTAGCCACGCCAAGAATTTCTCGACGTGGCATGTTCAATTTGTTGCAATTGAAAAAATTGATAGTTTAATAACCTAATTGACAAAATTGAAAGGTGGATCACCTTGAAGTGGTAATATGACCTATAGTTAGGTATTATTAATAAGCCTCATATTTATTATTATTATTATTATTATTACATATTATTTTTTATTTTTATTATTATTATTTATTATTATTATTATTATTATTATTATTATTATTATTATTATTATTATTATTATTATTATTATTATTACAGTTATTGGGTATAATTATTAAATGAAATTTTTTTCTCTATTTATTATTTTGAAATAGTAAGGGTTGATTTGATTAATGTGGTTAGTTATGGGTAAAAAATCATAAATATTTTAAATAAGCAAGTGGTTATAAAATATTCATTGTTGTTGGAGAATATTATTCGTTTGGTGGTGGAATATTCTTTTGTCTTTGTCGGGGGAATATTAAATAAATAAATGCAGTCGACGACCTTATATGGGCCCATGTGAAAGCGATTGGATGAAGAAAGCGTACAAGTATAAGTTGTTTATAAATAGCTTGGCGTAGTTATTCACAGAATTATCTTGTTGGAATACCGATTGGTTAAAAAACACGATGTCTGGCGTTGTTGTTGCGAGCGTTGTTGTTGCGGTATTGCACCAATTATTGATTCTTACGTGAAGGCCACTACTCGATAATTATTTACGATAATTCTTATTCGATTATTTTATTTTATTGATTGATAATTCTTTGCGTTGATTTTTTATATTCTTTGTTGTTTGATAATTGTCACTACGGTATTTTCCATTATCGAGAGCAATAATTCATATTATCTGAATAATATTATTAACATTATTGGCGATGTCTAGAAAGTTACATCTAAGGAGAGGTTTGGTCACACTAATTGCTTGGCTTGATGAGGAGAAATTCTTATTGGAAAGCCCCCTCTTTCACAGGAGCGGCACTGGTTGCGATCTTGTGATTCTGTAATAATATTATTTGTGAATAATTAATTATTGATTTATATGATGAGGAAAATATTGATTTTATGTGGATATAGATGGAGAAAATTTTTAAAGTGATGATTGTTAAAAATTGATATTTTATCTTTTACGATAAAAAATAATATTTTATTATATTATTATAATATAATAATGATGATATTTTACAATGAATGTGGGATATATGAGTATATGAGGAGGAAGAGTATTTTTTGTTGCAAAGTTGTTTTAAAACATATTTTTGTGTGTCGGTGGACCCCATTTCTTGGAAATTGAAATTTGATTATTTTGTAAAATCATCCAGTTTATGGATTTTTGGTCGATTTACATTTGGAATTTGGAAAAACTTTCTTTACGCAAAGTTGTAGAGAATTGAATTTCCTATAAAAAATCAAGTTGAGATTGAAATTTTACGATAAAAGGGCTATTTATTATGAATTATTGAAGTTAGAGGTTTTCGAAATAATTGATTTTTGGAAGTTTTAATTATTTTATATTAAAAAAGCGTTTTTTTTACATTGTTGGGACTCATTTAACACATGTGTATAATGGTGTTTGATTGAGATTTTAAAAGTGTAGGCGTAGAGAATTTATATATATATATTAATATTATATTAATTTTTTACGCTTTGGTGTTCTAAGCATTTTTTCTATAAATAGGGTCTTTAGGTTAGAATTGAAAATCACACGAAACTAAAAATTTTTCTCTCTCTCTCTCTCTCTATAATATCGGCGTATTTTGTGAGTATTTTAGTACTTTGAGTATTGCTTTATATCGGTGCAAGTTCTTTCGACACTTATATATCGAGTATTCGGTCGGAAGTACTTATTCTTTACGAGGTAAGGGATGTTATTTTATTGAAAATGATATTATTTCTTGATATCATTATCTTTGAAATATTGGTTGGAAATTTTTATCAAATTTGGAACTTTTTCATTGGGAGTTCTTATTCATGAGTTCTTATTCATGAGTTCTTATTCACGAGTTCTTATTCACGAGACTTATTTCTTATTCACGATTCTTATTCACGAGTACTTATTCGAAGCGTGATGATGTTTTTTTTTGTGAAATTTCTATTTTTTTGAGGTCGGAGATTACTTATTCACGTATCGACCTTTATTCACGTATATCGACTTTATTCACGAATCGACACTTTATTCACGGAAAAATTAAATTTTTTTTTTTTGTGTCCAAGATTATGCATTATGATTCCTATCTTTGATTGGATCTATATGTTTTGATCTTCATTCTTGAATTTTTACTCCAATACGGTTATTTATGAAGTATTTTTGAACTTGGATTATTTAAAAGTACGAATCCTTAATACTTGTTCTTTTGTTTCCTTTGGATTATTTTTTTTTCTTTAAAATATTTTTCATCATCCTCGGTCCTAAATGATGATATTCTTGAATATCTTTTTTTGTAGTGCAAAGATGAATGATTTCTTGATGAATATCTTTGGGCGTAGTGCTGAAGATGAGCAGTGTTGAGATGAACATGATGATTAATATGATTAATATCTTTGGCGTAGTGCAGAAGATGAGCAGTGTTTAGATGAACATGACCCGGTGATGAATATCTTTGGGCTGTAGTGCAAAGATGAATATTTGATTCGAGATATATATTGATTGATGTTACGGGGATAAAATATCGACGATGAACTTTTAAATTCATATATAGAAGATAGTAGTTTGCATTCTCTACTTAACTCTTAATGAATTATTATTTCATTGCGAAGATTGATTTAAAGCTGGTTGTCTATTGTATTACATTAGATTTTTTCCTGTTGAGGACTAACGATAATTTGTTCTATATTATCTTAGTCGTAATGTTCTTCTTCTTGGGCTAGTTGAGCTCACCCTTTTCCTTGTTGTTTCATTTTCTTTCTTCGGGGAGGCGAGAATGTAGCGAGTACTAGTCGGGGTGTGGAATGATGGTTCTAGAAGTTGTAGTAGTAGTCCTCACTATTACGTAAAATAGTGTATTAATAATTGTAATGAGGACTTATTTGAGTGTGGATATTATACAGATGACAATATTTGTATTTAAACTCACAGTTTTTTTATGTTGTATTAATAAAGTTGTAGTTGTTTACGTATGTATTTGGCGACTCGAGAATGGGTGTTGTATACCTATTTTGGGGGCGTCGCGGTTAATATCGAGCTTAGGGATATGGTCTCTGGCGGAGATCGGGGGAATAATACTAGGAGGAGGAGGCAGAGTAATCCTTAGCTAGTGTGTATATACCTAAGCTTATTTGTTTGGTCGGTCGAACTATATGGTTAATATGTGATATGTTAATTTGTTTAATTAACCCTTGTTTTATATAGCGGTATTTAAGAATGGCATTTGAGAATATTATGCGGTGGAGTTAATGAGGCCAGTGGAAACACCTTTAATCACCACCCGAGAGGCGTGCAGCAGGAAGGCAATATTCCTCACATAAACAACACCTTTGAAGCGGAGCGATGAGCAGCGGGATGTTTAGGAGCTTTTTTTGCAGTTCATGCAAAACCAAACGAGACGAGGAGACTCGTATACTGAGAATACTGGTGGAAATAATAGCCTGCCTTGACATCTGCAAGCGATTCAAAAAAGTTGGGACCACGAATTTAAGGAAGCGGATCCGATCATGGCGGAAACATGGGTCAAACAAATTACCAAGATATTCGATGTCTTGGGATGCGGAGCAGAAGGTTCCATTCGCCACCTTTATGTTAAAAGTGGCGAGGGTGATTCTTGGTGGGAGTCGTAAAAAAGCGTACCCGACTGCTGCGCACTCCGCATGTCTTGGGAAGCGTTTGAAACTTTTCAGCGAAAAATACTTTCTGAAGTAGTATTCGCATATATATGAAAGAGGTAGAGTTTATTAGACTAGAACAAAACAACATGGCGGTGTGTCCCCAATCATACGGGCGAAGTTCGCGAGTTATCGAGTTTGCACCTCATTTGGTAGAGAATGAGAGAGCGAATAGCGAGGATGTTCGAGAGAGGTTTAAAACGAGAGATCGGCGACGATATCTTATCTCTCGTAAATTTTCTTTATATTAGGATGTTGTCAGCGGGGCTCGATTATTATTAAGCGAGATAGCGAGATACGTTGACGAAGAGGCCATGACGAGGATCATCTCGGTGGTGGCGATCATCGAACAACGATAACCCGGAGAAGAAAAAAAATACGGACGAAAGCGACAACCACTCTGGTGGTAATCGTGCCGTGAAAATAGAAAAAGCGAGTCGGGGGAGATTTTTAAAAGGAGATTCAAACAATGACCTTTGTGAAGGCGTCGGCTGCAATGACAAGCTGGTTTTAAGGAGGAGAAGCGACCACCGGTCGTATCTTATAAATGTGGAAAGAGGACACATCATTAAGCTATCCTAGCAGTTCAAGGTATGCTATAATTGTGGAAAGGAAGGACATATATCGCTCGAGATTATGCGGTATGCGGTAGCGAAACCAAGCCCAGATGGGGATGGTGACTCGAAAATTACATCGAGAAAAGTCAAAGTCAGCGGTTCTGGAAGGCGTTTGTCGTGGTAGTCGACATCACGAGGAACCCAAGCGAGAGGTGATCACGGGTAAGCTAATCATAAATTCATGCGAAGTTTATACATTACTGAATCTGGGGTGCTACCCATTCATTTATCTCTCTGCTTGTGCTCAGCGTTTAAACTTGACTCAGGAGAAATTAGACTTTGACTATCTGTGGAAACTCAGTTAGGAGAAACTTTCATCACATCCTTTGTTTATAAATCTTGTTTGATGATCTTGTTTGATCAAGTTGGCACCATCGCATTACTTGTTGACCTTATTTCTTTAAAGATACTTGCTTTTGATGTGATTTTGGGGATTGATTGATTTAACTCACTCATCATTGCCAAAATTGATTGCTTTTCGTAAGGTTGTTAGTTTTCATATTCTAAGCAACTTTGTTATTGAATTCAAACAACCAAACCATTGAAGTCAAACACTTTCATATCAAGCCATAAAAGTCATTCGTTTATTGAAAAGCGGATGTCGAGTTTTCTTAGCCCATGTTATGGACTTAAACAAAAAATCGTCGATTTGAATGATATTTATTATTGTTAGTAAATTTCACGATGTATTTCTGAAGAATTTCTTGGCTTACTCCCAAAGTGTGATATTGAATTTTGTATCGACTTTGAACCGGTACAAAACCCATTTAAAAAATCTCATGGCTCTATTGAACTTGAGGAGTTAAAAATTCAACTATAAATTTGGTACGAGCCTTTATCTGGTGACTTCCTTTGTGGAATGCTGCGAAGCCGGACTCTCTCGTGGGGGGGCGCCATATTTGATGCGGTAGTAAAGCGATGATAGGTGTCATTGTGACGTCTTATCAAGATTGGGATATGAGTCGAGTTGAGAAGCAACTAAGTCGATCGATGTCGAAATCGCTTAGCTTTACATGCTTATTTGGTTATTATCGAAGATTTTGTGGAAAGATTTTCTCGAATCGCTACTCCATTTACTTGGTGACTCGTAGAGATACAAAATTTGAATGGAGCGAGGAATGTGGGAAGAGCTTGAAGAACTCGATAGGAGACTCATTTACGGCACATGTTACGACCATACCATCTGGGAAAAGCGAGCGTGGTAGGTGGCGTGTTGAGTAAAAGATCGTATCTGATGCGAATGCGATATTGTCAAAGACCCATTTCATATAACTTACAAATGATAGATATAGAGTTAAAGGGACTAGGGACTCACGTGTGATGATATACAAGTAGAGGCGACTTTAATCGATAAAGTTAAAAAGCGTTCGAGCTCTGGGGTGATGATGAATGAAGAAGGAGAGTACAAGAAGTTGTTATTCAAAAGCGAGAATTGGCGATGTGAGAAAGCTCGAACCTTGATTTATTAGTCCATTTGAAATCCTCGATCGAATAGGGCTGTGGCCTATAGACTCGTTTCTGCTTGAAGTATGTATGGCGTGTTCATAAGCGTTTTTTCACGTGTCGATGTTACGTAAATATGTGGACGACCGAACCATGTTATTGAGTTAGAGCCCAGGACGAGATAATAGAAGACTTAGCGTATGAAGAGGTACTGTCAAGATTTTTTGGAAGGAAGGAGCATGTCCTACGCGACGAAGGTCATACCACAAGTTAAAGTTTTGTGGAGAAACCATCTTATTGAGGAAATGACACGGGGAGTTGGAAGCGGAAATGAAAGCGAGGTATCCTCATCTTTTGAAAAACACACAGTCGTCGTCGTCGATTCGAGAGGGCGAAATTTCATAAGGAGGGAGGTTGTAACCCCCCAAATTATTAATAAATGAAATTTAATTTCCTCTATTTATTATTTTGAAATAGTAAGGGTTGATTTGATTAATGTGGTTAGTTATGGGTAAAATCATAAATATTTTAAATAAGCAAGTGGTTATAAAATATTCATTGTTGGAGGAGAATATTCGTTTGGTGGTGGAATATTCTTTGTGGGAGGGGAATATTAAATGCGGTGGTTGACCTTTGTGTGGCCCATGTGAAAGCGATTGGATGAAGAAAAGCGACAAGTATAAGTTGTTTATAAATAATGGTAGTAGTTATTCAGATTATCTTGTTGGAATACCGGTTGTTAAAAAACACGATGTCTGGCGTTGTTGCCGCAGTGCTGCGGTATTGCACCAATTATTGATTCTTACGTGAAGGCACTACTCGATAATTATTACGATAATTCTTATTCGATATTTTATTTTATTGATTGATAATCTTTGCGTTGATTTTTATATATTTTGTTGTTTTGATAATTGTCACTACTACGGTATTTTCCATTATCGAAGCAATAATTCATATTATGAATAATATTATTATTAGAAAACATTATTGGCGATGTCTAGAAAGTTACATCTAAGGAGAGGTTTGGTCACTACCTAATTTGCGGCTTGATGAGGAGAAATTCTTATTTGGAAAGCCCCCTCTTTCAGGAGGAGCGGCTGGTTGCCGATCTTGTGATTACTGTAATATTATTTGTGAATAATTAATTATTGATTTATATGATGAGGAAAATATTGATTTTATGTGGATATAGATGGAATTTTTTTTTAAAGTGACAATTGTTAAAAATTGATATTTTATCTTTTACGATAAAATAATATTTTATTATATTATTATAATATAATAATGATGATATTTTTACAATGAATGTGGGATATATGAGTATATGAGGAGGAAGAGTATTTTTGTTGCAAAAGTGTTTTTAAAACATGTTTTGTGTGTTGGTGGACCCCATTTCTTTTGAAATTTGATTATAGCTTTAAAAAATAAAATCGTTATGGTTTATGGATTTGATTCAATTTACATTTGGAATTTGGAAAAAACTTTCTTACGCAAAGTTGTGAGAAATTGAATTTCCTATAAAAAAATTGCGAGATTTAAAATTTTTACGATAAAAAGGGCTATTTATTATGAATTATTGAAGTTAGAAGTTTAAAATAATTGATTTTTGGAAGTTTAAATTATTTATATTAAAAAAAATTTTTTTTTACATTGTTGGGACTCATTTAACATGTGATTAAAAATGTGGAAATTTTGATTCAGATTTTTAAAGTAGTAGCGTAAGAATTTATATATATATATATTAATATTATATTAAATTTTTTACGCTTTGGTGTTCTAAGCATTTTTCTATAAATAGGGTCTTAGGTTAGAATTGAAAATCACACGAAACTAAAGATTTCTCTCTCTCTCTCTCTCTCTATAATATCGGCGTATTTTTGTGAGTATTTTAGTACTTTGAGTATTATTGCTATCTGGTCTGAGTTCTTTTCGGTACTATATATCGAGTATTCGGTCGGAAATCTATTTCTTTACGAGGTAAGGGATGTTATTTTATTGAAAATGATATTATTTCTTGATATCATTATCTTAGAAATATTGGTTGGAAATTTTTTATCAAATTGGAACTTTTTTCATTTTTTATTATTAGGAGATTCTTATTCATGAGTTCTTATTCACGAGTTCTTATTCACGAGTTCTTATTCACGAGTTCTTATTATTTATTCTATTTGAAGCGTGATGATTTTTTGTGAAATTTCTATCTTTTGAGGTCGGATTACTATTCACGTATACGACCTTTATTCACGTATCGACTTTATTCACGAATACGACCTTATTCACGGAAAAATTAATTTTTTTTTTTACGTGTCCAAGATTATCATTATGATTCCTATCTTTGATTGGATCTATGTTTTGATCTTCATTCTTGAATTTTACTCTCGAATCGGTTATTTATGAAGTATTTTTGACTTGGATTATTTAAAAGTACGAATCCTTAATACTTGTTTCTTTTGTTTCCTTTGGATTCGTTTTTTTCTTAAAAATATTTTTCATCATCCTCGGTCCTAAATGATGATATTCTTTGAATATCTTTTTTTGTAGTGCAAAGATGAATGATTTCTTGATGAATATCTTTGGCGTGGTCGTAGTGCTGAAGATGAGCAGTGTTGAGATGAACATGGATGAAGTGATTAATATCTTTGTGCGTAGTGCGATGATGAGCAGTGTTTAGATGAACATGACCGGTGATGAATATCTTTGGCTGTAGTGCAAAGATGAATATTTGATTCGGATATATATTGATTGATGTTCTGAGGGATAAAATATCGACGATGAACTTTTAAATTCATATATAGAAGATAGTAGTTTGCATTCTCTACTTAACTCTTCTAATGAATTATTATTTCATTCTTGAAGATTGATTTAAAAGCTGGTTGTCTATTGTATTCTATTAGATTTTTTTTTTCCTGTTGAGACTAACGATAATTTGTTCTATATTATCTTAGTCATAATGTTCTTTCTTGGGCTAGTTGAGCTCACCCTTTTCCTTGTTGTTCCATTTTTTTTCTTCTCGGGAGGCGAGAATGTAGCGAGTACTAGTCGGGGTGTGGAATGATGGTTCTAGAAGTTGTTAGTAGTCCTCTTTATACGTAAAATAGTGTATTAATAATTGTAATGAGGACTTATTTGAGTGTGGATATTATACAGATGTGATATTTGTATTTAAACTCATTTTTTTATGTTGTATTAATAAAGTTGTAGTTGTTTACGTACCATGTATTTGGCGACTCGAGAATGGGTGTTGTATACCTATTTATTTTTTATATAATGTTGGTATTTGTGTTTGGCACTTGGAATTATTTTGTATAATGTTAGTCTCTAATGTTAAATATTTTTTTGTATAATGTTAGTATAATTGGTTAGTCTCTAATGTTAATATTTTTTGTATAATGTTGGTATTTGTGGTTTATGAGTTGGTATTTGTGTTTGGCACTTGGAATTATTTTGTATAATGTTAGTCTCTAATGTTAATATTTTTTGTATAATGTTAGTATAATGGGTTAGTCTCTAATGTTAATATTTTTTTTGTATAATGTTGGTATTTGTGGTTCATGAGTTGGTATTTGTGTTTGACACTTGGAATTATTATAGATTTCATACCTCTTCGAGAGATATCTTTGTGGTCCAAATCTTGTTGGGTAGGGTAGGAGGATAATTAGGATTGACAAAATTTATGCTTAAGCATTTATTTCCCACCCAATGGCTTGTTGATTTCTAATGTAAGCGTATTTGGGTTATTCTAGGTCACACGCTAGGGGGTGAGTTGGTCTATATAATTGTGAGCGCAAGGACCAATGCTATATACTTTTAAATAAGAGGAGATGATATCAAATTGAATTAGTTGCACTTACATTAATAAATGTCAAACCACCAACATTGGAGTCTAATATCCAATTGGTGTTTGTTAAATGATGTAGGGATTTTAAACTAAGTGATCCACTAGAGCCTTTAAGGGACTATTGAGTGATGGGTTGGCCTTGGGGCATGAGGCCATCTGAGGCCATGCCAAGCTTAGCCAAGCCTTTACAGGGCCAATCAATGAATTTAAGAAAGAGAGATTCAAAATGGGTATAACCACAAAAAGGGTATGAAACTTTTGGGATAATCAATGAATTTAAGAAAGAGAGATTCTTTTATGAGTTGATTGATTGATACCTATATATATATATACACACACATACATCATATATGTATAATTTTATAAGAATATATATACACACTTTACACCACAAGAATAATTTGGGAACATGCATGATTAGGTTTCATGTTTTAATATGAGATTATCTAAAGTTGGATAATTTGTTATTCTTGAATAACGATTCTTTGAAATTTGGAAAATTTTTGAATATAACATTCTTCTTTGAATATATTTTCTTTGAAATTTAAATAAATTGTTGTTGATATTCTTTGAAATTGGGACAATTTTGGGCTTCTTATTGTTTTTACTAATATTGGATTCTCCTAAATTGTGCCTTGAATTATAGTTGTGCACATTACATTTTTGTGTGTTGGGATTATATTTTCTTTGAAATTGGTCAAGTATGCATGCCCTAAATGCGTGTGGATAGTCCATATTATAGGGGAGACTCTTAATTTTTTTCATATATAAGTCAAATGGCCATATAACTTGAACATGAGTATAACATAAAACATAACTAGGAATTAAGTTTATCCATAATTCAATCAAGAAGAAGGTTCAAAGAAGTTTTTCCATAATTCACAGTCGAGAAGATAAAGAAAATGACACACATTATTAATATGTATGCTATAAGTATGACTTAGCTTAGAATAGAAAGAAAATGAAAAGTACAAACACAAACACAAGCACCATAACTTCAATCACACTATTAATGAGTTGTTTCTAAAATATCCATACTTGTCTAAATCTTCATATATAAGTCAAATGGCCATATATCATTCGTGTATATGTGATGGCAATGAGTATATGTGATTTTTTTGTTGTGTTCAGATATGGACCCTCGAAATCATATATGTATCCTTGTTAAGTAACTTGATTAAGAAAAAAAAGAGTTGAGGGACCAATTAATAAACTAGCAAAAAAATATTGCCCATAAATAGTCAAGTTACTTCATTTTCTTCACTTTTCACCAACAAAACAAAAGTTAGAGAGAGAAGTGAGTAAAAAAAATATATACTAGTAGAAAACTTTAGGTTATATATATACTAGTAGAAAACTTACTTCAAAAGACAAATGAGTGACAATGAGTAGTGAATCGATCATAATAACAATCGATTCTATGCCACATTCATTTTGCATATACTCTTATTGGATTTCTCATTCCATTTTCTTACTTATCTAATATTTGGAACATATTAGTACAAACATGCCAGAGTATGGAAAGATTGAACTCAGTTTTCAAACATGCCAGAGTATGTGCTTATGAGTTTTCATGGTGATTTAAGGTTTATAGGAATGCTTAAAGACCATATGTGTTCTATTAGATATGTCTGTTGGGGATTTGGTAGCCAAAATTGTGCCTATAAGGGATTTGTTATGGCCAACTTGTGTGACTAGTGTTGTTAGATAGTGAGGAGTACATACATTGCCTATAGATAACATGTAAAAATGGTTCCCTAAGTTAGTTAAGGTCTACATGGTGTGTTGTGCAAATTCTTGCTTAAAAATCAATGAAAATAAGCTTTATAGAACAATGAACACTAAAATAGTGAACCACCATACCTGGACCCCATACACAAGTTTCAATAGTCATAATAGGACATAAGAAAGCTACACAAAAACTAAAGGAACCAAGCCCAAGCCATTTTGAGCATGAGACTTGTTAAAATCACATTTTAAAGCCAAAATGGACTGTTTTGGACAATTCATAGTACGACCTTAAAGGACTATTATGAGAAGATACAAAGTTGCTCATACATGCTAGTAATGATTCCCAAACATGGTCATTAATAAAGCCAACAAGAAAACCAATTTAAGCTCTCTTTTTCAAGCCTAAAGTGAGCTTTGATAAGTCAAAATGAGTTAGATGATTAAATAAAGTTTGGTGATGCTAAAAGTAACCTTAAGTAACTTAAATATACACGCCTAGACTATCCTAGTGGCCTAGACTACTATCCTATCCTATTGTCCTTTTGTTTACATACAATTACATATCCCGATGTTCTCTATATCCACGACATGTTTATGTACCTTTCATTTATAACTTATACTAACATCCTAAATTTTTTATTTATAGATGTCTTACGAAACTGCAAGACGAAAAAAGCTTGGGTTGGGTCTGGGCCCTAATCATGTGTCAAGAAGGCCCGGCTAATCCGGATGATCGCATTCTTATCTGAGATCCGTCCTCCTCCGGATATACGTAAGTTAAACATCGTATATATATATATAAGGGTTTAATATTTTCATTTTTATAAATATAGTAGTGATTTAAATGTAAGGGTTTTAATATAAATTATTGTATATTGTAGTGATTTTCAAGATAGTAAAATTGTGAAGTGCATTTCACAATTATGCTTCTGAATCGCCTCACGCCGGTGATTACATAAATGAAACACACCTCTCGCCCATAAGGATGATTTGATTTAATTTGAATTTGGTATATTTTTTATCACTCGATAGATAATACATAGTTAATCAAATAATATTGTTTAGTAATATAACTTGATTTTAATATTATTATTGTTGTTTTATTTGCGTAAACGATATAGATGGGACGACGCATACACGCATCGCTTATTATTGAGACACTATTACGGCGCGAAGTGCGCGCTGCATTGAACTAAAGATAATTTGAACAAGGAACGACAAAAAGCCCCGCACAATCTTTGAGATTGACCATCCGGGAGGGGGTGAGCGATATATGCATGAGCATAGCCCGGTGGTGGTGCGCACAAACCCATATATGGGTGCGAGATGTGTGACCGAGTGGGAAAGTCGAGAGTTGGGTCAAGAGGCGAAGATCGCCGCCTCGAACAGATCCTCGAGTGTATCGTATCGACGGCGAGAAGGCAAAAGCACGCGTGTCGGGCGGCGAGTATATATCACATTGCAAAGACATTCTTTGCTGAGAATACGTATGTTATGTTTACTGATCATCTTTTGTAGCTAAAATATCATATGTTTACATAATAATATATGAGAAAATGAACTATAGGAGTCTCGGTCTCAAGGTCAACCTATCAATTGGTTGGATGTATGTATGTGGCCACCGCGATGGTCTACGAAAAGCTATTTGAGATAAGCGGTAATAAGTTCACTTTATCCTAATATGTTGTTTATAAATTATAAACGACCTTCTTTAGTATTTTTTTATTTATTTTTAACTATTTAATTGTTCATCTTGACGGGACACTTATAAGGGCTTAATGAGCGAAGCGCTATCTGAAAGGCACCCGCGTCCGTCGATTGATCAAGAATTATGGGAGAGGCGTCCATCGTGAAGAAAAAAATTATGTCAAAGGCCAAGGACAAAACGACGCGCCGACCATCGGTGGCACAGCAGCTCACGCCACCCAGTCTACACGATCATCAAAGTTATCCAAACCTATCATACTCCTGCCGATTGTGTGAGAAGCGATCTGTCAGATCGTGATCTTCTTCAGATATCTTGGGCGGGCATCTGCAGTCTCTCGAGTCTGATGAGTTGCGGAGGAGGCGATGGCGGCGGCGGCAGGCGAAGAAGAGAGAGAGCAAGAACAACAACAACAAGGAAGCAGTATATATATATATCGTTTATTGTTTAGCTACATTGTCTTATATGTTTATAGTCTCGAGTCAATGTCTTACTTATATGTAACATATATATGTTTTATTACTTTGATAATTACAGGATCTAATTTGGATGATCCATGAAGAAGCGCTAGACTTATTTTTTTAGATTTTTAAAGCCTTGTACTCTTTTAGATTCATTCTTTGGACAATTGTATTAGTTTATATGGATGTTTACGATATCGATTATATTGTGTTGGATGAATGTTTTTGTATTGTATTGGATGAATGTTTATTCATGGATGAATGTTTTGTATTGTATTGGATGGATGTTAATATGGATGTATATATATATATATATATATATATATATATATATATAGCTGTGTTGGGATTGAAAGAAGGTACAAGCGAGGTTATTTTGGGAAATCAATAAAATAGGCAAAAAAATTTAAAAATTTAATCATCTAATTGACAAAATTGAAAGGTGGATCATCGAAGTGGAATATGGCTTATAGTTTAGGATACTAATTCATATTTAAGCCTTTATTTTTTTATGTTTACATCTCATACATGTAATTTTATATAATTTATTTTATATAATACAATTACATATATTCTCATTATATATAAAATATTAATTTAATTTATTAATCTTGACACCAATATTCATTTATATATACATATTGGTCCATCATCTTATATTTTGCATTCACATCCAATTAGTACAATGCTAAATATTATACATTATAGTAACATAATTCTCTTCTAATTTACATAATATAAATTCTTTATTCAATTAATCAAAACAAATATATTAACCCATCAATTTTAAAATAATGAACTAATTACTTCATTTCTTACTTAATTCATATGTATTTTGCATAATAAAATATATTAAGTCATTTCATAAATATATTATACTTATTCGTAATATATATAAATAATGAGTTTAATTAACTCCAATTAACTAATTCAATAGTTAAATCCACTATTAATTCTTACTTTCCAATGAATGTATATATATTTCATATTTATATATACATTTTAATCTATCTCATAAATCACATAAATATATAGCAAATATTTACTCATACATTCAACTATTCAAGCGCATTACATTTCACAATAAGAATTATATATATTAAATTCTTATTGTTATAGTTTCCGAAAGTCTGGGTTATCACAGAATTATTTCCGTCGAACTTGATTCAGTCGAACTTATGTTAGTTCCGACATAATATTAAGTCAGAAATAAATCTGTCGTAAATAACATGTCCAACAGAATTTCGTCGGAGTTAGTAGCCTCCTATTAGCGCTAACTTTTCCGCCAACACCAAACACAATGTCAACGAAATGTAGCTTATTGAAGATTGAAATTCAGTCGAAAATACATTCTTTTCGAGGGAATTAAGTTCGACAGAATTCCGTTGAAAATAAGGCATAAAACCCTATCAGTTTCAGTCTGTGTTGCCACAGATTTGTTCCCAATTTTTTTCTTTCTCTGCGAAGCAACCTCTCTCTCTCTATAGCTATCTCCCTCCTCACCCATCCCACTACAAAAATAAAGGTCATTGGCGACGGCATCATTAGCGACGGCGGTATCCCCATCGCCAATGCCCTCATTCTCGGCGGCCTAACTGTGTAATGGGGCCCGTCGCTAATGACTCTGCCCGGGTCTAATTTTGGTGGGAATTTTTGGCGGGCGTGGGAAAAGGTCATAGGCAACAGGCTTTAGCCGTCGGTATTGACCGCCGTCGCCAATGGGTTTATAATTACTTTAAGTAACTTGAATTTTTTCATTTCTACTTCTCGTTTTTCTCACTCCTTCCTCGCGCCATCGCCGGCTTCTCAACACCGTCGCCCACTGCCCTTCTCTTGCCATCGTCAATCTCTGTGTCTCTCGAGTCTCAACTGCAAGGTATAAAATCTTCCCAATTTCAGTTTTTCCCCAAATTAATATAACCTAATAATGTTTGCAAGTTTTCCCCAAATTTCAGTCTTCCCACTTTCGATATGAACTGGTAATCTTCCTCTCTTTCAAATGTTTGCAAGTTTACATGAAAATATCAATTGCAATGTTTGCTAGATTTTTTTTTTTTGTGTGATAATGTGGAGTTTTGTAATTGCATTCAGGTTAATCTCCATTTCAGACTAATCTTTTCTTAAAATTAGTTTTGCTTTTGGTCCTTAGTCTCATTTTAACAGGTTTTATTTGTTTTTTCACAATTATTTATAATTTATAAAAATATAGTCACTCAAAATAAATCACTAAATTTGTGAGATATAGTCACTCACTAAGATATAGTCACCCTTAAAGAAATAAATCACCCAAAATGTGAGATTTAGTAACACTTGATTTATTTTATTATTAAAAATTTATAAATACACTAATTTTTTTATTACCCACACGTTATTTTAAATTTATATTTGACCACACTTAGAAATGTATTTATCATTTACGTTTAATGTAAACCTGTATGATTAGTAGCTTTCATCAAATGTTTGCAAGTTTACAGATATCCAATTATATTGCAGTGTACGTATATATATTGTAGTGTATAAATTGCTCAAACTCCATTGCATCTCGATTGTTTTTTCTTTTAGTCTTACGATATGCTATTTTTTTAATTTTCACTTTGAGAGTTTTAAAAAAGTTTAATAATAGTTTTTAAATAGTTTTCATATAGTTTAGGAAACTTAGAAATCCGTTTGAGAGTCACTTAGTAGGAGTGAATCTCAAATAGTCCCCGTTTTGGGACTGTTCTTGTATGTTTCGATCTCACGTAGGTCAGTGTTAACGACTTGAGCACGTCTTTATATTTTTAGAATTTTCGGTCAGTATATATCTCTTGACGTTCTTCGGGTGCATATTTAGACTACGATGTGTTAGTCTATTTCGTGTACTTGAAGACCATGGGAGGTCTTCTTAGAAATTTCGAAAAAATTTAAAGATGTGTTCAAGTTGTTGGCATCAGTGAGGCGACACATCCGGGAATGGGATAGAAGCCTGACCCGTTAGAATGGGAGATGAAGTTAGGAAACTCATAAGTTTGCATATAAATTAACTTGGAGACTTGATTGTGTTTGTCTAATTTTTCATATATGTAAGACCCCAACTTATTATTAATGAAATTTAATTTTCTCTATTTATTATTTTGAAATAGTAAGGGTTGATTTGATTAATGTGGATAGTTAGAGGTAAAATACGCAAATATTTCAAAATAAGCAAGTGGTTATAAAATATTCATTGTTATTGGGGAATATTCGTTTGGTCGTAGAATATTCTTCTTTGTGGGGAATATTTGCATGTATTTGCGATCTTTTTAAGGACCCCATAATAGAAAGCGATTGGATGAAGAAATCGACAAATATAAGTTGTTTATAAATAACGGCGTAGTTAGGGTTGAGTAGAAGATCATATGCGGGAACGAGTGCGATGATGTCAAGTATCGCATGACAGAGCCAACTTTAATAAAAAAGTTAAGGTTGCTCAAGCCAACCGAGGCCGGAAATGATGCGTATGAAGAAGAAAGTACAAGAAGGAGCTATTAGGAAGCGAGAATTGATGAAGAAGGAATACTTGAGTCCACTCCGGACTTTGTGTCCCTAACGACTACGATTTGAAGTACAAGATTATGATGGAGGCACAATACACCATTTGCAATCCATCTGGAAGTACCAAAATGTATCGTGATCTTGACATACATTTTGGTGGAACAATATGAAGAGAGAGATTGCAAAGTTTATCTCGATGTGTTTAACTTGCCAACGTGTAAAGGCGAGCATCTAGTACCTAAGGGTCCGTTGCAACCACTTGAGATTCGAAATAGAAGTGGGAACACATTACCATGGATTTCATTACGGGTCTTCCTACGGTTTCTCAAGGCATCAATGCTATTTGGGTTATTGTTGATAGATTAACCAAGTCTGCTCATTTCTTGCCGACACGGATGGTTATAAAATATTCATTGTTGTCGGAGAATATTAGTTTGGTCGTGGAATATTCTTCTTTGTCGGGGAATATTAAATGCTGACAGTAGCTTGACCTTATTGTGGGCCCATGCTTGAAAGCGATTGGATGAAAAAAAGCAGCAAGTATAAGTTGTTTATAAATAGCAGGCGTAGTTATTCACAATTATCTTGTTGGAATACCGGTGGTTAAAAACGATGTCTGGCGTTGTTGCTTGCGATAGCACTGCGGTATTGCACAATTATTGATTCTTACGTGAAGGCACTACTCGATAATTATTACGATAATTCTTATTCGATATTTTATTTTATTGATTGATAATTGTTGCGTTGATATTTTATATTCTTTGTTGTTTGATAATTGTCTTTACGGTATTTTCCATTATCGAAGCAATAATTCATATTATCTGAATAATATTATTAGATAACATTATTGGCAATGTCTAGAAAGTTACATCTAAGGAGAGGTTTGGTCACTAATTGCTTGTATGATGATGAGGAGAAATTCTTATTGGAAAGCCCCCTCTTTCAGAGAGCGGCTTTTGGTTGCCCGATATTGTGATTCTGTAATATTATTTGTGAATAATTAATTATTGATTTATATGATGAGGAAAATATTGATTTTATGTGGATATAGATGGAGAAAATTTTTAAAGTGACAATTGTTAAAAATGATATTTTATCTTTTACGATAAAATAATTATTTTAATATATTATAATAATATAATAATGGTGATATTTTACAATGAATGTGGGATATATGAGTATATGAGGAGGAAGTATATTTTTGTTGCAAAAATATTTAAAACATATTTTGTGTGTCGGTGGACCCCATTTCTTGGTTGAAATTTGATTATAGCTTGTAAAATCGCTTGGTTTGTGGATTTGGTCAAATTTACATTTGGAATTTGGAAAAACTTTCTTACGCAAAGTTGTAGAGAATGAAATTTCCTATGAAAAAAGACATGTGGTTGAATTTTTTTACGATAAAAGGGCTATTTATTATGAATTATTGAAGTTAGAAGTTAAAATAATTGATTTTTGGAAGTTTTTTAATTATTTTTTTTTAAAAACGTTTTTTCATTTTTGGGTCATTAACATTTAATGGAAATGAATTTGAGATGGAAAAAAAAGGTGGGCTAAGGAAATTTATATATATATATATTATTATTTTATTAAATTTTACTACTTTGGTGTTCTAAGCATTTTCTATAAATAGGGTCTTAGGTTAGAATTGAAAATCACACGAGAAGCTGAAGTTTTCTCTCTCTTTCTCTCTATATATATCGGCGTATTCTTGTGAGTATTTTAGATACTTTGAGTGTTGCTTTATCTGGGTGCAAGTTCCTTGACACTATATCCGGTATTCGATTCGAAATCTTGTCTTTTTGAGGTAAGGGATGTTATTTTCTTCGTAAATGATATTATTTCTTCAATATCATTATCTTTGAAATATTGGTTGGAAATTTTTTATCAAATTTGGAACTTTTTTCATGTCGGGTTACTATTTGAGTTCTTATTCATGAGTTCTTATTCATGAGTTCTTATTCACGAGTTCTTATTCACGAGTACTATTCACGAAGCGTGATGATGATTTTTTGTGAAATTTCTATCTTTTGGTGTCGGAGTTACTATTCACGTATCGACCTTATTCACGTATATCTGACACTTATTCACGAACGAATCGACATTATTCACGAGAAAAATTAAATTTTCTTTTTTTGTCCAAAATATCTATTATGGATACTAGCTTTGATTGTATCCATGTTTTGATCATTCTTGAATTTTACTCCACTATGATTATTTATGAAGTATTTTTGAACTTGGATTGTTTAAAATCGAATCCTTAATATTTATTCTTTTTGTTTCCTTTGGATTCGTTTTCTTTAAAATATTTTTCATCATCCTCGGTCCTAAATGATGATATTCTTGAATATCTTTGCTTTTGTAGTGCAAAGATGAATGATTTCGATGAATATCTTTGGCGTGTAGTGCAAAGATGAGCAGTGTTTAGATGAACATGACATGACCAGTGATGAATATCTTTTGGCTGTGTAGTGCAAAGATGAATATTTGATTCAAGATATATATTGATTGATGTTCTGGGGATAAAATATAGACGATGAACTTTTAAATTCATATATAGAAGATAGTAGATTTCATTCTCTACTTAACTCTTCTAATGAATTATTATTTCCGCTGCGAATATTGATTTAAAACTTGTTGTCTATTGTATTCTATTAGATTTTTCCTGTTGAAGACTAACGATAATTTGTTTTATATTATCTTAGTCATAATATTCTTCTTGGGCTAGTTGAGCTCACCCTTTTCCTTGTTGTTCCATTTTTTTCTTCTCGGGAGGCGAGAATGTAGCGCGAGTCTTAGTCGGGGTGTGGAATGATGGTTCTAGAAGTGGTTTAGTAGTCCTCACCATTTTTGTAAAATAATGTATTAATAATTGTAATGAGGGACTTATTTGAGTGTGGATATTATACAGATGACAATATTTGTATTTAAACTCACAGATTTATATGTTGTATTAAAGTTGTATTAATAAAGTTGTAGTTGTTTTACACCATGTATTTGGCGACTCGAGAATGGGTGTTGTATACCTATTTTGGGGGCGTCGCGGTTGGTATCGAGCTTAGGGATATGATCTCTGGCGGAGATCGGGGAATAGAACTAGGAGGGAGGCGAGTAAATCCTTAGCTAGTGTGTCCTACTAAGCTTATTTGTTGGTTGGTCGATATATAGGGATATTATGTGATATGTTAATTTGTTAAATTAACCCTTGTTTTATAATAGTATTTGAGAATGTCATTTGAGAATATTATGATGGAGTAAATGAGGCCAGTGGAGACACTTTACTCACTGACGAGAGAAGCGTCAGCGGTGGCAATGTTCCTCTGTAAACAACACCATTTGAGAGAGATGATGAGCGATGGGATGTTTAGAAGCTTTTTTTAGTTCATGCAAAAATCGAGACGAGGAGACTTCGTGTTCAAAATCGGAGGAGGAAATGATAGCAATTCACGGTTTGTCCTGACCAAGCGATTGAAAAAGTTGGGACCACGAATTGCAGGGAAAGCGGATCCGATTAAGGCGGAGCGTGGGTTAAACAAATTACAAGATATTCGATGTCTTGGGATGCGGAGAAGCAGAAGGTTCCATTCGCCACCTTTATGTAAAAGTGGTGAGAGGATGATTCTTTGGTGGGAATCGTGAAGCGTACCCATCCGGTACTTTTCGGCATATCTTGGGAGACATTTTGAAGCTATTCAATGACAAGTACTTTCACGAAAGTATTCGTCGTATGAAGGAAGTGGAGTTTATTAGATTGGAGCAGAATAACATGGCGGTGTGTCGATGTGAGGCGAAGTTTGCGAGTTATCGAGTTTGCACCTCATTTGGTGGAGAATGAGGAGCGTATGCGCGGATGTTTACGAGAGGTTTGAAACCGGCATCGTCGATATCTCATTTCTCATAAATTTTCTCTCTATTCGGATGTTGTCAGCGGGGCTCGATTATTAGGCGAGATACTTGATACGTTCGAAGAAGAGGACCACTGACGAGGATCATCTAGGTGATGGCGATCATCGAACAACGATAACCGGCGGAGGAGAAAGAAAAATACGGACAAAATGGTAACCACTCTGGTGGTAATCATGGCCGTGAAAATAGAAAAAGCGAGTCGGGAGGAGATTTTAAAAAGGAGATTCAATAATGACAATGTGAAGGCGCGTCATTGACACCAGTGACAAGCTGGTTTAAGGAGGAGAGAAGCGACCCACCGGTTATATCTTATAAATGCGAAAAAGAGGACATATCAGTCCAAGTGCCCTGACAGTTTAAGGTATGTTATAATTGTGGAAAGGAAGGACATATCGCTCGAGATTGTCTTTTATAGCGAAACCCGAGTCCGGTGGGGATGGTGACTCAAAAATTTATCCCGAAAAAAGAAAGTCAGCGGTTCTGGAAGGCGTTTTGTCGTGGTTGGTCAAAATCGAGGAACGAGCGAAAGGTATCACGGGTTAGTTAATTATAAATTCTTGCGAAGTTTATACCTTATTGAATCTGGGGTTCTACCCATTCATTTTTCTCTCTGCTTGTGCTCAGCGTTTAAACTTGACTCAGGAGAAATTAGACTTTGATTTATCTGTGGAAACTCAGTTAGGAGAAACTTTCATCACATCCTTTGTTTATAAATCTTGTTTGATCGAGTTGGCACCATCACATTACACATTGACCTTATCTCTTTAAAGATACTTGCTTTTGATGTGATTTTAGGGATTGATTGGTTAACTACTCATCATACCAAATTGATTGCTTTTGTAAGGTTGTTAGTTTTCATATTCTAAGCAACTTTGTTATTTGAATTAAGCAACCAAACCATTGAAGTCAAACTCTTTTCATATCAAGTAGTAAAGTCATTCGTTTATTGAAAAGCGGATGTCGAGCTTTCTTTAGCCATGTTATGGACTTGAACAAAAAAAATCGTCGATTTGAATGATATTTACATTGTTAGTAAATTTCTGGCGTATTTTTCTGAAAAATTTCTTGGCCTACTCCCGGGCGTGATATTGAATTTTGTATCGACTTTGAACCGGTACAAAACCCATTTCTAAAATCTCATATCGAATGGCTCTATTGAACTTGAGGAGTTAAAAACCCAACTATAGAAGTTGATACTAAGAGCCTCTATCTGGTGACTTCTTTTGTGGAAATGCAAAAAGCCGGACTCTCCGTAGGGGGCGCCATATTAGATGCGATAGTAAAGCGATAGGTGTCATTGTGACGTCTTATCAAGGTTGGGATATGAGTCGCGATTGAGAGCAACCTAAGTCGGTAATCAAAAATCGTAGCTTTTGAGGCTTAGTTGGTTATTATCGGAGATTCGTTGAAGGATTTTCTCGAATCGCTACTCCATTAACTTCGGTGACTCGTAGAGATACAAAATTCGTATGGATGGGCGAGGAATGCGAGAAAGTTTTCAAGATCTCGAGAGGAGACTCATTTGGGACTGTTTTGACAATACCATCTGGTTCGGATGGATTTGTTATCTCTGATGATGCTTGAGGCAAAGGGTTAGGATGTGTTCTCATGCAGCGTGGGAAAGTAGCATAGCCTTTATGCCTCGCGACAACTTAAAGAATATGAGAGGAATTATCCTACTCATGATCTAGAGTTGGCGGCGATCGTTTCAGCGCTAAAGATCATGGAGGCTTATCTATATGGGGAGAAAGTGGAGATATATTAGGACCATAAAAAGCCTCAAATATTTCTTCACTCAAAAGAAGAACTCGACATGCGGCGTTGGCGTTGGCTCATTTGTTGAAGATTACGTTGATTAAGATACCATCCTGGAAAACGAGCGTGGTGATACCATTGAGTAGAAGAAAAGCGAGTGCGTGTTGTTAAAACAAAGGCGTTGAGTGTGAAGATCATAAGATGAAGGAGAATTCAAGATGATGATGTCAAGTATCGTATAGAACCGACTTTAAATCGAAAAAGTTAAAGTTAAAGTTGCTCAAACCCTGAGACCGGGTGATCGTATGAAGAAGAAAGTAGCAAGAAGGTATTATTCGGAAGCGAGAATCGATGAAGAAGGAATACTTGAGTCCTCCGGACTTTGTGTTTCTAACGATTACGATTTGAAGTACAAGATCATGATGGAGGCACAATACACCATTTGCAATCCATCTGGAAGTACCAAAATGTATCGTGATCTTGACATACATTTTGGTGGAACAATATGAGAGAGAGATTGCAAAGTTTATCTCGAGGTGTTTAACTTGTCAGCGTGTAAAGGCGGAGCATCAAGTGCCAAAAGGTCCATTGCAACCACTTGAGATTCCGAAATGGAAGTGGGAACACATTACCATGGATTTAGATTACGGGTCTTCCACGGTTTCTCAAGGCATAAATGTTATTTGGGTTATTGTTGATAGATTAACCAAGTCTGCTCATTTCTTGCCGTCACGGAGACTTATTCCTTGAGCGTCTTGCTAGTATATGCGTGAATGAGATTGTGAGATTGCATGGCATGCGGTATCCATAGTTTTGGATCGTGACCCGAAGATTTACTTCAAGATTTTGGGTTAGCTTTGCAAAAAGCTATGGAGCGCAGATTTCTGATTTAGATTCGGCATACCATCCTCAAGCGGACGGACAATCGAGAGGACTATTCAAACTCTTGAAGATCTATTAGACTTTGTGTCCTAGATTTCAAAGGGAGTTGGGATAAGTATTTACCATTGGTGGAATTCTCCTACTGACAGCAGTTATCGAGGCAAGTATAGGTGTGGCTCCATTTGAAGCATTGTATGGCGAAAGTGTAAGCTCTCGGTATGTTGGGATGAGGTGTGGGTGAAGCAACGTTGTTGGGACGAGTTGAGTACGAATGACTACTGAGAAAAGATCAAATGATTGACAGCGTATACAAGCGGCGCAGGATCGACAAAAAAAGTTATACGGATCTTCATCGAAAGGGCGTGGAATTTAGTATTGGGGATCATGTTTGTTGCGTGTGGCTCCATGGAAAGGAGTTACAAGATTTGGGAAGAGAGAAAGCTCGATCCACGATTTATTGGTCCATTTGATTCTTGAGAGAGTAGGAAATGTGGCTATAGACTCGCGTTACCTCAAGTATGTCTCGTGTTCATAATGTTTTCATATATCGTCTGCTACGTAAATATGTGAAAGACCCGAACCACGTTATTGAGTTAGAACCAGGACGAGATAGTAGAAGACTTAACGTCTGATGAGAGGTACTGTCAAGATCTTGGATAGGAAGGAGCATGTCCTACGCTGAACGAAGGTCATACCACAAGTTAAAGTTTTGTGGAGAAACCATCTTTATTGAGGAAATGACACGGGAGTTGGAAGCGGAAATGAAAGCGAGGTATCCTCATCTTTTTGAAACACATCGTCGTCGTCGATTTCGAGGATGAAATTTCATAAGGAGGGAGGTTGTAAGACCCCAAATTATTAATAAATGAAATTTAATTTCCTCTATTTATTATTTTGAAATAGTAAGGGTTGATTTGATTAATGTGGTTAGTTATGGGTAAAAAATCATAAATATTTTAAATAAGCAAGTGGTTATAAAATATTCATTGTTATCGGAGAATATTCGTTTGGTCGTGGAATATTCTTTCTTTGTCGGGGAATATTAAATGCTGATGGTAGCTTTGACCTTGTGTGGGCCCCATAGCGGAAAGCGATTGGATGAAGAAAGCGACAAGTATAAGTTGTTTATAAATAGCAGCGTAGTTATTACAGATTAATCTTGTTGGAATACCCGTTGGTTAAAACACGATGTCTGGCGTTGTTTGCGCGGTGCTTTGCGGTATTGCACCAATTATTGATTCTTACGTGAAGGCACTACTCGATAATTATTACGATAATTCTTATTCGATATTTTATTTTATTGATTGATAATTCTTTGCGTTGATATTTTATATTCTTTGTTGTTTTGATAATTGTCACTTTCTACGGTATTTTCCATTATCGAGAGCAATAATTCATATATTATCTGAATAATATTATTAGATAACATTATTGGCGATGTCTAGAAAGTTACATCTAAGGAGAGGTTTGGTCACTCACTAATTTTGCGCGATGATGAGGAAATCTTATTGGAAAGCCCCCCTCTTTCACAGGAGCGGCTTTGGTTGTCGATATTGTGATTGTAATATTATTTGTGAATAATTAATTATTGATTTATATGATGAGGAAAATATTGATTTTATGTGGATATAGATGGAGATTTTTTTTAAAGTGACAATTGTTGAAAATTGATATTTTATCTTTTACGATAAAATAATATTTAAATATATTATTTATTATAATATAATAATGATGATATTTTACAATGAATGTGGGATATATGAGTATATGAGGGAGGAAATATTTTGTTGCATTAAATGTTTAAAACATATTTTTGTGTGTTGGTGGACCCCATTCTTATTTGAAATTTGATTATAGCTTTGTAAAATCTTGGTTTGTGGATTTGGTCAATTTATCATTTGGAATTTGGAAAAACTTTCTTTACGCAAAGTTGTAGAGAATGAAATTTCCTATGGAAAAGACATGTGGTTTGAATTTTTTTTATGATAAAAAGGGCTATTTATTATGAATTATTGAAGTTAGAAGTTTCGAAATAATTGATTTTTGGAAGTTTTAATTATTTTTAATTAAAAAAAATTTTTTTTTTTTTGTGGGCATCATTGCATTGTTGAAAATTTGAATTTGAGGATGATTTAAGATGTGGTGGGCTAAAATAAATTATATATATATATATTATTATTTTATTAAATTTTTACTTTGGTGTTCTAAGCATTTTTCTATAAATAGGGTCTTAGGTTAGAATTGAAAATCACACGAAAGAAGCTGAAGTTTTTCTCTCTCTCTCTCTCTATATATATTGAGCGTATTCTTGTGAGTATTTTGATACTTTGAGTGTTCTATATCGGTGCTGAGTTCTTCATACCTTATATCGGTGTTTCGATCGGAAATCTTATCTTTTTTGAGGTGTAAGGGATGTTATTTTTTTTCGTAAATGATATTATTTCTTCAATATCATTATCTTTGAAATATTGGTTGGAACTTTTTATCAAATTTGGACTTTTTTATTGGAGTTACTATTCATGAGTTTCTTATTCATGAGTTCTTATTCATGAGTTCTTATTCATGAGTTTCTTATTCACGATTACTATTTTATTCACGAAGCGTGATGATTTTTTTTTGTGAAATTTCTATCTTTTTAGTGTCGGAGTTACTATTCACATATATCGACCTTATTCACGTATCTCGACCTTTATTCACGAATAACGATTTATTCACGAGAAAAATTTTTTTTTTTTTTTGTCAAAATATCTATTATGGATACTAGCTTTGATTGTATCCATGTTTTGATCATTCTTGAATTTTTTTACTCCACTATGATTATTTATGAAGTATTTTTGAACTTGGATGGATTGTTTAAAATCTGAATCCTTAATATTTATTCTTTTGTTTTTTCCTTTGGATTCGTTTTCTTTAAAATATTTTTTCATCATCCTCGGTCTAAATGATGATATAATTGAATATCTTTGGCATGTAGTGCAAAGATGAATGATTTTCGATGAATATCTTTGGGCGTAGTGCGAAGATGAGCAGTGTTTAGATGAACATGACCGGTGATGAATATCTTTGATGATGAATCTTTGGCTGTGATGAATATCTTTGGCTTTTGTAGTGCAAAGATGAATATTTGATCGAGATATATATTGATTGATGTTACGGGGATAAAATATGAGCGATGAACTTTTAAATTCATATATAGAAGATAGTAGATTTCATTCTCTCTTAACTCTTCTAATGAATTATTATTTTCATTGCGAATATTGATTTAAAACTTGTTGTCTATTGTATTCTATTAGATTTTTCCTGTTGAAGACTAACGATAATTTGTTTTATATTATCTTAGTCGTAATATTCTTTCTTTGGGCTAGTTGAGCTCACCCTTTTCCTTGTTGTTCCTTTTTTTTCTTCTCGGGGAGGCGAGAATATAGCGCGAGTACTAGTCGGGGTATGGAATGATGGTTTAGAGAGTGTTGTTTTAGTAGTCCTCACCATTTTTGTAAAATAGTGTATTAATAATTGTAATGAGGACTTATTTGAGTGTGGATATTTATACAGATGACAATATTTGTATTTAAACTCACGATTTATGTTTCACGTATTTTTATGTTGTATTAATAAAGTTGTAGTTGTTTACGTACCATGTATTTGGCGACTCGGAATGGGTGTTGTATACCTATTTTGGGGGCGTCGCGGTTAATATCGAGCTTAGGGATATGATCTCTGGCGGAGATCGGGGAATAGAACTAGGAGGGGAGGCAGAGTAAATCCTTGTTGCTAGTGTCTACCTAAGCTTATTTGTTGGTTGGTCGTAATATAGGGATATTATGTGATATGTTAATTTGTTTAATTAACCCTTGTTTTATGGCGAGTATTTGAGAATGGTGAGAATGTTAGATGGAGTAAATCTCACCAGCGAGGAGAAAGCGATGTTGGTGGCAATGTTCCTCTGTAAACAACATGATTTGCGAGATGATGAGCGATGGGATGTTTAGAAGCTTTTTGCGAGTTCATTCAAAAAATCAGGCGAGGAGACTTCGTTCAAAATACGGTGGAAATGATAGCAATTCACGGTTTATATGATGCAAGCGATTCGAAAGAGTTGGGACCACGAATTTTTAGGAAAGCGGATCCGATAAAGCGGCGAGCGTGGGTTAAACAAATTACAAGATATTCGATGTCTTGGGATGCGGAGGAGCAGAAGGTTCCATTCGCCACCTTTATGTTAAGTAATGAGGCGGATTCTTGGTGGGAATGCGTGAAGCGTACCCATTATACTTTTCGGCATGTCTTGGGAGAAGCGTTTGAAGCTTTTTCAATGACAAGTACTTTCACGAAAAGTATTCGTCATATGAAGGAAGTAGAGTTTTTATTAGATTGGAACAAAATAACATGGCGGTGTCGATGCGAGGTGAAAGTTTTGCGAGTTATCGAGGTTTGCACCTCATTTGGTGGAGAATGAGGAGCGTATGGCGAGGATTTTTTAGAGGTTTGAAACGGATACGTCGATATCTCATTTCTCATAAATTTTCTCTATATTAGGATGTTGAATGAGAGGGCTCGATTATTAGAGCGAGATACTTGAAGACGAAAGCGAGGGACCTAACCGAGGATCATGGTGATGGCGATCGATCGAAACAACGAACGAAACGGCGGGAAAAAAAAAAAATATTGGAAAAGGCGGTAACCACTCTGGTGGTGGTAATCATGGCCATGAAAATAGAAGAAGCGAGTCGGGGGAGATTTTAAAAAAGGAGATTCAACAATGATGATGTGAAGAAGCGTCGACATCGGCAATGAATTGGTATTAAGGGAGGAGAAGCGACCACCCGGTTATATCTTTATAAGGATCGGGGAAAAGAAGGACATATGAAATCCTGCAGTTTAAGGTATTATATAATTGTGGAAAGGAAGGACATATCGCTTCGAATGTACTCTATAGCGAAAACCAAGTCGGTGGGGATGGTGACTCGAAAAGGCGGATCCGAGAAAAGTCAAAGTCAGCGGTTCTGGAAGAAGCGTTTGTCGTGTGTGGTGGTCAAAATGCGAGGAACTTGAGCGAAGGTATCACGGGTTAGTTAATTATAAATTCTTCTTGAAGTTTATACCTTATTGATATCCGGTTCTACCCATTCTTTTTATCTCTCTGCTTGTGCTCAGCGTTTAAACTTGACTCAGGAGAAATTAGACTTTGATTTATCTGTGGAAACTCAGTTAGGAGAAACTTTCATCACATCCTTTGTTTATAAATCTTGTTTGATCAAGTTGGCACCATCACATTACATTGACCTTATCTCTTTAAAGATACTTGCTTTTGATGTGATTTTAGGGATTGATTGGTTAACTACTCATCGTGCCAAATTGATTGCTTTTGTAAGGTTGTTAGTTTTCATATTCCTAAGCAACTTTGTTATTGAATTAAACAACCAAACCATTGAAGTCAAACTCTTTCATATCAAGTAGTAAAGTCATTCGTTTATTGAAAAGCGGCGGATCAAGCTTTCTTAGCCATGTTATGGACTTGAACAAAAAACACGTCGATTTGAATGATATTTACATTTGTTAGTAAATTTCACGGCGTATTTCTGAAAAATTTCTGGCCTACTCTCGAGGCGTGATATTGAATTTTGTATCGACTTTGAACGGTACAAAACCCATTTCTAAAATCTCATATCGAATGGCTCTATTGAACTTGAGGAGTAAAACCCAACTATAGAAGTTGATACAGAGCCTCTATCTGGTGACTTCTTTGTGGAATGCAGCGAAAGCGGACTCTCAAGTGGGGCGCCATATTAAATGCGATAGTAAAGCGATAGGTGTCATTGTGACGTCTTATCAAGGTTGGGATATGAGTCGCGAGTTGAGAGCAAACCTAAGTCGATAATCGAAATCGTAGCTTTCTAGGCTTAGTTGGTTATTATCGGAGATTCGTTGAAGGATTTTCTCGAATCGCTACTCCATTAACTTCGGTCGGTGACTCGTAAAGATACAAAATTTGTATGGAGCGAGGAATGTGAGAAGAGTTTCCAAGATCTCGAGAGGAGACTCATTTTGGCATTTTTATTTTGACAATACCATCTGGTTCGGATGGATTTGTTATCTCTGATGATGCTTGAGGCAAAGGGTTAGGATGTGTTCTCATGCAGCGTGGGAAAGTCATAGCCTATGCCTCGCGACAACTAAAAGAATATGAGAGGAATTATCCTACTCATGATCTAGAGTTAGCGGCGATCGTTTTTTCAGCGCTAAAGATGGAGGCACTATCTATATGGGGAGAAAGTGGAGATATATTGGACCATAAAAGCCTCAAATATTTCTTCACTAAAAAAAGAACTCGACAACATCGGCAGCACGGCGTTGGCTCGAGTTGTTGAAAGATTACGACCACATACCATTTGATACCATCTGGAAAAGCAAGCGTGGTAGGTGGCGCGTTGAGTAGAAGATCATATGCGAGCGAGTGCGATGATGTCAAGTATCTGCATAGAACCGACTTTAATCGATAAAGTTAAAGTTGTTCAAAGCCCCCAGACCGGGGTGATCGTATGAAGAAGAAAGTCAAGAAGGTGTTATTTCGAAGCGAGAATCGATGAAGAAGGAATACTTGAGTCCACTCCGGACTTTGTGTTCTAACGATTACGATTTGAAGTACAAGATCATGATGGAGGCACACAATACACCATTTGCAATCCATCTGGAAGTACCAAAATGTATCGTGATCTTGACATACATTTTGGTGGAACAATATGAAGAGAGAGATTGCAAAGTTTATCTCGAGGTGTTTAACTTGTCAGCGTGTAAAAAGGCGGAGCATCAAGTGCCTAAAGGTCCATTGCAACCACTTGAGATTCCGAAATGGAAGTGGGAACACATTACCATGGATTTCGATTACGGGTCTTCCACGGTTTCTCAAGGCATAAATGCTATTTGGGTTATTGTTGATAGATTAACCAAGTCGCTCATTTCTTGCAAATCACGGAGACTTATTCCTTGAGCGTCTTGCTAGTATATGCGTAAATGAGATTGTGAGGTTGCATGGCATGCCGGTATCCATAGTTTGGATCGTGACCCAAGATTCACTTCAAGATTTTGGGTTAGCTTGCAAAAAAGCTATGGGCGCGGATTTCTGATTCGATTCGGCATACCATCCTCAAGCGGACGGAATCGATCGAGAGGACTATTCAAACTCTTGAAGATCTATTAAGACTGTGTCCTAGATTTCAAAGGGAGTTGGGATAAGTATTTACCATTGGTGGAATTCTCCTACTGACAATGAGTTATCGAGCAAGTATAGGTGTGGCTCCATTTGAAGCATTGTATGGACGAAAGTGTCGCTCTCGATATGTTGGGATGAGGTGGGAGAAAGCAACGTTGTTGGGACGAGTTGAGTACGAATGACTACGAGAGAAAAGATCAAATGATTCGACAAGCGTATACAAAGCGGCACGCAGGATCGACAAAAGAGTTATGCGGATCTTCATCGAAAGGGCGTGGAATTTAGTATTGGGGATCATGTGTATTGTTGCGTGTGGCTCCATGGAAGGAGTTACAAGATTTGGGAAGAGAGAAAGCTCGATCCACGATTTATTGGTCCATTTGATTCTTGATTATGAGAGTAGGAAATGTGGCTATAGACTCGCGTTACCTCAAGTATGTCTCGTGTTCATAATGTTTTCATATATCGTGCTTCGTAAATATGTGAAAGACCCGAACCACGTTATTGAGTTAGAAGCGGGACGAGATAGTAGAAGACTTAACGTCTGAAGAGGTACTGTCAAGATCTTGGATAGGAAGGAGCATGTCCTACATACGAAGGTCATACCACAAGTTAAAGTTTTGTGGGAAAACCGTCTTTATTGAGGAAATGACACGGGAGTTGGAAGCGGAAATGAAAGCGAGGTATCCTCATCTTTTTTTTGAAACACCGAGTGCGTCGTCGATTTCGAGGATGAAATTTCATAAGGAGGGAGGTTGTAAGACCCCAAATTATTAATAAATGAAATTTAATTTCCTCTATTTATTATTTTGAAATAGTAAGGGTTGATTTGATTAATGTGGTTAGTTATGGGTAAAATCATAAATATTTCAAATAAGCAAGTGGTTATAAAATATTCATTGTTTGTCGGAGAATATTCGTTTGGTCGTGGAATATTTCTTCTTTGTCGAGGGGAATATTAAATGCGGCGGTAGCCTTGACTTTGTGTGGCCCCATAATGGAAAGCGATTGGATGAAGAAAGCGACAAGTATAAGTTGTTTATAAATAATGGCGTAGTTATTTACAGATTAATCTTGTTGGAATACCGATTGGTTAAAAAACACGATGTCTGGCGTTGTTGCGATGCGATGCTTTGCGGTATTGCACCAATTATTGATTCTTACGTGAAGGCACTACTCGATAATTATTACGATGATTAATTCTTATTCGATATTTTATTTTATTGATTGATAATTGTTGCGTTGATATTTTATATTCTTGTTGTTTGATAATTGTCACTCTACGGTATTTTCCATTATCGAAGCAATAATTCATATTATCTGAATAATATTATTAGATAACATTATTGGCGATGTCTAGAAAGTTACATCTAAGGAGAGGTTTGGTCACTAATTTAATTTGCGCTTGATGAGGAGAAATCTTATTGGAAAGCCCCCTCTTTCTGAGGAGCGGCTGGTTGTCGATATTGTGATTCTGTAATATTATTTGTGAATAATTAATTATTGATTTATATGATGAGGAAAATATTGATTTTATGTGGATATAGATGGAGAAAATTTTAAAGTGACAATTGTTGAAAATTGATATTTTATCTTTTACGATAAAATAATTATTTTATATATATTATTTTAATAATATAATAATGATGATATTTTACAATGAATGTGGGATATATGAGTATATGAGGAGGAAGAGTATTTTTTGTTGCATTAAATATTTTAACACATTTTTTTGTGTGTCGGTGGACCCCATTTCTTGTTGAAATTTGATGATTATAGCTTGTAAAATCGTTGGTTTGTGGATTTGGTCGATTTACATTTGGAATTTGGAAAAACTTTCTTACGCAAAGTTGTAGAGAATGAAATTTCCTATGGAAAAAAGACATGTGGTTTGAAATTTTTTCGATAAAAGGGCTATTTATTATGAATTATTGAAGTTTAGAAGTTAAAATAATTGATTTTTTGAAAGTTTTAATTATTTTTTTTAAGAAAAATTTTTTTTTTTTTTTTGTTGGCATCATTGCATGTGTTAAATGAATTGAATTCTGATTTCAAAAAAGGTGGGCTTAAGGAAAATTATATATATATATATTATTATTTTATTAAATTTTACTACTTTGGTGTTCTAAGCATTTTCTATAAATAGGGTCTTAGGTTAGAATTGAAAAAATCACACGAAGCTGAAATTTTTCTCTCTTTCTCTCTCTATATTATCGGCGTATTCTTGTGAGTATTTTGATACTTTGAGTGTTCTTATATCTGGTGTTGAAGTTCTTTTGATGCTTATATATCAGGTATTCGGTCGGAAATCTTTTATTCTTTTGAGGTAAGGGATGTTATTTTCTTAAGTAATGATATTATTTCTTCAATATCATTATCTTTGAAATATTGGTTGGAACTTTTTATCAAATTTGGAACTTTTTCATATCGGGGTTACTATTCATGAGTTCTTATTCATGAGTTCTATTTATTCTTATTATGAGTTTCTTATTCATGATTCTTATTCACGAGTACTATTCACGAAGCGTGATGATTTTTTTTGTGAAATTTCTATCTTTTAGTGTCGGAGTTACTATTCACGTATCGACCTTTATTCACGTATCTGACTTTATTCACGAATACGACCTTATTCACGAGAAAAATTAAATTTTCTTTTTTTGTCCAAAATATCTATTATGGATACTAGCTTTGATTGTATCCATGTTTTGATCATTCTTGAATTTTACTCCACTATGATTATTTATGAAGTATTTTTGAACTTGGATTGTTTTTAAAATATCTGAATCCTTAATATTTATTCTTTTGTTTTCTTTGGATTCGTTTTCTTTAAAATATTTTTCATCATCCTCGGTCTAAATGATGATATAATTGAATATCTTTGGCATGTAGTGCAAAGATGAATGATTTTCGATGAATATCTTTGGCGTAGTGCAAAGATGAGCAGTGTTTAGATGAACATGACCGGTGATGAATATCTTTGGCTTTTGTAGTGCAAAGATGAATATTTGATTTCGAGATATATATTGATTGATGTTCTGAGGGATAAAATATTGACGATGAACTTTTAAATTCATATATAGAAGATAGTAGATTTCATTCTCTACTTAACTCTTCTAATGAATTATTATTTCATTGCGAATATTGATTTAAAACTTTGTTGTCTATTGTATTCTATTAGATTTTTCCTGTTGAAGACTAACGATAATTTGTTTTATATTATCTTAGTCGTAATATTCTTTCTTTGGGCTAGTTGAGCTCACCCTTTTCCTTGTTGTTCCATTTTTCTTCTCGGGGAGGCGAGAATGTAGCGAGTACTAGTCGGGGTGTGGAATGATGGTTCTAGAGAAGTGTTTTAGTAGTCCTCCTCACTATTTTGTAAAATAGTGTATTAATAATTGTAATGAGGACTTATTTGAGTGTGGATATTATGCAGATGACAATATTTGTATTTAAATGAGTAAAGTTTCATAAAAATAGATTCAAAAAAAAATTAAATAAGAAAATAAAACTTTATTTTAAAAAAAAGTATTTTTTTCATTTTTTTATGTAAAACTTTATTTTCAGAAAAAAAGTTAATATCTTTACCATTATTATATGTATTCTTAATATTAGAATTTTAAAAAAAAACAAAAACTAAAAATAGAAATTAAAATACAAAAAAAAGTAAAAGAAAAATAAAAAAAAAATTGATTCAATTTTTTTTTAAAAAAAAAAAGAAATAAAAGTTTTAAAAATAATTATTATTTTTATAGAAAATTTTAAAAACTTTATTTTTTTCATTTTTTAAAAAAAATGAGTAAATTTTATAAAATATATATTCAAAAAAAAAAAAATTTTATTTTTATAAAAAAATAAATATTTTTTTATTTTTTAAAATGTGTAAATTTTCATAAAAATAATTAAGATTTAAAAAATTTTAACTTTTTATTTTTTTGAATCTATATTTTATGAAACTTTACTCATTTTGAAAAAAAAATAAAGTTTTTAATATTTTTTCTTAAAATAATAATTTTTTTAAAAATTTAATTTTAATATAAATTTATTTTATTATTATTAAAAATATTTATTATTTTAAAATATTAAATTTTATTTAAAATTTTTAAAATTAAAATTAATTTTAAATAATTTTTTAATTATTATTTAAATTTAAAATAATAATTATTTTTTAATATTAATTATTATTTTATTTATAAAATAATAATTATTATTTAAAAAATAATATTTTATTTTAAATATTTTAAAATAATTATTTTTTTAAACAGTAAGCTCATCACACTTATTCCTAAAGGAAGGCTACAGATTATTCATGGGCCTTCTCATATTCTGCAAGCTTCATGCATTCCAATTGGAGGAGTCATCAAGTACATGCATTATTATAGTATATGAAGCCCAAGGAGTCATCAAGCTAAAGTCACCTCATATTCTGATAATGTTCCTAAGCAGCCACTTACGGATTCATATATTCTACTACTTCCGTTCCTAAAAAAAATTGTGGTTTAAGATTTTTGCACATAGATAAAGTACTATCTCTGTTCTTAAAAGATTGTCGTTTAAAATTTTGACACATGAATTAAGAAAGTATCATTTACCAAATAAAATTTATTTGAAATTTCATCACTACCCCTTTATGGGAAGTTGAAAACTATGAATACAAGAGAAAAAATTTCTTGGGATAATGAGAGAAGGTAGGGGTAATATAGGAAAATAAATATTTTATTCTCCTCGAAAGTTGTAAGCGACAAACATTTTGGAACAAATTTTTCTTCTAAAAACGACGATCTTTTAGGAGGAGAGGAGTATTATTTATCAAGTAAAATTTGTTTGAAATTTCATCACTACTCTTTTTTATGGGAAGTTAAAACTATTAATATGAGGAGAGAATTTTTTAGACAATGAGAGAAGGTTGGGGTAATATAGGAAAGTAAATAAATTATTCTCCTCGAAAGTTGTAAACAACAAAACATTTTGGAATAAATTTGTTCTTCAAAACGATAATTTTTAGGAGCTATGAGTAATTTATACAACAATGTATTTAAGGCCATAAAATAAACAAATAATTGATGGACTCGATTCAGATTTGCTTAAACAAAATGTTCGATTTAAACTCGATTCAAAATATAAATGAATTAAATATAATGAAATTTTAAAGTTAAGATAATTTATTCTAACCTTCTCAAATTATAATTTCGCTATTGATCATTGGATCGTATTCGATTCGAAAAAAAAGCTTCAAATCGTTTGTATTTATTCGAGATCTAAAGAAAGGTAAACGAAACTTCAATTAAATTTTATTTTATCTTTCGATAAATTTTATAAATTAAATCTAAATTACTTAATACTCAACTGCATCGTTCATTTACACCCTTAAATGTATTACATATCCAATCACGTGGGGTTTTTAAACTCATAATTCAACAACTAGCCAAGGAATGCCACAACATATTAAGACTAGCCAATTCATACGTGGGCCTAATATAAGTTATTCAGCGGCAATTGATTTTATATTTGGTTTCACGCGGAAAGAAGGATTTTTGAAAGCGACAAGGAAAAATAATAATTCTACATATTAGCACAAATTGGAGGATTAGTGGAACTTATTTTTGCTGATTAAAAAACTGTGATAAATATAAGAAACAAAAAATAAAAATTTTACACTTTATTTTTGGGATCCAGAAACAAAGTATTTTTAAAATGAATAGGAGCTTTTCATTAGACAATAACTGTCAATAAGTGTCAACAAGGTAACTGTGTCGTCAAAATTCAAATCCGCTAGTAAATTCTGGCATTCGTATTTTCTTACATGTCATGTTTAGGGGATGAGGTGGATTACGAAAAATTACACCATAACTATCCTCTTGAAAGCAATTTGATCGTAAATTATTTGGGTTCCATTTATATTAGTTGTTTGTCCACAAAATCCATTTTCTCCATAATTAAGGGAACTTGAATCCTGCATATTGAATAAATTTCATTAAAAAATATCATACAAATGTATAGATTGAGTATTATTGATATTATGAACTTCTATAACTTTCTAACATGTTGATGATCATTATATTAAGGCATAACAATTATTATTTTATTTGAATGTGTTTGAGTGAAATAAATTATTCTACGAGAATTTCTTATATATATGATATATATTCTTGTGGTATTAATTACTCAAATTGGATTCGAGTAAGATGGAGCATGACATACCATATTTTTTTGGTTCTTTGTAGAGATCGTACTTTGGAGTATAAACATCTACATATGTGAACGCAGCCAGGGGAAGGTCTTTTTGAAGTTGATCAACGACTTCTTTCAACTTGGAATTGAAATATTGAGCTAAATCATTATGCGGTATTGCACAACCGGCACTATCTGTTTGGTCTTCTGGAACGGGTAACAATGTTAAAATATAAGGAAGGCAACCAAAGGGTCCAGTGTTTTGGATCCAAAATGATCTTGCTCCCAAATCGTATAGTTTCTGCAAGAATTCATATTCAGTAGAAGGAATTAGTATAGGTTAAGCAAATTTACAAGTTAATTACATATTACGCCAAAATATATACAAATTAAACAAGGCTTATATACCTTCACATTCAGTGCGAGGCTGTTGACAGTAGCTGGTATAATTGCTTTAATTTCGTCATATGTCATGTTAGTAAACAATCCTTGGGTGATGTCATTTTGGCCAATATCAATAGTATACAATGCTTTGGAAAAATATTCCTTCTTGGGCATCAAATTCTTGAACACCCCTCCTAAAATAAGTTAAATAACAACCAAAAATTTTTAAATTTATAAAAGTACAAGATAAAAAGTTATATGAGGAAGAATACAAATTAATTCACATTTAATTAAAAAATACCTTGTTTTCTGACCGTCTGTGATCTATTCACGAATTGTTTGAATTGTTCGATTTGAATGTCAAGGAAAAAAGGACTAAATGCACGCGGTTGTTGGGCCACCGGAAGAATTAACTTGGGTGGTGCGATTGTAGCCAATATTTGGGCAAAATTAACACCATAAGAGAAGTTGGCACCCAAGGAATCAAGATAAGGGTGGAGGAATGGTTTACCTAAACTTGAAGCTGCAACATTAAAATTAGTCATTAGGTTTGTAAGTAATGTAGTAACTAGAAAGCGAGTGAAGTTGTAGGATTTGAATTCTGGAACTGTTAAAATTGGGCAGTTTGTTACTTTGTTTGGACAGTTTTATACAAATAACAAATGGCATTTATATATATATAGATGAGAGTTGCATAATATATAATACTTGTATAACAAAAAGTCATCTATAATGCAAGAATGTGCTATATAAATGCAACTCGTTTCTATATATAGACTGTCTAAATAAACTGTCCATTTCAAATTGTCTGAAATAAGAATCCAAAAATATTATTATTAATAAATGAAATTTATTTTCTCTATTTATTATTTTGAAATAGTAAGGGTTGATTTGATTAATGTGGATAGTTATGGGTAAAATCATGAAATATTTGAATAAGCAAGTGGTTATAAAATATTCATTATTGTGGGGAATATTCGTTTGGTAGTGGAATATTAAATGCTTTGTCGAGGGAATATTAAATGCGGCAGTAGCGATCTTTTATGGGCCCATGTGAAGCGATTGGATGAAAGCGACAAATATAAGTTGTTTATAAAAATATGGCGTAGTTATTCACAGATTATCTTGTTGGAATACCGGTGTTTAAAACACACTATCTGGCGTTGTTGAGCGGTAGCTGCGGTATTGCACGATTATTGATTCTTACGTGAAGGCCTTTACTCGATAATTATTACGATAATTCTTATTCGATTATTTTATTTTATTGATTTAATAATTCTTTGCGTTGATATTTTATATTCTTTGTTGTTTGATAATTGTCATTACTACGATATTTTTCATTATCGAAGCGATAATTCATATTATCTGAATAATATTATTAGATAACATTATTGGCGATCTAGAAAGTTTACATCTAAGGAGAGGTTTGGTCACTAATTTGGCGCATGATAAGGAGAAATTCTTATTGGAAAGCCCCTCTTTCTGAGGAGCGGCTTTTGGTTGTCGATATTGTGATTCTGTAATATTATTTGTGAATAATTAATTATTGATTTATATGATGAGGAAAATATTGATTTTATGTGGATATAGATGGAGAAAATTTTTAATGTGACAATTGTTGAAAATTAATATTTTATCTTTTTACGATAAAATAATTCATTTAAATATATTATTTTAATAATATAATAATGGTGATTTTTATAATGAATGTGGGATATATGAGTATATGAGGAGGAAGAGTATTTTGTTGCATTAAATGTTTAAAACATATTTTGTGTGTGGTGGTGGACCCCATTTATTGGTGAAATTTGATTATAGCTTGTAAAATCTTGGTTTGTGGATTTGGTCAATTTACATTTGGAATTTGGAAAAACTTTCTTCTGCAAAGTTGTAGAAATTGAATTTCCTATAAAAATTCATGAGATTGAATTTTTTACGATAAAAGGGCTATTTATTATGAATTATTGAAGTTAGAAAGTTAGAAATAATTGATTTTTGGAAGTTTTAATTATTTTTTTTAGAAAAACGTTTTTTTATTTTTTTGGTAGCCTCATTTAACATGTTGTAATGTTGGCTGATTTGATTTGAAGTTGGGTAGGAATAGAATTTTTTAAAATATATAATATATATTATATTAAATTTTACTACTTTTTTGGTGTTCTAAGCATTTTCTATAAATAGGGTCTTAGGTTAGAATGAAAATCACACAAGCTGAAGTTTTTCTCTCTCTATATTATCGGCGTATTCTTGTGAGTATTTTGAGTATACTTTGAGTATTGCTATCGGTGCTGAGTTCAGTCATGCTTTATATCAAGGTGTTTTATTTAAATCTTGTCTTTCGAGGTAAGGGATGTTATTTTCTTCTCGAAAATGATATTATTTCTTGATATCATTATCTTTGAAATATTGGTTTGAAATTTTTATCAAATTTGGAACTTTTTTCATATCGGGGTTCTTATTCATGATTTTTATTCATGAGTTCTTATTCATGATTCTTATTTATTCTTATTCGATTCTTATTCACGATTCTTATTCATGAGTCTTATTCATGAAGCGTGAAGATGTTTTTTGTGAAATTTCTATCTTTTGGTGTCGAGATTCTTATTCACGTATCGGCCTTTATTCACGTATCTGACCTTTATTCACGAATCGACCTTATTCATAGAAAAATGAAATTTCTTCTTTTTGTCAAAATATCTATTATGGATACTAGCTTTGATTGTATCCATGTTTTGATCATTCTTGAATTTTACTCACTATGATTATTTTGAAGTATTTTTGAACTTGGATTGTTTAAAATCTGAATCTGAATCCTTAATCCTTGTTCTTTTGTTTCCTTTGGATTCGTTTCTTTAAAATATTTTTCATCATCCTCGGTCTAAATGATGATATTATTGAATATCTTTGGCTTTGTAGTGCAAAGATGAATGATTTCTTGATGAATATCTTTGGCGTAGTGCGAAGATGAGCAGTGTTGAGATGAACATGATTGATGATTAATATCTTTGGCGTAGTGCAAAGATGAGCAGTGTTTAGATGAACATGACCCGGTGATGAATATCTTTGGCTGTAGTGCAAAGATGAATATTTGATTCGGATATATATTGATTGATATTCTACGGGGATAAAATATCGACGATGAACTTTTAAATTCATATATAGAAGATAGTAGTTTGCATTCTCTCTTAACTCTTCTAATGAATTATTATTTATTCATTACTTGATTATTGATTTAAAATTTGGTTGTCTATTGTATTCTATTAGATTTTTCCTGTTGAAGACTAACGATAATTTGTTGTATATTATCTTTAGTCGTAATATTCTTCTTTGGGCTAGTTGAGCTCTCACCCTTTTCCTTTTTGTTCCATTTTTTCTTCTCGGGGGCGAGAATGTAGCGAGTCTTAGTCGGGGTATGGAATGAAGGTTCTAGAGAGAGTTGTTTAGTAGTCCTCACCATTTTTGTAAAATAATGTATATAAATAATTATGATGGGGATTTATTTGCGTGTGGATATTATGCAGAATGGCAATATTGTATTTAAACTCACAGTATATATATATTTATATGTTGTAATAATAAAGTTGTAGTTATTTACGTACCATGTATTTGGCGACTCGAGAATGGGTTGGATGGAATGGACCTATTTTGGGGCGTCGCGGTTAAGTATCGAGCTTGAGGGATATGATCTCTGGCGGATCGGGGAATAGAACTAGGGGGAGGCGAGTAAATCTTCCTGCTAGTGTGTCTACTAAGCTTATTTGTTAGTTGGTTAGTATATAGGGATATTATGTGATATATTGATTTCCTTAATTAACCCTTGTTTTATGGCGGTATTTGAGAATGTCATTTGAGAATATTAATGATGGAGTAAATGAGGCCAGTGGAGATGCTGTCTTTACCAGCGAGGAGAGCGTCTGTGCAGTGGCATGTACCTCTGTGAACAACACCTTTGAAGAGATGATGAGCGAGGGGATGTTTAGAAGCTTTTTGCGGTTCATGCAAAATCAGACGAGGAGACTTCGTGTTCAAAATCTGAGGAGAAATGATAGCGATTCACGGGTGGTCCTGACCCAAGCGATTGAAAAGTTGGGACCACGAAGTGCAGGAAAAGCGGATCCGATTAAAGGCGGAGGCGTGGGTCAAACAAATTACCAAGATATTCGATGTCTTGGGATGCGGAGAACGAAAGTTCCATTCGCTACTTTTATGTTAAAAGTGGCGAGGCGATTCTTGGTGGGAATCGTGAAGCGTACCCATCATTACTTTTCGGCGTATGTCGTGGGAGCGTTTGAAGCAGTTCGATGACAAGTACTTCCACGAAAGTATTTCGTCGTATGAAGGAAGTGGAGTTTATTAATTTGGGCGAGAATAACATGGCGGTGTCGATCGGCGAAGTTAGCGGAGTTATCGAGGTTTGCACCTCATTTGGTGGAGAATGAGGAGCGTATATGTGCGGATGTTTACGAGAGGTTTGAAACCCGGCGTCGTCGATATCTCATTTCTCGTAAATTTTCTCTCTATTCGGATGTTGTCGAGGGCTCGGTTGTTAGAAGGCGAGATACTTGAATACGTTCAATGAGGGGACCATAACGAGGATCATCTAGAAGATAGCGGTCATCGAATAAGCGATAACCGGCGGAGAAAGAAGAATACGGACAAAGCGGTAACCACTACTCTGGTGGTAATCGTGGCCGTGAAAATAGAAGAAGCGAGTCGGGAGGAGATTTTAAAAGGAGATTCAACAGCGACCATGTGAAGGCGTCGGCGCGATGGCAATTTGGTTCGAGGAGAGAAAGACCACCGGTCGTATATTACAAATCTTGGGAAGAGAGGACATATCATTAAGCGCCCTAGCAGTTTAAGGTATGCTATAATTGTGGAAAAGAAGGACATATATCGCTCGAGAGTTATGCGATATCGAAACCCGATCCGGTAGGAATGGTGACTCGAAAAAAGGATGTCGAGAAAAGTGAAAGTCAGCGGTTCTGGAAGGCGTTTTGTCGTGGCCGGTCAAAATCGAGGAAACGACGAAGTTAGCAGGTTAGTTAATTATAAATTCTTGCGAAGTTTATACCTTACTGAATCTGGGTTCTACCCATTCTTTTATCTCTCTCTTGCTTGCGCTCAGCGTTTGAACTTGACTACGGAGAAATTAGACTTTGACCTATTTATGGAGACTCAGTTAGGAGAAACTTTCATTACATCAGTTGTTTAGAAATCTTGCTTGATTCGAGGTTGGCTTTATCACATTACACATTAACCTTATTTCTATAGAGATATTTGCTTTTGATGTGATTTTAAGGTTAACTACTCATAAATAAAATTGATTACTTTCGTAAGGTTGTTAGTTTTCATATTCTAATGACTTTGTTATTGAATTCAAGCAATCAAACCATTGTAGTCAAACATTTTCATATCAAGCCATGAAGTCGTTCGTTTTTATTACGGATGTCGAGTTTTCTTAGTCCGTGTTATGGATTTGAATAAAGACACGTCGATTTGAATAATATTCTGTTGTTATTGATTTTTCTGGCGTATTTCTGAAGAATTTCTTGGCTTACTCCAAAAGCGATATTAAATTTTGTATCGACTTTGAAACGGTACAAAACTCATTTCTAAAATCTCATATCGAATGGCTCTATTGAACTTGAGTTAAAAATTCAACTATAAATTTGGTACTGAGCCTTTATCTGGTGACTTCCTTTGTGGAATGCTGCAAAGCGGACTCTCCGTAGGGGACACCATATTAGATGCGCGATAGTAAAGCGATAGGTGTCATTGTAGCGTCTTATCGAGGTTGGGATATGAGTCGCGGTTGAGAACAACCTAAAGTCGGTAATCGAAATCGTAGCTTTACAGGCTTAGTTGGTTATTATCGGAGATTCGTTGAAGGATATTCTCGAATCGCTATTCCATTGCTTAGCTTGGTGACTCGTAGAGATACAAAATTGAATGGAGCGAGGAATGTGGGAAGAGCTTGAAGAACTCGAGAGGAGACTCATTTTGATACGTATTACGACCGTGCCATCTGGAAAAGCGAGCGTGGTGGTGGCGTGTTGAGTAGAAGATCGTATCAAATCTGAGTCGATATTGTTAAAAAGACTCATTTCGTATAATTTACAAATAATAGAGATGGAGATGAAAACTCTAGGTACCCGCGTGATGATATCTGAGTATAATCGACTTTAATCGATAAAGTTAAAATTTTTATTGAAGCTACTACTGAGGGTGATGAATTTGAAGAAGGAGGTCGAAGTTGTTATTTCAAAAGCGAGAATCGGTGAGGTGAGAAAGCTCGAACCTTGATTTATTAATCCATTTGAAATTCTCGATCGAATAGGGCTGTGGCTATAGACTCGTTTCTGCCAAGTATGGCGTGTTCATAGCGTTTTTCACGTATCGATGTTTACGTAAATATGTGGACTGACCGAACCACGTCGTTGTTGAGTTAGAAGCCAGGACGAGATAATAGAAGACTTAACGTCGAGGAGGTACTGTCAAGATCTTGGATAGGAAAGAACATGTCTCTATGTCTCTGAGGTTATACCACAAGTTAAAGTTTTGTGGAGAAACCATCTTTATTGAGGAAATGACTGGGAGTTGGAAGCGGAAATGAAAGCGAGGTATTCTCATCTTTTTGAAACACACAGTCGTCGTCGATTTCGAGGGCGAAATTTCATAAGGAGGGAGGTTGTAAGACCCCAAATTATTAATAAATGAAATTTATTTTCCTCTATTTATTATTTTGAAATAGTAAGGGTTGATTTGATTAATGTGGATGTGGATAGTTATGGGTAAAATCATAAATATTTTGAATAAGCAAGTGGTTATAAAATATTCATTATTGTAGCCGGGGAATATTCGTTTGGTCGTGGAATATTAAATCTTTGTCGGGAATATTAAATGCAATGGTAGCTTGATCTCTTTTATGGGCCCCATGAAGCGATTGGAAGAAAAGCGACAAATATAAGTTGTTTATAAATATGGCGTAGTTATTCTACAGATTATCTTGTTGGAATACCGGTGGTTAAAAACACTAATGTCTGGCGTTGTTGAGCGGTAGCTGCGGTATTGCACCAATTATTGATTCTTACGAAGAAAGGCACTACTCGATAATTATTACGATAATTCTTATTCGATATTTTATTTTATTGATTTAATAATTCTTTGCGTTGATATTTTATATTCTTTGTTGTTTGATAAATTGTCATTTACGGTATTTTTCATTATCGAAGCGATAATTCATATTATCTGAATAATATTATTAGATAACATTATTGGCGATGTCTAGAAAGTTACATCTACAGGAGAGGTTTGGTCACTAATTTGCGGCGATGAGGAGAAATTCTTATTGGAAAGCCCTGCTCACAGGAGGAGCGGCTGGTTGCGATCTTTGTGATTCTGTAATATTATTTGTGAATAATTAATTATTGATTTATATGATGAGAAAATATTGATTTTATGTGGATATAGATGGAGAAAATTTTTAATGTGACAATTGTTGAAAATTAATATTTTATCTTTTTACGATAAAATAATTCATTTAAATATATTATTTTATTTTAATAATATAATAATGGTGATATTTTTATAATGAATGTGGGATATATGAGTATATGAGGAGGAAGAGTATTTTTTGGCATTAAATGTTTAAAACATATTTTGTGTGTTGGTGGACCCATTTATTGGTTGAAATTTGATTATAGCTTTTGTAAAATCAATTGGTTTGTGGATTTGGTCAATTTACATTTGGAATTTGGAAAAACTTTCTTACTGCAAAGTTGTAGAAATTGAATTTCCTATAAAAACTTCGAGATTTGAATTTTTTACGATAAAAGGGCTATTTATTATGAATTATTGAAGTTTCGAAGTTCGAAATAATTGATTTTTTGGAAGTTTTAATTATTTTTTTAAGAAAAACGTTTTTTTATTATTTTTGGAGGGCATCATTTACACATGTGTAAATATTTTGAATTGATTGTTTCAAAGTGGTGGCGTAGGAAAATTTATATATTATATATATATATTATATTAAATTTTACTACTTTGGTTATTATTTAGCATTTTCTATAAATAGGGTCTTAGGTTAGAATTGAAAATCACACGAAAGCTGAAGTTTTCTCTCTCTCTATATTATCGGCGTATTCTTGTGAGTATTTTGAGTATACTTTGAGTATTCTTTATCTGGTGCAAGTTCAAGTCATAGCTTTATATCAGGTGTTTTATTTAGAAATCTTGTCTTTCGAGGTAAGGGATGTTATTTTATTGAAAATGATATTATTTCTTGATATCATTATCTTTGAAATATTGGTTGGAAATTTTTATCAAATTTGGAACTTTTTCATATGGGGTTCTTATTTATTCATGAGTTCTTATTCACGAGTTCTTATTCATGAGTTCTTATTCATGATTCTTATTCATGAGATTCTTATTCACGATTCTTATTCATTCGGTTCATTATTCATGAAGCGTGAAGATTTTTTGTGAAATTTCTATCTTTTGGTGTGTAGATTCTTATTCACGTATCTGACCTTTATTCACGTATCTGACCTTATTCACGAATCTGACCTTTATTCATAGAAAAATGAAATTTTTCTTTTTTGTCAAAATATCTATTATGGATACTAGCTTTGATTGTATCCATGTTTTGATCATTCTTGAATTTTACTCCACTATGATTATTTATGAAGTATTTTTGAACTTGGATTGTTTAAAATCTGAATCCTTAATATTGTTCTTTTGTTTCCTTTGGATTCGTTTTTTCTTTAAAAATATTTTCATCATCCTCGGTCTAAATGATGATATTCTTGAATATCTTTGGCTTTTTGTAGTGCGAAGATGAATGATTTCTTGATGAATATCTTTTGGCGTAGTAGTCTGAAGATGAGCAGTGTTGAGATGAACATGATTTCTTGATTAATATCTTTGGGCGTAGTGCTGAAGATGAGCAGTGTTTTTAGATGACACATGACCCGGTGATGAATATCTTTGGCATGTGCAAAGATGAATATTTGATTCGAGATATATATTGATTGATGTTACGAGGGGGATAAAATATCGACGATGAACTTTTAAATTCATATATAGAAGATAGTAGTTTGCATTCTCTCTTAACTCTTCTAATGAATTATTATTTCATTGCTTGATTATTGATTTAAAAGCTGGTTGTCTATTGTATTACTATTAGATTTTTCCTGTTGAAGACTAACGATAATTTGTTGTATATTATCTTAGTCGTAATATTCTTCTTGGGCTAGTTGAGCTCACCCCTTTTCCTTTTTGTTCCATTTTTTCTTCTCGGGAGGCGAGAATGTAGCGAAATCTTAGTCGGGGGTATGGAATGAAGGTTAGAGAGAGTTGTTTAGTAGTCCTCACCATTTTTTGTAAAATAATGTATAAATAATTATGATGAGGATTTATTTGCGTGTGGATATTATACAGATGGCAATATTGTATTTAAACTCACGATATTATATGTTTTGTTTACGACAAATATTAATAAAGTTGTAGTTATTTACATACCATGTATTTGGCGACTCGAGAATGGGTTGGATGGAATGGACCTATTTTGAGATCTTACGTGAATAATCAAGTATGAATAAAGACCAGTATGTATATGGATAATACCCATAAATAGTACTCCGGCATAAAAAGCTTAAAATTTAACAAGAATGTTCAGAAAAATAATTTCGTAAAAAGATACTCGATGAATTGTAAATTTCAAAGATATTCTATTAATTTCAAGGAGTATAGAAGGAATACTTATCAACATGAGTGTAGAATTCGGAATCTGAAACGAAATAATATTACTTACATACTACAGAGTATAGAAGAAAATATTATTTCATACGAATATTGAACAAAAATAATATCACTTATAACTGTTAAACAAAAATAATATTCCTTACGAATATTGAACGAAGATAATATTTATTACGAATATTGAACGAAAACAATATTCCTTACAAATAGTGAATGAAAATAAAACTCCTTACGAATACGAAAAATAATATCGTAAGCGAATATGAAATAAATAATACCCCTTACCTTAAAAAGAGAGCAATTCCGACTGGTATAGCGAAAATATTTTTGAAGAAAAACTTGCACTATTTGCTACATTCAAAATTTCCTTAACTCAAAAAAAATACGCTCAATATTATAGAAGAAGACTTTTTTGATTCTGGTGTGATTTTCATTTCTAAACTGAGCATCCTATTTATAGGAGAATGACAGGATATTATTTAGAAAATAAAATCACGGACTGCACAGTAATGAATCACGGGCGCAATTCAACTCATTTAAAAAAATTAGATTTACTTATCTTTACTACGCAAAGACTACGCAATACAATGTAATACTATGCAAACAATAAATATAATATATTTTATTTTACATAAAAAAAATAAAACTTATATAATATATATATATATTTATGTATTTTCTGTAGTCAAATATCTCTCCAGCTTCTAAGAAAATACCTCGTCTCTATCTCCCTTAATAGACAAGGAGCGATGATGTAACAAAAATAGACCCGCAAATAAATTATTTAAATATCTCTACTAATTTATATAATGTGTTGAACTATATTGCTAATTAAAATAATAAATTTATTACGAGTAAATAAAATTATATATTCTATATACAAATAAAAATATATATGAATAATTAATAGATATGATTGTGAAGTTTAATATTAAATTATAATTATAAAATATACTTATCGATACATAAATTTAAATTGAATTATAAATGATAATAGTTATCCCTTGTACTTATTTAGGTAATTAATAACCAAAAAATTGATATACAAATTTATATGCAAAGGAATACTAACATAACATAACATAACATTATATGCAGCAACAAGACAAGCACGTGGGCTTCCAAAGTACTTCCTCCCTTATTTAATATATGTTGTTTTAAAAAATTATTTTTGTTTTTAATATAAGTCGTTTGAGAATTTTAAATAAGTATTAATTATTTAGTTTTTAGTATTATTCCAAGTAATAAATATAAACTTTGATTCTCTTATTATTTTTTGGTGATAAATAATACTCTTTTTTTTAATATAAGGTAATATAGATAATTAATATTATATTGAATGTTATATAATTATTTTTTAATCTTTTCGCATGATTTTAAAATAATTTATATTAAAAAACGGAGGAGGTAATATGCAGCAAGTCAAATGAATTCATGTGGGCTGCCTTTCAAGTCTTCTACTAATAATCATCAACCTAAAGTTACATAAGCAGCCACGTACGGATTCATTTATTCTAAGGAAAAGTCTTGGCAGACATGAAATTTGGATTTTTTACCGAAAATTGGACCGGTCTAATTTTTTTTTTTTTTTTATTGTGTACTTAATTTTAAAAAATATATAATATTTATTCTAATAAGAATTTTTATAAAATATAAGTTTTGGGTGTAAAAATTATATATGTATTTGTATATGTATCCCTAAAGTATGTGTATTTGTATATTTATCCTGTATTTGTATTTGTATATTCCTAATATTTTTATTTATTTGTAAAAATTATATATGTATTTGTATATGTTGTATATTTAAATTAAATTATTTATTTATTTTTAAAATACTATATTTTTATAAAATTCATTAAAATAAATCTATATATATTTTTGAGAATTCTGATAAAAAAATAAAATAAAATTAGAGCGGTCCAATTTTTCGGTCCCAATTTCCTGTCCACGTAGAAGGATTGTTCTCTAATCACACGGCAAGTATTACCTATCCAATCACGTGGGTCTTTCTAAACTTACATAATTCAGCAACTTGCCAATGAATGTTATTCATACGTGGGCCTAACATATTCAGCAATTAAAGTAATGCAGCGGGCGGCAATAAGGATTTTCATTTCAAATTGGTTTTTATTTTCTTATAGAATTAGGGTTATTTTCTCTAGTATATTTGTATAAATAAGGATTTCGACTGATGTAATTCATATACAGAGAATTTTTTGAGGAACATCATCTATTCTTAGCTTTTTTTAGATATTTAATTTTAACTTATCATACAATAATATATATTTATTCCGTTCTTTAATATAAAACTTTTTAAAATTATATATAAATATTAAGAAATCGATTGCATATCATTAAATATAATATCAAATATACATATATTACTCTTGTATTAGAAAAATAGATTGTTATTTATTGGCAAAAAAATAATGAAAGAACCAAAGTTATATTTAATCTTTGGGATAATATTAAAAAGCTAAGAATTAACGCTTCTTGAAATTTTAAAACGTCATATATTAATGAATGAAAAAAACTTTCAAAACGTTTTATATTAAGGGAACGGAGGGAGTAGTTGTGTATGGCGTTTTTTTATCAGATCAAAATCGATCGTCTGCACTAAAGTTTCGATTCCATATAAACATGGGATCTAAGTGTCGTTGGCATTCCATTCAACACAACTTTAGTACAATATTGATTGTACAGTGTAACACTCCCTTCTTGAATAGGAAAGAGAGGTCATGTGCAAAACATAACAAACCTCAAATAATAAACAGAATAACTTCAAAATATTTAAATACAATTCCATCAATGACGAATTAAATACAATTCTTCAAAAATTGGCAGAATAATTAATACCTAAAATCAATTAAACTTATATGGTCAGATGTAGCTCTCTTCACACAAAGTAAACCTACCGGAAGAAAAACACAACACGAGTCAAATGCCCAGTACAGATAAAGATATACAAAAAATGCATAACTTACAAATAGAACTAACTAAACAGAATATGAAAGATAACCTCAAATATAAGCACTATCGATAACAAACCTCTTCGAAGCCTGAACAAGATATAACTGAATCTAACAGAATTAACGAACCAAAACAGAAGACTGAATTAAAATGACAAGTGGTTATTTCATGTCAAATTCAGGACAAAATAGAAATTAATTCATGTGGGCCGCCTTTCAAGTTGCAATTAAGAAGCAACTTGCCAAGGAACCATCAACCTAAAGTCACCTCATATTCTGGTTATGTTCCTCAGCAGCCACGTACGGAATCATTTATTCTAATTCACGCGGCAAGTATTACATATCCAATCACGTGGGGCTTTCTAAACTCACATAATTCAGCTACTACTTGCCAAGGAATGCTATTCAACATGGGCCTAGCATATTATCAGCAATTAAAGTTATGCAGCGGCAATTGATTTCATATTTAATTTCACGCGGCAAGAAGGATATCTGAACGCGACAAGAAAAAATAATATTTTTCATATAATTACCCACCAAACCTTTATTTATTGTTTGCTGTAAAAACATTAGGATAAATTCAGAACAATATCATTCTGTGTGGGATCGACCTTTACTTGTTACTGTGCTTATTATTCAAATTCGTAGAGTAAAGTGAGAATTTAATTTTGGAGTGCTAAGCAACAGCTCCCAGCCAACAGTACTTAGTTTTCATTTCCAAAACTTGCTCTTCATATATGTTAGGCTAAGTTAGATAATTTATCATTAGTAGTTCAATTAAACCCAAAAAGAAAAGGGAGAGTTGATATTTCACGCACACAATTATGCACAAACATATATATTGGAGGTAGAACTGCGGGTGCGCAGATAATGAGAGTCACCATGTTGAAACACTAACTAAATTTGTATTTTTGTCAATATTGTAATCAGAAATATAAACTACTAGCATTTGGCTAGAATATATTTTTGTTTTAAGAAAAGAAAAGAACAATAATGTCTGCCATTCTAATTCATTAGCCACGAATATAAAAAATATTTTTTGCATAAAGATCATCAGCTGGGAGCAAGAACAGGGGAATCCTGCACCGTCTTTTCAATATGAGAGATACAATTGATTAGTTTAAATAGCCAGTAGCCACTGACTTCTATGTCTCTTCAGGTAAAAGATTAAATAGTTGGGTCTTGTTTTCAGATGGATGGTTGTTTCCAGTTTTGTGTTCAAAAATTAATATGTAGAGAGCATAACAAATTTTTATACCATAAGCCATATGTGTGCCGTACTTTTTATATAATAACTACTACTACTTTTGTTCTTAATATTTTAACTTTTATCATGGTAGAATTCTTAGCTCTTGCTGCCTTATCTGTTGTATATGCCCACTAGACCACTACCCATCTGGTGCCTGTTTTCATTTTTAGTGTAGAACTTTAAAGTCCGGAGTAGACTAAGATATGGCATATATATAGGCTAGCATACTTCAAATATTTTTAACGCATCAATTAGATTAGAGTTAGGGATTGCATGCATTTGAGATTATTGTTCCATTTTATTTTCTTTTTTGGGTTGGACATTTTTGTTCTTATTCTTGAGACATAGTTATTGTAGGTTGCAGGTGGGGCAGGATGAACATGGGTGATGCTGAGAGAAGACTCCTTGCTAATGCGTTGCTTGCTATCTCCAACGAATAGTTCGTTCTCCTTTCTGAGGCATGCATACCTCTTCACAACTTTAACATAGTTTACCACTATATATCAAGATCTTGTTTCAGCTTTATGGATGCATATGATGACCTATTGGAAATTATCTGCTATATTTCTAATAGCAGTAAGTAACACAACAAGGCAAAAAAAGAGAGCAGCAAAATGAATAAGGAATGCCAAAAGAATAACTCCTTCACTTTTCAATTAAAATCATAATAATCCCCCTAAGGCTACTTACAACTACTATTTATAAATTGATGGAACATGCATGCCCACATACTCCACTATTAATAAAGTGGAGAGACCCACTACTGCTACTATCAAACCACTAAGCCACTACATAAGACAAAAACATAACCCCACTACTACAACTAGCCTTAATAACATAAAATATAATTTGAATCATATTTTATCACTCCCCCTTGATGCAAAAACTAGATACACCAAGAAGAGACCTGAACATCACAAGCTTAGAGTAATGAAGAGCTTTAGTAAAACCATCAGCCACTTGCTCAGTTGTAGGACAATACTTCAATTCCATTGCTCCTCCTGCTATTACATCTCTGATAAAATGATGACAAAGTTCGATGTGTTTGGTTCTTCCGTGGAAGACAGGATTCTTCGTCATTGCAATTGTGGCCTTATTGTCACAATATATTTCTGTGGAACCATGCTGAACTTGCTGCAAATCTTCAAGAATTCTCTTCATCCAAATACCTTGACAAACAGTTGATGATGCTGCAATGTAGTCCTCCGCTTCTGATGAAGATAATGCAGTGGTAGCTTGCTTCTTCGAACTCCATGAAACAGCCCTTGAACCAAGGTTGAATACATAGCCACTTGTGCTTTTTCTATCATCTACAAGACTTGTCCAATCACTGTCAGTAAAACCAATTAATTGCATCGTGGAGGTTGGACTATACCAGATTCCATAGTTGCTAGTTGCTCGGATATAACAAAGAATTTGTTTGGCTGCTCCAAGATGATGCATTGACCGATAGTGCATGAACCTTTACACCAAACTGACCAAAAACATAATATCTGGGCGAGTATGAGTCAAATACATCAGCCCACCAACAATACTTCTAAACCACTTTTCATTAGCCTTCGGTGTTCCATCATTCACAGTCAATTTCTCACAGGTGTTCATGGAAGTAGACACAACTTTACAATTCAACATATTAAACTTCTTAAGTAAGTCTAGAGCATACTTTTCACTACAAGAAAAAAGCTTAAGTCCGACGGAATAGTCCCTCGGAAATAAGCCTATTCAGTCGAAAGTAGGCTATTTCCGATGAAATTTTGCGTCGGACATTCGGTTGTATATAAACGCGTCGAAGATAAGGCCCGTCAAAAACTCCGTCGGAGTTTTCTTATCTTCGACGAACTTATCTCCGACGAAAATGCGTCGAAAATAAGCTATTTATGATTGAATAAGTAGGACGAAACTTTTCGTCGAGTATAATATTTATTATGTTCGACGGAACTATTACATCGGAAGTAAGTTATTTTCGACTGAATATTAAAAGGAACCGGTATTTATTTAAACTGGCTAATTATTAATTTCGACGAAATTTGCGTCGGAGATAGCCTAGTTCCGACGGTTACATTCCGTCGGAATTAACATATAACATTGTTTATTAAAAAATATGTTCTTATTAACACCAAGCCGGAATATAGGTCCATTCCATCCAACCCATTCGAGTCGCCAAATACATGGTACGTAAAACAACTACAACTTTATTACAACAATTGTCGTGTAAAAATACAACAACACATACATTGAGTTTGATACAATATATACCAACCATATATATACCACCCTCGAAAACACGTCCACACACCTTACATAAAGGTATAGTCAAAACTGCTTTCATAAAATAGTCAAAAAACCTTTTAGAAATTAGAATCTTTGGGAAGTGCTCAAGGAAACCTTCGTATATGGGAGGCCATGCTTTTAGGTTATGGTAGATATCATATGGCCACGTAATTATCCTGGTCAATCTAATAGACCCCAAAGAAAAACGAGAAGATTACTATCATATTCTTCCAATGGTGAGTCTTCTTCGACATATCATTATCTCCACTCGCCTCTAATTTGAGAATTATACTCCAAACAAACACCAAGATTATATATAGTAGTGCTTGTAAATATACTCAAGAAGTGGATGAGCACAACCATGCCTTTATGATAACACGAGGTCAGTATGTCATTAGACATCTTGTATGATAGTGACAAAACACCCTTCCAAAGTCAGTTCACTTTCACCCTATTTAATTCACCAAAATAACTATTAAATGACGATATATAAAATACAACACACTAAAGCCCTCAATAAAATTATTTTCATACTCTTTTAGGAGAACCTCAACAACTATGTAGACCACCGCTCTCTATTCCCTTGTTATCCCCGCCAACCCAAAAATACACTTTTATTACCCGAAAGGAATTTGAGAAAAAAAGGGTGAGCACAACTAGCTCAAGAAAGAATAATATCATGACTAAAGATAAATAAATTATCAATAGTCTTCATCAAGAATAAATCGTAGATTTAGAACATACGGTAGATGATAAAACTTTTCAACCATAGTGCAAATGAACGAACGAGCAATCCATTAAAAGAGTCAAATAGACTATAAAGTCTATTATCTTCCATGTTAAAAGTCCACCAACAATGTTTTATCCTCGTAACATCAATCAACAATTCCTTTTCCACAATCATATGAATAACTCATAATCATAATTGTGATTTCTAAATTCTTCTTCTCATCCAGATTTAAGATAATTTTCATCATCACCGCCTTTAACATCAAACATCAAAGATCATGGTTATACCAAATCACAGCTCATCCTGCTCATAATCATACTAATAAATTCATCTTTGCACACACGCCAAAGATATTCATCAACAGCTCATCTTTACACTACAAAGCCAAAGATATTCAACAACAGTCATCTTTGCATTAAAGATAGCCAAAGATATTCATCAACAATCATCATCTTTGCACTACAAAGCCAAAGATATTCAACAACAAAAGTCATCTTTGCATTACGAGCCAAAGATATTCATCAATAATTCATTTGCACTACAATCTTCAGATCAAGCCAAAGATATTCATCAAGTCATCAACGAGCCAAAGATATTCATCAATAATTCATCTTTGCATACAAAGCCAAAGATATTCAACAAGTCATCTTTCAGCATAGCCAAAGATATTCATATCAAAATAATCATATATCAATATATATCAAATATAAATCAATATAATCAATCAACTAATCATCAATATCTTAATAAATATATATATCATATATCAAAGAAATATATAATCATTTTAATTTATATAACAATAATTATAACCATGTCGATCAATTCACCTTTGCACTTAAGCTAAAAATATTCAATTATAAATTCAATGGTCATGATCATACTACCAACAATTCAACTTTTGCACCATCGCCAAAGAGAACCCATAGTCACGATCATACCAATAATCTACCCATCTTTACACTCAAGTCAAAGAGAAATATCATCATCGTAGGTTATAAATGTTATATATATAATAATAAAAACAATATGATCAAAACATAGATTTAATTTCAAGAGTAAGATTCATAAATCAACGATAATTTGGTAAAAAAAGAAACCAAATCGTGAATTACCGTGAATAAGAATCGTGAATAAGAACTCGTGAATAGTAATGTGAATAATAAGAACTCGTGAATAGTGAATAAGAATCGTGAATAAGAATCGTGAATAGTAAATCATGAATAGTAATCGATAATATAAGATCAGTATAATATATATAAGATAATAATAATAATATATATAATGTAAATAATGTCATATATATGAATAATATGCTATATAGATGAATAATGTAATAATATACGTGAATAGTAACCCCGACTCAAAAAAGGTAGAAATTCCACAATAAAATCCATAATAATATATCAAAGATAATGATATTGAAAGAATAACATCATTAAGAAAGAAAATAATAGATAAAATTATATCCCTTTATCCCTTAAAATCCCTTACTATCCCTTACCTCAAAAAAGAGCAAAGACTTCTGATCGGATATGATATGACGTCAAGGAAACTTGCAGACCGATGAATATCAACTCACCAAGTATCTAAATACTCACAAAATACACTAATAATCTAGAGAGAAAAGAGAGAAAACTTATGTTTCGTGTGATTTTCAATTCTAACTTAGCCCTCTATTTATAGGAAAATGTTAAGACGCCAAAGATTTTCGACGCAACCGATGGCTTTTACTCGCTACTATTCCCACCCACCACATTTGAAAATAAAAAGCCATCATTTTTTCACCAACCAAAAGTGGGGGCCCACCAATTCTAGAATTTTCCACCAAAATCATTTATAAACCTAATTTCTAATCACCACCTCTTAAAATTCATAACAAATCATACGCTCATTTTTAACGGCTCAAAATTTGTGGACATATACTCAACTTATATATGTATAACATATCCAAAAAATTACAACGATCCAACTACGGATTAAAATTATAACTCACACAATAAAGTCAGTGTAAGAACATCGATTTGATCTTTTAATACCTCCAATCCGACAAAATAATCGATAAAATACCTCAACATTAATTCCTTCATTTATAACCACATAAATAAATCCATCATTTATATCCACATCAAATAAATATTTCATTATCATATAAATCAATAATTAATTATTCACAAATAATATTACGTAATCACAATAATGACAACAAGCAGCCGCTCCTGAAGAAAGAGGGGCTTTCCGATAAGGATTTCTCCTCATCGGCGCGCAATTAGGTGACCAAACCTCTCCTCGATGTAACTTTCTAGACATTGCCAATAATGCTATCTATCTAATAATATTATTCAAATAATATGAATTATCGATCCGATAAATGGAAATATCATGCAAAGTTGACAATTATCAAAAAAACAACAATAATATAAAATATCAACGCAAACAATTATTGAATCAATAAAATAAAATATCGAATCGAAAGAATTATCGTAATAATTATCGAGTAAAGTGCCTTCACGTAAGAATCAATAATCAAAAAAATCATGTAATACCGCAAGCATCGCGCAACAACGCCAGACATTTTATTTTAACCAACGGTATTCCAATGTTGTTAATCAGAATAATTACGCCGTTATTTATAAAAACTCAATTTTGTCGCATTTTCTTCATCCCGACAGCTTATTCTCGTTATATGGGGCCCATAAATGATCGCTACCGTCATTGCATTTAATATTTCCCTACGTAAAAAGAATATTCCACCACCAAACTAATATTCCCCCACAACAACAATGAATATTTTATAACCACATGTATTTTGAAAAAAAAAAAAAAATTCATATATCACCTTTAACTTTTACTTTTTTATCAATTTAACCATTTTTAATAGTAATTATAAAAAAAATTGAATACTTTTATTTCATAAAATTCGGTCTTACAATCTCCCTCCTTATGAAATTTCATTCCCCCTAAATTTTACGCATTCGGTATTTCAAAGAGTCGAGAATACCTTGCTTTCATTTTCATTCCATCTTCCCCGTCATCATGATTTCTCCATTGCTCATCTCGTATTTCAGATATCATTCTAGAATACAAACTTCAAAACAAGGGTTAATGAACAAATTAATATATCACATAATATCCCGATATTACGATCGACCAACAAATAAGCTTTAGTAGACACACTAAGGAAGGATTTAGTTCATCTCTCCTCCTAGTTCTATTCCCCGATCTCCGCCAGAGATCATATCCCTAAGCTCGATACCAAATGTGACAACCCCAAAATAGGTCCATTCCATCCAACCCATTCTCGAGTCGCCAAATACATGGTGTAAAAACAACTACAACTTTATTACAACAATTGTCGTGCAAAATACAACAACAACATAATATGTCGTGAGTTTGATACAAATATATACCAACCATGAAATATATACCAAACCTCGATAAGACGTCACAATGACACTTTATATATAAAGGTATAGTCAAAAACTGCTTTTAGAAATTAGAATCTTTGGGAAGTGCTCAAGGAAACCTTCGTATATGGGGGAGGCCATGCTTTTAGGTTATGATAGATATCATATGGCCACGTAATTATCCTCGTCACCTAATAGACCCCAAAGAAAAACGAGAAGATTACTATCATATTCTTCCCAATGGTGAGTCTTCTCGACATATCATTATCTCCATCGCCTCTAATTGAGAATTATTATACTCCAAACAAACACCAAGATTATATAGTAGTGCTTGTAAATATACTCAAGAAGTGGATGAGCACAACCATGTTTTATGATAACACGAGGTCAGATGTCATTAGACATCTTGTATGATAGTGGCAAAACACCCTTCCAAAGTCAGGGTTCACTTTCACCCTATTTAATTCACCAAAAATAACTATTAAATGATGATATAATATAATAATACAACACATCTAAAGTCTCAATAAAATTATTTTCATACTATTTAGGAGAACCTCTCAACAACTATAGACCACCGCTCTATTCCCTTGTTATCCCCCCGCCAACCCAGCCTACACTTTTATTACCCGAAAAGGAATTCAGAAGCAAAAAGGGTGAGCACAAACTAGCTCAAGAAAGAATATTATGACTAAAGATAATTAAATTATCATCCTTCTTCATCAAGAATAAATCGTAGATTTAGAACATATGGTAGATGATAAAACTTTTCAACCATAGTTGCAAATGAACGAAAGCAATCCATTAGAAGAGTCAAATAAGACTATAAAGTCTATTATCTTTCCATGTTAAAAGTCCACCAACAATGTTTTATCCTCGTAACATCAATCAACAGCCTTTCCACAATCATATGAATAACTCATAATCATAATTGTAGATTCTAAATTCTCTTCTCATCCAGAGATTTAAGATAATTTTCATCACCGTCTTTACCCAAACATCAAAGATCATGGTTATACCAAATCACAGCTCCTGCTCATAATCATACTAATAAATTCATCTTGCACTACGGCCAAAGATATTCATCATCAAGTCATCTTTACACTACAGCCAAAGATATTTCAGTCATACGAGCCAAAGATATTCATCACAAGCCAAAGATATTCATCAACAGTCATCATTTGCACATCAAAAGCCAAAGATATTCATCAATAATTCATCTTTCACACAAAGCCAAAAATCATCATCATCATCTTCATCTCATCAGCATGCACTACAAAGCCAAAGATATTCATCAACAATGTCATCTTTGCACTACAGCCAAAGATATTCATCAATCATTCATCATCATCTTTGCATAAGCCAAAGATATTCATCAATAATTCATCTTTGCACTACAAGCCAAAGATATTCATCAATCAATCATCTTCATTGCATACAAAGCAAAGATATTCAATTCAATACAAATATATAAGCCAAATATATTCATATCTCAAAGAAATATATAATCATTTCGTAATTTATATAAACAATAATTATAACCATGTTGATCAATTCATTCTTTGCACTTAAGCTAAAAATATTCAATTATAAATCAAATGGTCATGATCATACCTACCAACAATTCATCTTTGCACCATCGCCAAAGAGAACCCCATAGTCACGATCATACCAATAATCTACCCATCTTTACACTCAAGTCAAAGAGAAAATCATCATCATGGTTATATAAAATGTTATATATATAATAATAAAACAATATAATCAAAAATGGATAATTTTTCAAGAGTAATCATTCATAAATCAACGATAATTTAAAAAAAAAGAAACCAAACGTGAATAATAATCGTGAATAAGAATCGTGAATAAGAACTCGTGAATGAATAAGAAAAATAGTAATCGTGAATGAATAAGAATAAGAATAAGTGAACTCATGAATAGAACTCGTGAATCAAGAATCGAATGAATATCGTACGTGATAATAAATAATGTCATATACATAAATATAAATATACATAATATACATATAAATGAATATAGCGTCGAATATACGTGAATAAGATAAAGAAATTCGTGAATAATAAATCCCGACTCAAAAAAAGGTAGAAATTCACAATAAAATCATACCAATAATATGTCAAGATAATGATATTGAAAGAATAACATCATTATGAAGAAAATAACATCCCTTAATATCCTTACTAATCCCTTATCCCTTAAAATCCCTTACTATCAAAACCTCAAAAGAGCAAAGATTTCGATCGGATATCTGATACGACATCAAGGAAACTTGCACCGATGAATATCAACTCACCAAGTATCTAAATACTCACAAAAATACACTCGATAATCTAGAGAGAGAGAAAGAGAGAAAACTTATTTTTCGTGTGATTTTCAATTCTAACTTAGCCCTCTATTTATAGAAAATGTTAAGACGCCAAAGCAGATTTGACTCGCAACCCGATGGCTTTTACTCGCTACTATTCCCACCCACCAAAAATCAGCCAGCACATTTCTCAACCAACCAAAAGTGGGGCCCACCCATTTCTAGAATTTTCCACCAAAATCATTTATAACCTAATTTTCTAATCACCACCTCTTAAAATTCATAACAAATTATACGCTCATTTTTAATTCGCTCAAAATTTGTGGACATATACTCAACTATATATATGTATAATATATCCAAAAATTACAACGATCCAACTACGATTAAAAATTATAACTCACACAATAAAGTCGTAAGAACATCGATTTGATCTTTTAATACCTCCAATCCGACAAAAATATCGATAAAATACCTCAACATTAATTCCTTCATTTATAACCACATAAATAAATCCATCATTTATATCCACATCAAATAAATATTTTATTATCATATAAATCAATAATTAATTATTCACAAATAATATTACGTAATCACAATAATGACAACCCAGCTGCAGCCCTCAGAAAGAGGCTTTTTCCAATAAAGATTTTCTCTCATCGGCGCCAAGCAATTAGGTGACCAAACCTCTCCTCGATGTAACTTTCTAGACATCGCCAATAATGCTATCTAATAATATTATTCAAATAATATGAATTATCGATCCGATAATGGGAAATATCAGGCAAAAATGACAATTATCAAACAACAATAATATAAAATATCAACGCAACAATTATGAATCAATAAAATAAAATATCGAATAAAGAATTATCGTAATAATTATCGAAAAGGCCTTCACGTAAGAATCAATAATTCAAAAATATGTGTGCAATACCGTGGCGCATCATCGGCAACAACGCCAGACATTTTATTTTAACCACCGGTATTCCAACAAAGTTGTTAATCTGTGAATAATTACGCCGCTATTTATAAAAACTCAATTTTTGTCATTTTTTCATCCGACGCTTATTCTCGTTATGGGGCCCATAAATGGATCATACTCGCCGCATTTAATATATTCCCCTACGTAAAGAATATTAATATTCCACCACCAAACTAATATCCCTAACAACAATGAATATTTTATAACCACTGCATGTATTTTGAAAAAAAAAAAAAAATTCATATATCACCCTTAACTTTAACTTTTATCAATTTAACCATTTTTAATAGTAATTATAAGAAAAATTGAATACTTTTTTTATTTCATAAAATTCGGTCTTACAATCTCCTCCTTATGAAATTTCATCCTCAAATTTACGTATTCGGTATTTCAAAGAGTCGAGAATACCTTGCTTTCATTTTCGCATTCCATCTTCCCCGTCATCATGATTTCTCCATCGCTCATCTCTCCGATATTTTTATATCATTCTAGAATACAGCCTTCAAAACAAGGGTTAATTGAATAAATTAATATATCACATAATATCCCGATATTACGACCGACCAACAAATAAGCTAGTAGTAGACACACTAGGAAGGATTTACTCATCTCTCCCTCCTAGTTCTATTCCCCGATCTCCGCCAGAGATCATATCCCTAAGCTCGATATTAAATGTGACAACCCCAAAATAGGTCCATTCCATCCAACCCATTTCGAGTCGCCAAATACATGGTACGTAAAAACAACTACAACTTTATTACAACAATTGTCAAAAAAAAATACAACAACACATATGTCATGAGAGTTTGATACAAATATATACCAACCATGATACACATCCCAACAAACGATCGATAACACGTCACAATGACACCTTACATAAAGGTATAGTCAAAAACTGCTTTTAGAAATTAGAATCTTTGGGAAGTGCTCAAGGAAACCTTCGTATATGGGAGGCCATGCTTTTAGGTTATGATAGATATCATATGCCACGTAATTATCCTCGTCAATCTAATAGACCCCAAAGAAAAAAAACGAGAAGATTACTATCATATTCTTCCCAATGGTGAGTCTTCTCGACATATCATTATCTCCACTCGCTCTCTAATTTGAGAATTATACTTCAAACAAACACCAAGATTATATATAGTAGTGCTTGTAAATATATACTCAAGAAGTGGATGAGCACAAACCCATGTCTTATGATAACACGAGGTCAGATGTCATTAGACACATCTCAGATGATAGTGGCAAAACACCTTCCAAAGTTGGGTTCACCTCACCCTATTTAATTCACCAAAATAACTATTAAAATGATGTATAAAATACAACACACTTACTAAAGCCCTCAATAAAATTATTTTCATACTTTTAGGAGAACCTCAACAACTATAGACCACCGCTCTATTCCCTGTTATCCCCGCCAACCCAAAGCCTACACTTTTATTACCGAAAAGGAATTGTGAGCAAAAAAGGGTGAGCACAACTAGCTCAAGAAAGAATATCATGACTAAAGATAATTAAATTATCAATAGCCTTCATCAAGAATAAATCGTAGATTTAGAACATACGGTAGATGATAAAACTTTTCAAACATATAGTTGCAAAATGAACGAAAGCAATCCATTAAAGAGTCAAATAGACTATAAAGTCTATTATCTTCCATGTTAAAAGTCCACCAACAATGTTTTATCCCCGTAACATCAATCAACAGCCTTTCCACAATCATATGAATAACTCATAATCATAATTGTGATTCTAAATTCTCTTCTCATCCAGACTAAGATAATTTTCATCACCATCTTTACCTCAAACATCAAAGATCATGGTTATACCAAATCACAGCTCGCTCTGCTCATAATCATATTAATAAATTCATCTTTGCACCACGCCAAAGATATTCATCATCATCTTTCATCAGCCAAAGATTACATCAGCCAAAGATATTCAATTGTCATCTTTCAGACATATAGCCAAAGATATTCATCAATAATTCATCTTTGCACTACAAAGCCAAAGATATTCATCAACAAAGTCATCTTTGCATTACGAGCCAAAGATATTCATCAATAATTCATCTTTGCACTACAGCAAAGATATTCAACAATCAAGATAAAGCCAAAGATATTCATCAATAATTCATCTTTATTCAACATATTCAAAAGATGCATTACGAGCCATTCATCAATATATTCATTTGCACTACAAAGATATCATCAAAACAGTCATCATACAGCCAAAATATTCATCAATCATATATTCACATCATCTTTCATACAAAGCCAAAATATTCATCAATAATTCATCTTTGCATCACGTGCCAAAGATATTCATCAACAAATCATATTTCAATATAAGATATTCAATATATAAAAGAACAAAGAGCCAAATATAATCATATCATATTCGTAATTTATATAAACAATAATTATAACCATGTTGATCAATTCACCTTTGCACTTAAGCTAAAAATATTCAATTATAAATTCAATGGTCATGATCATACCACCAACAATTCAACTTTTGCACCATCGCCAAAGAGAACCCTATGGTCACGATCATACCAATAATCTACCCATCTTTACACTCAAGTCAAAAGAGAAATCATCATCATGTGGTTATAAAAATGTTATATATGATAATAAAAACAATATAATCAAAACATGGATTTAATTTCAAGAGTAAGATTCATAAATCACGATATAATTTCGTAAAAAAAGAAACCAATTTTTTCGTGAATTAACTCGTGAATAAGAACTCGTGAATAGTAAACTCGTGAATAGTAACTCGTGAATAGTAATCGTGAATAGTAACTAGTGAATAATAATAATGAATAATAATAACTCGTGAATAAGAATCATGAATATAATCGTGAATAAGAATCGTGAAATAATATCATGATAATATAATATAAATAATGTCATATAATAAATAATGTCATATATATATAATATATATATAATGAATAAGAATAAATGAATAAGTCGTGAAGAAAACGTGAATAGTAACCCCGACTCAAAAAGGTAGAAATTCCACAATAAAATCCATACTAATATTTCAAGATAATGATATGAAAGAAAGAATAACATCATTACGAAGAAAAATAACAAATATCCCTTAATATCCCTTACTATCCCTTTACTATCCTTACTATACCTTACCTCAAAAAAGCAAAGACTTCGATCGGATATCTGATATGACATCAAGGAAACTTCAGACCGATGAATATCAACTCACCAAGTATCTAAATACTCACAAAATACACTCGATAATCTAGAGAGAGAAAGAGAGAAAACTTATGAATTTCGTGTGATTTTCAATTCTAACTTAGCCCTCTATTTATAGGAAAATGTTAAGACGCCAAAGCAGATTTTGACTCGCAACCCCGATGGCTTTTACTCGCTACTATTCCACCCACCACATGAAAAAATTTAATTGAGCACATTTTCACCAACCAAAAGTGGGGCCCACCCATTCTAGAATTTTCCACCAAAATCATTTATAACCTAATTTCCTAATCAACCACCTCTTAAAATTCATAACAAATTATACGCTCATTTTAAACGGCTCAAAATTTGTGGACATATACTCAACTTATATATGTATAACATATCCAAAAATTACAAATCCAATCCATCCAACTATGATTAAAATTATAACTCACACAATAAAGTCAGTAAGAACACCGATTTGATCTTTTAATACCTCCAATCCGACAAAATATCGATAAAATACCTCAACATTAATTCCTTCATTTATAACCACATAAATAAATCCATCATTTATATCCACATCAAATAAATATTTTCTTATCATATAAATCAATAATTAATTATTCACAAATAATATTACGTAATCACAATTATGACAACCAGCGCTCCTCAGAAAGAGGGGCTTTCCAATAAGGATTTTCCTCATCGGCGCGCAATTAGTGACCAAACCTCTCCTCGATGTAACTTTCTAGACATTGCCAATAATGCTATCTAATAATATTATTCAAATAATATGAATTATCGATCCGATAATGGGAAATATCGCAAAGGATAATTATCAAACAACAATAATATAAAATATCAACAAAAATTATTGAATCAATAAAATAAAATATCGAATAAAGAATTATCGTAATAATTATCGAGTAAAGGCCTTTCACGTAAGAATCAATAATTAAAAAAAATATGCGTGCAATACAAAGCATCGCAAGCAACAACGCCAGACATTTTTTTTACCAACCGTATTCCAAAAGTTGTTAATTCAGAATAATTACGCCGTTATTTATATAAAAACTCAAATTTGTCGCTTTTCTTCATCCGACAGCTTATTCCGTTATGGGGCCCATAAATGATCGCTATTGGCCGCATTTAATATTCTCCGACGTAAAGAATATTCCACCACCAAAACTAATATTCCCTAACAACAATGAATATTTTATAACCACTCATGTATTAAAAAAAAAAAAAAAAATTCATATATCACCCTTTAACTTAAACTTTTTATCAATTTAACCATTTTAATAGTAATTATAAGAAAAATTGAATACTTTTATTTCATAAAATTCGCCAAATCATCATATCAAACTCACTCATCATGCTTTCTTTAAATTATCTAATAAGAGCATTAGAGGAGCCCATATATATCATGTCATCCATATAAACAAAAACAATAAGCGCATCATTACCCTTTACCTTCACATATAAGGTGGGTTCACTTTCACTTCGACGAAAATCATTTTGAAGGAAATAAGAGTCAAGTCTGTTGTACCAAGCTCTCGGTGCTTGTTTGAGACCATAAATGGCCTTTTTCAACTTGTAAACTTTCTCCTCTTGACCATTGATAACAAATCCCTGTGGTTGTTCAACATACACATCTTCATCCAAAAACCCATTTAGAAACGCAAACTTTACATCAAATTGAAAAACATTCCAATTTTTTTGAGCCGCTAATACCAAAATTAGTCTAACAGTCTCAAATCTAGCTACGGGTGAAAAAGTTTCAAAATAATCAACTTCATGCTTTTATACATACCCTTTAGCGACCAGCCTCGCCTTATGCTTCTGCACACTTCCATCGGGTTGGTACTTTACTTTGTAGATCCATTTCACGCCAATTGCTTTTTTTTTCTAGTGGCAAATCTACAAGCTCCCATGTGTTGTTTCTTTTCAATGGCGGACATCTCCTCCTTCATTGAATTCTCCCACTCTTCTTTCCATGCAAGCTTCATCGTAGCTTAAAGGTTCGCAACCAAAAGAGCATAAGTAGAAGCATATATATCACTCAAAGACCGCATCTTTGTTGGCGGAGTTTCATTGTTTTGCGATGATTTCCGCTAGATAGATGGGCTTCTAGTTGGACTATTTTGTAAATGATTCACGCTAGATGGGCTACTAGTTGAGCTTCTAGTTGGACTTTGTGCATAGGAGACATATGAGGTGAATTCACATCCTCTCAGAGTAGTTGAGTTAATTATGTCCCATCATCTACAAAGGATATATTTCGATCTTTATCACCAACTTGTCGCCAAACAACGTTCTCATCAAAAATAACATCTCGTGTCGAATGATTAGCTTCTTAGTAAGAGGATTATACAAACGATAACCTTTAGTTTCAAAGACTATACCCAACAAAAATGCACTTTTCGCTTTTCTTTATCCAACTTAAGTACGATCAAGTAGAATCAATTAAGGCATATGCAATGGAACCAAACACTTTTAAATTACTTACATTGGGCTTAACTCCCCACCATGCTTCATAAGGTGTTTGATTTTTCATCGCTTTTGTTGGAGATATGTTGAGAAGATGGATTACGGTAGCTATCGCCTCGGCCCAAAAACTATTGGAAGCTCCTTCTCATTTAGCATACTCCGTGCCATTTCTACAATCATCGATTTTTCCGCTTCAAAGAACTCCATTCGTTCGGAGTCTTTCAGATCGTTAGTTGCCTCCGGATACCATTCTCTTTACAAAAGAGAGTAAATTCATCGGACAAGAAACTTTCCCCTCTATCAGTTCTGAGAGTTTTGATTGCATAACATCTTTGTTTCTCTGCAAAAGCTTTGAACTCCTTAAACTTTTTAAACGCCTCAGATTTTTGACCAAGAAAAAACACCCAACTCATACGAGAAAAATCATCAGTAAATAATAAAAAATATTTACTATTATTTAAAGATAATGTTTTTGTTGGTCCATAAATATATGCGTGAACCAATTCCAAAGGCATCTTCGCTTTCCAAGCTTTACCAATCGGAAAAGGCAGCTTATGTTGCTTTCCATAAACACAACCTTCACAAACACTATCAACTGAACCAATAGATGGTAATCCCGTCACCATGTTTTTTTGACCCAATAATTTTAGCCCATTAAAATGCAAATGCCCATACCTTAAATTCCAAAGCCTAGACTCTTCACGAACATTAGCAACCATTGCACAATCATCCAAACATGATAACGCAAGAGGAAACATTTTGTTTTCAGTCATATGGACTTTAAAAATAGAATTTTCAGATTTTCTATTTTTAATTTCACACATTCCATTATGCAAATGAACTAAATATCTCTTTTGAATTAACTAACCCACACTAAGCAGGTTATGTGCCAAACCAGGAATATAGTAAACATCATGAATTAGCTTTTTAATACCTGACTTAGTTTTAATTGCAATTGTCCCTTTTCCTTCAATCTGTACTTGTTTGCCATCACCAAGCCCGACCTTTAATTGAATTGATTCATCCATTGTTTGAAACATTCCCCTTTCTCCGGTCATATGATTTCTACAGCCACTGTCTAGAAACCAAACCTCATTCTTACTTATGTTAGGATTTAAATAAGTAAGAAAAAGCTACCTTCCTCTTCATTTTCCTCGACAAAATTGACTTGTTGTTTGGCTTTCTCAATTTTTTCCGGGCAATTTCGTGCTATATGACCATAGTTGTTGCAATTATAGCACTGCCTTTCTTTGTTATCCTGCCTGTCAAAATGCCCCATATCAGACCTTCCTCGACCTCTTCCACGACCACGGTAGCCACCTCTACCTTGGCCTCTGCCAAATATCTTTTGTCCAGAAGAGCCTTCACCAAATTTTCGTTTATTTGAGAGCTTCACTTTGGTTTGAAAGGCATGCTCAAGATTCTTCTCTTTTGACATGTTAATTCTCTCTTCATGTGCTAAAAGAGAACCCATTAGTTCATTAAGAGAAAATGTAGACAAGTCCTTAGACTCCTCAATGACTGTAACAACATGATCAAATTTATTCTGAAGACTTCTTAATATCTTCTCCACAATTTTCTAATCTGAGATAGTTTCTCCAAAAGCTCTCATTTGATTAACTATACCAGAAACTCTAGAGAAGAAATCTTGAATGGACTCATTACCTTTCATGAAGAGTGTCTCAAACTCTCTTCTAAAAGTCTGCAGTTTAACTGTTGTTATCTTCTTGTCCCCATGGAACTCTTGCTTCAAAATAGTCCATGCTTCCTTCGACTTCGTGGCACCAGCAATTCGAGGAAATATAGGGTCTGTTACAGCCTGTTGCAAAACAAGTAGAGCCTTCGCATCCTTTTTGCGAAGTTCTCTAACATCCGTTGCATTCTCTGCAAAACCATTCTCAACCAACTCCCAAAGTTCTTGTGCAATAAAAAAAGTTTTCATTTTGATGCTCCAAAACTCATAATTTTCTCCAGTAAATGAAGGAATCAAGGATTGAGAAAGATTTAGAACATTACCATTTTTGCCATAGTTGCGAAAAAGCTTTCAAACCTTTTGTCGAACACCTTGTGTGCAAAACAATAAGACCACGGATGATGCTACAGCAACAATCCAAAAAACTCCAACGCCCAACGTCAATCGAACGAGGCTTTGATACCAAAAATGTTGGAAATGCAATATGGGCATTATTCTAACGACTAAAGGGTATTTTCGAATTTCCCCTAAAACATGTGCCTAACATGTGACTACTTAATTCCAGAAACTCTATAAATACCCCTTCAAAGGACCTGGACATTCTCTCTCAACACTCAGAAGACTCTTTGAATCCCAAAACCCTAATAAGGTTTTCTGATTCTAGGAGTGGAAGGACTCTCAAGAAGGCTCTTGAATCCCAATAACCCTAACACGGTTTCCTGATTCTAGGAGTTTCGCCACGCGTCATTGGAGTAATCGCCCACCCGCTTCTTCTCCCCTCTTCAATCAATCAATCAATTTCGTGTTTTTCGTGGATTTTTCTCCTCCTCACCAACATTTAAAACCCTAACTAGCAAGGCACGATTTTTTGCCCACACATTTTGGCGACTCACTGGGAGGTGTAGAATTGTGAAGGGTATGCCCACAACTCAAGTGGGAGAACAACAGAAGAGCTTCACCAACAAATAGCATTACCTCACCGGATCCAGTTCCAAGGCAAGCAAGTCAAGCTTTCCAAGGCGTGAATCTAAATCTCGATCAACCCATCCTCAAGACGCCTCTCGAAGGAAGTTCAACATCACCATACACGGCCGATCAACAACCAACGAATGTCGTGCGCAGAAGCAGTATGGAAGGCAAAGCGAGGAAGAAAGTGGAGAGCAGTGAAAATGTTGTGTAACCGAGATGCTCAAGGCGTTCAAGGAAGCACGGAAGGACAAGGATGATGATGGCTATGATGTCGAGATGCAGAGGAAGCAAGAGGAAATGGGAAATTTTCGCAAATAATTGATGCAGATCCCCGCTTTCAAGGCCATGTTCCCTGCATAATTCACAAGGAGAACAAGCAGGAGTGGGAGGACAACAACAACGATAACAACAATAAGGAGAATCGATCGCACCTCCATCGACGGAGAATCATCTGCTCCAATCATCCACTGAACCTCCTCGTAATAGTGGTGACGTACACAACCTGCATCGAAGTCACCCAACCTAAGACAAACATCATTCACCACTATCCCCAGATTTTCACAAGTGCAGATACCAACCATCCCAAGCCTCGCTCCAACTAACCAACCCACAAGCACAACCGACATGTAATTTACATGATGTGTACATCAACCAATTTTGTACCATACACACCACCAATGCACAGAATAGTCACAACACCAAAGAGTCCATACCACGAGCCAATATGTGACAAAGGATGATACGATCGATGTGATCAATCAACTTCACAGACTGTACATCCCGACCTTCAGAGTTAGACTTTACTCCACCTTACCCGGCACATATTCGGAGACAACCTTACCCGACAGGGTATATCGAGCATCCCCGCAATTTCCAAAATACAATGGGGAGAAAGGAAATGCCAGGGAACACATTGCCAAGTTCGTGGAGTCGATGTCTCCATGGTTAGGATATGATGAAGTGAACAATCACAATTTGTTGATGAGGGAATTCAACAAGACTTTGACGGATAATGCCTTCAGTTGGTACTACAACTTGGAGAAGGGATCAGCCCATGATTGGGATGATCTAAAATTATAATTTTTAAGAAATTTTTCTACGTGTGTAAAACAGTAACCATCGTAGAGCCTCATGCGATTCAAGCAAAAGCCAAACGAGGAGTCATCGACACGTGGATAGTTCAGGCCCAAGCACGTAAGTGTGTGCAGAGCCAATCAAGAAAAGAACTTGGTTAAGATATGCAACAATGGTGCTTTTAGACGCCTTCAAGCCCCACCTCATTACCAAGGCTTGCAGGATTCATTCATGACCCTCTCATCTTTTTTGCACAAGACTTGGGGGAATCATGACATTTCCCACCAACCATGCGATGGATACATGGAAGAGCAAGAGGACAACAATCGTGGGCTTTGTGGATTCTCACCAAAACCACAAGGGGGCAAGAGGGAGAAGAATGAGAAATTTGAAAAGCAGTAGAAAAGCATGGGGACAAGTATACCGTAATGCCGGGCCCGGAGGCTATCACATGCAAGCGAGAAGGCATTCAGAGCCTGATTTAACAATGGGTCGAGCACGGAGTGGTGAAACCTCCAAGGCCCCATTGGTCAGAACTAAGAGATGAAAAGAAGATCAGACTTTGCAGTATACCACCAATACGCAGGACATTCCACTATGGATCGTTATAAATCATGGAGGATATACCATGAGAAGTCAAGGCACGAGAGATTGAACTCAGAGAAGAAAACGCAACACTATCACCCATGGTGCAAAGCCCCTAAGTCAAGAAACCCAAATAATCGGCTCTACCATCGAAAAAACTCGAACTACAGATGAATTAAAAATCCACCCAAGATGGTGGTCCACCAAAATGGTGGTTTAAGTCCTCAGAATATCCCTTGCCAAGTAAATTGGATGACCAAGGGAGGAGGCACAAGAATCGAATTAAAAAAAAAATCCACCCAAGATGGTGGTCCACTCTAAATGGTGGTCAAGTCCTCGTAGATCGTGACTTGCCAAGAAATCGACGACCCAAGTGACGAGGCACCCGATTTCAAGTCCTCGTAGACCGTGACTTGCCAAGAAATTGACGACCCAAGTGACGAGGCACCCATTTCAAGTCCTCGTAGATCGTGACTTGCCAAGAAATCGATGACCCAAGTGACGAGGCACCCGATTTCAAGTCCTCGTAGATCGTGACTTGCCAAGAAATCGACGACCCAAGTGATGACGAGGCACCCGAAAGTGTTACACTTTATCATCAAAAGTGAATGAGGCACCGACTATAAGTCCTCGCAACCCCAAAAGTTATACTTTCAACTTTTTAAAAGTAATCGAGGCGCCCGAGTATATTCCTCAACCCCAAAAAAAAGTTACACTTTATCTCTAAAAGTGGTGAACGTTATGCTTTCACCCGACAAAAGCAAGATTTATTATATGAAACGTTATGCTTTTCGTTAAAAGCAATTTGATTATCAATAAATTTGTCAAACTTTCACTTATACTTGATTATTTTTTTTCGATTTAAAAAAAAAAAAAAAAAAAAAAAAAAGAAAAGTATAGATTCAAGTGTTAGTTTGTATGAAATATATGTACATGATTTTCTCGATACAGAAATGAAAAAACTACGAAAGTTCATGATCTAAAGGTCACGACCGTCGAATCAAGAGAGAGGAATACCTTTTATAAGGAAAATTTCTTTTGATTTTTATAAAATTAACCAATGTGGGACTAGTACTTGTCCTTCACTTGGTAGTCTTTTATAAGGAAAATTTCCTTAGACTTTTATAAAATTAGCTAATATGGGACTTGAATACTTGACCTTAACTTGGTAGTCTTTTATTAATCAATGTGGGACTTCTAAACAACCATATAATCAATGTAGGTCTCACTTCTATTTTTTTTATAGGAAAATTTCCTTAGACTTTTAAAAGTGAACCAATGTGGGACTTGACTATTATGGTTTTACTTTGAAGTCTTTTAATAAAGATAACTTCCTTAGACTTTTAAAAGTGAACCAATAAGGGACTTGACTATTAAGGTTTTACTTTGAAGTCTTTTTATAAGGAAAACTTCCTTAGACTTTTACAAGTGAACCAATGTGGGAATTGACTATTTAGGTTTTACTTTGAAGTCTTTTTATAAGGAAAACTTCCTTAGACTTTTACAAGTTAACCAATGTGGGACTTGGCTATATGTTATTCTCTTGCCTTACCAATATCTCACATTGTCTAATTTGTGTTCTCATGTCTTACTTCTATTCTATAAATAGAGGAGACCACCAATTCAAATTTCATTCAAGTCCCAAGTATTTTATTATGTATTTTCTTGTGTTAGTTCTATAGTTCTATTTTATATAGAGAGAGACTTTAACCCATTTTTTCAGCTGTAAAACAGTGAAATATTTTTAAAAAGAATTAAACCAAATACATCTTCTGGCAATATCTATACTCAAATAAATCCTCATCACATTAGACATACCGAACTTCTAAAAATAGTAACCTAGATTTCGCTAATTCTCGCCTGCATCAAAAAACCGGTATATCAACTATCAAGGAATATTTTACTAAGATAATACAACAAATTATCGTTAGTCTTCGTCAGGAAAAACTGATAGAATACAAGTATAAATTTTTATAATTCGCAGAATGAAATAATAATTCGAAATCGTGTAGAATTTGCTACTATATCCGATTTAAAAAAACATCAAAATCCCGTATCAAAATCGATCCAAATGAATGTTATGCTTCATTTAAACACTGCTCATCAAAGATATTAATCAACTCCACCATGTTCATCCTCAACACTGCTCATCTTTTCTGTGCCAAAGATATTCCAATCGAGGCTATCACAAGTCGTAAATCATTCATCTTTGCACTACAGCCAAAAGATATTCAATAATATCATCATTTAAGACCGAGGATGATGAAAATATTTTTTTTTTAAGAAACTAATCCAAAGAAACAAAATGACAAGGATTAAGGATTAAGGATTCAGATTGACGGATACAATCGTAGCTAGGTCAGATACGTGAATAGTGTCAGATAATGCATGAATAAGTCACGATACGTGAATAAGAATCTTGACACCAAAAGATAGAAATTCCACAAAAACATCTTCACGCTTCACTTAATAGTACTGCGTGAATAGAACTCGTGAATAAGAATCGCGCTAATCAAGAACTCGGTGAATAAGAATCTTCGTGAATAAGAACCTTCGTGAATAAGAACTCCGGCTACGAAAAAAGTTCTAAATTTGATAAAAACTCGTGATCAATGATTTCAAAGATAATGATATTGAAGAAATAATATCATTACAAAAAAATAATATCCCTACTTCAAAGATCAAGATTTCTAGTATGACGGTATAAGGTCTTTAAGAACTTCATAACTGCCTAGCAATACTCAAAGTATACTCAAAATACTCACAAGGTCAATCAGCCACACACATGTTAATGACAAAAATACAAAAAACGAGTTCTAACTTCCAATAATTCATAATACAATACCCTTTCATCAGAAAAAGTGCAGGAAGAAAGCGAATCCACAAATCAGTGATTTTACAGTTATAATCAAATTTCATTAATAATCAGGTCCACCAACTTCGAGGCTATCAGGACATCGCCAATAATGTTATCTAATAATATTATTCAGATAATATAATTATTGCTTCGATAACTATCTTCGTGCCTTATATTTGTCGTTTTCTTCATCCAATCGCTTTCCACATGAGGTTATTAATACGGGTCATCGCCGGGTCAGTATTTAATATTCTCGCTACGATATTAATATTCCACTCACCAAACGAATATTCCCTTGACAACAATGAATATTTTATAACACTTCGCTTATTTTCAAATATTTATGTGATTAACCCTTAACTATCCACATTAATCAAATCAACCCTTACTATTTCGCTATTAGGTCTTCGGCTCAGATTTGGAAACCGAAAACCGTAAAAATCGATTCAAATGAGACTTCAGCTAGTCTTCGAGGTTATCATGGACTTCGAGGTTATCAGTAGGACTTCAAGGCTATCAGCAGGTCTTCGAGGCTATCAGGTCTTCGAAGATATCAAGCCTTCAAGGCTTTCAGGCCTTCACGGAATTCTTGGTTCTCAATGACTTATTGATTCTAAAGAAAAGAAAAATTTCAAGAGAGGGTAAGAAAGATTAGATCGAAGATTTTCAAAATATCCCAAGAGAGCTCTCTAAGGCTCGCCCTTCTAGGGTTTGCTCCCCTAGAGGTTCCCTCTCCTAGGACTTTCATTTTCGAGGCTTGCAAAACATCAAGCCCCGCGAAGTGTTTACACACTGGAATCAAGACTTCAACACTTATGTTGGGAGAATGCATATTATGCTTTGATGTTTTAATGTATATGTTCATAATTATTTGTAAGGTCCTTAAATGAATATATGTACAAGGACTTAGTGATAGATCAAAGTTGTTAGGTTGATCTAAGCTTTCAACGTGTACCATTCTGATAAAGAATGTATAGATAGAAAGATCAAAACTGTTAGGTTGATCTTAAGATGTAATAGATTAGTCTTGAAGAAATCGTAGTACATCCATCTGATCAACATTGCAGGAGTCAAGGCAGAAAACGTAGAGCCTGAAGATCGTAGTGTGCCTGCCTTGAAGGGGACTCTTCGGAAATCGTAGAGTGGTTCCAACGTTTGCCGAGCCAACTCCACGATCGCAGTATGCTGAAGGAAACATGAAGTTTTACAAGTCAACGATCGTAGTGTGCTCTCGGGAACGTAGAGTCAACAACACAAGCAAGAGAAGATCGTAGTGTGCGAAGGTTTAAGGGAAATCGTAGTGATCTCGAACTGATAACTTCGTAGTATGCAAAGATGTCAAAGACACTACGATCTAAATCATAGAACACCACGATCCAAATCGTAGAGCATTATCTGTCTCATGTCAGAAAACGTAGAGCCTCATGATCTGTGTTTTCAATAAGTGAGGAATGGATCCCAGATGTTGCAGTGCTCATCAGTCCCAGAATATATGAAATATCCTTAGTATGCAACAAAGAAACGTATTGAAGAAGCTAAGGATAGTACTATAGGTAAGAGGTACAAAACACCTTTTCAGGTGGTAGGTGAGAAAGTAGCCTGTAGTGTCAGTGGGCCAAAATGCAGAATTCAGAAGATGTGCAGAAATGTCTCCATCACTGTACAAAAAGTTCAGACGCATTTAATGCCATAACGAATGGATCCAACGGATAGTTTTCAACATCACATATATATACAGATCAGACAGATGAGAGAGAAAATAAGCAAGCATTAAACAAACAACGTGAACATCTCTCTCAAGCTCAACTCTACGATCTGAGATATTGCAAAGCTTGCTCAGCTACTCAGTTCTTTAGAACAAGTGCTTACACAACGACTGAATAGCAACCATCAAGAACTCAATAACTATCAATCAACTGAAGAAGAGTACCAAGTCTGCTGGACTTGAAGAGTTCAGAGAGTGAATCAGAAGAAAGCCAAGTCTCTTTGGACTTGAAGAGTTCAAGAGTGAACTAGAGAAGTTCCTAGACTGCTGGTCTAGAAGGAATCTGTGTGATTCAGAAGATTATAAAAGACATCCTTAGTAGATATCCTACTCGTTGAGTAGAAGAGTGGACTCAGAGCTTTGATTGCTCGAACCACTTAAAAACAATCGTATGTCGCGTTATATTCATGCTATATCTGCTATAACTCGCCTTTACTCGCTCATAACTCCATTGCTTGGTAAAGAAGATTTAAACAAATACTAATTCCGCTAAGTTTTAATCATTATCTAAGAACAAGTTTAAAAGGAAAGATTTTCAAATATCTATTCAACCCCCTTCTAGATAACTTCAGTGCCTACTAGAACTAACAATTGGTATCGAAAGAGGTTCTATTTTATAGCTTACAAGCTTTAGTAGATCCAAATGGCACTTTCGCACTCAAGCTTAATCCAGACTGGGGAGCTAAAGAAGCCACCAATGTGCAACAAGGATAAATTTGCTAAGCGGAAAGTTAGGATGCAAGCATACATGGACTCAATAGATGAAGATCTATTTGAAACTGTTCTTAATGGGCCCTATATACCAATGAAGCTTGCACCAACCATTGACGATCCAAACAGAGTACAAATCAAAGTTAAAGAAGAATGGACAGACACAGAGAAGAGAGCTGTCCAACTTGATAAAAAGGCGAAGAACATCCTGTTCCAATCCTTAGAGGACGATTTGTTTGAAAATGTTGTAAGCAAACAAAACATCCGAGGAAGTTTGGGAAAGCATCGACGATTATGCACGAAGGAACTGAAGAAGTCAGAGAGAACAAGCAGTCTCTCGACACAAAGAAGATGAAATGTTCGCTCATGTGCAGGGAGAAAACGTGACCACAACCTATGAAAGATTCAACGTTCTGCTCAACTCTCTTCGAGCGTATGGGAAGATCTATCCTAATAAGGATCTAACCATAAAGTTCATGAGAGCCCTACCGAAAGGTGTGGGATGCAAAGACCACAACAATAAGAGAATCAAAGAATCTTAATGAGATGATAGTTCAACAATCGTATGGAAATCTCCCGACCTACTTAACCGGAGTTGACCCAACGCTACCAAACCTTATCGGTAAGGAAGAAGAAAGGATAATGGTGTTGCTTCTCAAGGCAAATAAAGGTGTATCAAAAGTTATCACCGAGATTGACTCGATGATGATGAAGACGATGACGATGACTTTCTTTATCTTTGGTAAAGAGACTAAGAAGGTTCATGCGACAAGGCGTAACCAAGTAAGCCAAAGAAAGTCAAGAAACTACGCCGAAACAAATGAATGATTTATGCTACAACTGCAAGAAACCTAGTCATTTCATTGCCAACTGCAACAAGCCTATCAAAGAAGAACTAAAGAAGAAATCTCATGCAAAGAAAGAATACAAAGGAACCAAGAGGCCTCAGAAAAGAGACAAAGGCCTGGTTGCCGGAGGATCGTGGAGTGATTCAGATAATGACTCAAATGCAGACTCCAGAGATGAGGAAGAACCACACATGGCCAATCTGTGTTTGATGGCCAAACATGCAAATGACAAACAAAGCCTAAACATACATGATGTAAGTCTCGATGAGGTATTTGATTTTAATTCTCCTGATGTAGATATAAGTTACTTAAGAACTGCTTTGCATGGCATAACCACTGATCTACATCAATACATAAAGTGGTTCAGAGTCTTGTCTAAAGATCATTCACTTCTTCAAGAGGAAAAGAAGAGAGTTCAAGAAGAGCTTGAAACAGCCCTTCTAAGTACCAATCTTCTGTCCAAGCTTGAGGCTGAGAATGAAACTTTAAAACAGACAAACACACTCAATGCACAAAGAGATTCTAAGCTAACCTCTAAAATTGAGGATCTAGAGAAGACTATCTATGCATGGAACAAATCCTCATCATCCATGGATCAATCGAGTTTAAAAAAATTTACAAACCATATACCGGATCACCCTTTATGCATAATTATTAATTAAGCGAAAAGATAAAGAATAAAAAATCATACCCTTGAAGATCGAGCTTCCTCAAGTACAAGTTCACCTCCAAATCCTTTTAGCGTTCAACTTGAATCCACCGGGTTTGGTTCCTTCCTTTGATCGGCGTTAGCCACCCCGTATGTTTGGCCTCTCAGAGGTGATCCACCAAGAAGAAGAAGAAAATTCAAGAAGAAGGGGTGGTTGGCTAAACCCTAGTTTTTCTATCTCTATAAAAAGGTACTCTCCCAACAAATTGGAATTATTACGTACGTATGTTAAAAAAGTCAACAACCCATATCACCCATAATAAGACTCCTCTTATTTATAGATGTGGGCAACCCACCTTAACAATTAAGGAATTGGGTTTTATTTAATTAATTAAATTCTTTTAATTAATTAAGCTCCCTAATCTTAGGGATAATTAATTAAACTCCTTTAACTAATTTTTCTTCCTAATCAATTAGGAATAAATGAGAGTACTTATATTAAATTAATTCCTAAACTCTTTTAGAAATTAAAATAATAATAATTGTAATAATATTAATAAGACTCCTCTTATTAATTTATATTTAATATTTCTAAAATATTAAATAATAAATATTAAGCTATTTAATTTATTCTATCACCATAGATTAAATTAAATATACATAACTTTATATTATTACGATTATGCCATTAACTTCTTAAATAATTATTCTTCCTTTTATGGTGTGACCCTTTAGGTTCTCCATATTAAATAGGTTGTGAATAAATCAATTAGAACAATTCTAATCTTATTTAAATAAATAAATTAAACAATTAATTTATTTAAATAAATAATATTTATTCTCTGATAGGGATAAGCCTCCCCTAGCGATCAGCGACTTTCCGGATAATATAGATTTCAACATTAATCATAAAAAAGAACCTTTGAGTAAATAGTTACCGTACAATTCAATCCTTCCACCATACTGATGTCCCAATTAAATATAAGACATGGAATTCTTTGTCAAAGTCTTATTTTATTTAATTATATGTATTTCGATCCTTAAATGCCTGACTCAAATAATGCAAATTAGAAACTCCTTTCTAATTTCATTACGCCTTACCCGAGGACTCTTTGGGTTGTCATTTATCGAATCACATAGGACATTTCTCTTCTTTTATTAGAAGTGGTAGATTCTTTATTGATCATACATTATCTCCATGTACAACTTATTATACCCAAGCATACCCTTTGATATACCCTAAGGGTCTTAAGGAATAAGTCAAAGTATAACTCATCATACACAAGATACTATGATGATCTCAAGTCCAAGGATTACTTGTACTACTATCACTCTGAGAATTCCTATTGTGACAGCAAATAAAACTCCATTAGGTATTCCTTAGCGAGCCCACGCGTTCGGTGAACTTATTCTCTAATAAGCACCTACATACTTGCTTTAGTGTCTCCACACAAATGATCATGAGATCAATCATCCTCATCAATGAGCAAGCAGCGTATGTACCAATCTATCCGGATTCACTAATCCCCAATTTAGTAATCAATGATTGGGAACTATTTTAGTTTTAAGCTTTCTAAGAATTTAGATCTCATTAGAATGATCATCATCATTATTCTAAAAGCATTGCTTAAAACTATGGGTTTATCACATATTATAAAACGACATCATGTAGATAATTAAAAGCCTTTAATAAATTAATACTTTTTATTAATAAATGAATAAGATTGTTACAAAGTATATGCTTTATCATCAAACATGATTGGCTTGTGTGCATACTACTTTCAATCTCCCACTTGCACTAAAGCCGATCGTCATGGTATCTTATACTCTTCTTCTCTAAGTGGCGATTATCCTGCTTTGTTGGATAAGCTTTAGTTAATGGATATGTAATGTTGTTCTTGAGAGTCCACTATCTCTATAGTGATTTCCCATCTTTCAATGATTCTAATAATCAAATGAAAGTGCCACAACACATGTTTAGATCCAAGATGAGACTTAGGAACTATTCCTAGTTACGTAATGAACTTTTAATCCAAACAATCAACTTGCGACTTCATTTATAGCTATATACTTTGTCTTTATCACTAAACCAAACAACTCTTTCTTTGTTTGGAACCTTTCAATTCACTGCGCACCCTTTGTTCAAGATAACGCTTTACCTTAAAGTGGATTTTTACGTCATCTTAGTGCGTCGAAAAACTTGAGTCTGTTAAGCCCTCTAGTTTTAATTTAGACCCACCATGAATATGATCACATCCTTAGTCTTGGGTTAAGCACTTTAAGATGTTTTTCAGCGACTCATAGTGAACTTCTCCATAATATGGTGATCGACATCGGTCTCGTACATTTCATTGCATACATGATTGTCACTCATGCGATCTCTCTCTTTAGAGAGTCTGTGGGGACTATTAAGAGAGATACACTCCATAGCTCATCGACATGAGACATCTCTTGAGTTTGCCATGCTGCTAAGCGACTTTAGCATCAAATGAATATATCGTTCCTTGGGTTAAGTCGAGCATCCTCTTAAATCTATCTATATAGATTTTATCCCCAATTAAGATACTCTTCCCAAATCATTCATGGAGGAATGTTTAGACAACTTTATCTTTCTTGATTGTAGCATTGGTATGTCATTCCTTATCCAGTAGTATATCAACATATAATATTAGGAATGTCACGACGCTCCTTGACCCTTTTACACACACACTAGAACTCTTACCTCTCATCGAATGTAACTCGGATCATCATCATCTTATGATGATACACACATACCTCATCATCATCATCATCCATGATGAATCCATACCTCCTAGGTATCTTGGTACTATTCGATTTCGATTGATTGATTGTGTTGTGGTACAATAGGAATTATCTCTGAGGTTCCTCTTATTTGACTTATAGTGTTTTGTGGTTCTTGAACTCTTCAAGATCTATTATCCTCCCACTAGCCCCTTCAATGATAAACACCTTTATCTTAGAAGAAGCGTGTTTCATAACAAACACCTTTTGCTAAGTAGGATTATAGAACATATACCCTAAACTTACTTTAGGATGTCCCACAAATTGTACTTGTCAAATCTTGTCCCAAGCTTATCCTTTGAAACCTTTTCACATAAGTTGGACAACCCCTTATCTTAACATACTTAAGATTAGGAATCCTCCACATCCATAACTTTTATGGAGTCTTTGGGAATGGATTTTGAGGTTACCATTTTTCGTAGATATGTCGACCATTTCTAGGACATTATCTAGAGAAGGATCTTTGGAATGTCGGTAAAATCATTTTGGACCGCACCATGTCCAACAAGGTACGATTTTTTATTCAGATACATCAATCAATTATTGCGTATCAGGATGTGTCCATTATGAGAAAACCATTTGAGATGATCTAGAAACTTATTGCACAAGTATTTATTCCTTGATCTAATCAAAGAATCTTAATACTTTGCCAATTTGTTTCACTTTACGAATTCTTTGAACCTTTCAAATAATTCACACTTGTATTCAACAAATACACACATTCAACTCTTTGAATGATCATCTCCTTTTCTTATACTAATTTGTTCAATATAAAAAAATTATTTTCATGTAAGTCAGTATACAAAATTTATTAAGTAATATTTCGGTTCTATACAAAACATTATTATTATAAATAGAACAACAATTGTTCTTAATTATAATACCAAAGATTTCATTGTCCAACAATAAAATGGAAATAATATTTTTAACAAGAGCTGGAATACAATAACAACTTATTGACTTAATAGATTTGCCGTAGGCATTGCTAAACTATAAGTTTCTATGGCTAATATGGCAACCTTTGCTTCATTTTCCACACATAGGATTACTTATATTTGTTTAGCTTTCTACTTACCTTGGTCCTTCATAAATCTATATTTATGATAACCAAAGTCGGTATCCAATACCCAAGTAGAACCTTGACTTAAAGAAAAATTTATTTAAATCATGAACAAAATTTGTATTATGTAGAAACTTCACTAAGCTTCTTTGGTTAGCCTCTCGCAAGATGCTTCTCGCAGATTTCTTTCCAAAGTGTCCGGGCTTATTGCGGTGGAAGCAAACTCCTTTGCTATCCGTATCGTTTTGTTCTTATTATCCTTTGTTTATGCCTTTCTATTTACCTTCTTTGAATCGTTCTTCTTTTTAGGAAGATCCTTTGGCCCCCTACCAAGTAAGACTTGGTCTTTCTTGGTTGGAAAGTGACTCTCAACATTTTTCAACATGTTAAGCAAATCGGTGAGGCGATATCTAGCTTGTTCATATGAAAAATTCACAACAATTGTGAAAGAAGTCAGGGAGTGAGTGCAAGATCAAATCTTGGCTCAACTCTCCATCCATGACAAAACTCGTTGTCCTAATTGATCAATCAAATTGATTATGTTAAGAACTTTTTATGCATTTATAGTGCCATTGGCCATTCTAGATCGGAAGAGCTCCTTAGATGTCGATATCTATCGGTCCTACTTTTCCTCACCATCAACTACTTGATGTGCGGGAATATAGTAGGAGCATCCATAGTTTCATCTTGTGATTTGAAGCTCGTTACTCATGGATGCGAGCATGATGCATTGAGCCAATTGTGCATCATCTTGCCACTTTCTAAAAGTAGCAATCTCTTCCTCGAGGCAGGCATTATGCGCAACCATTGCGAGGATAGGCGTATTAAGGACATAAGATAGCTTTTTCGACTATGAGAACTATTCTCAAATTCCTTAACCAATCCGTTTAATTCGGATGCGGTTAATTTAGCATCTAATATGCTTCATGATGATAGTAATTTTAGACATTGTAAAATTTCGTAAATGAATTTGTAATTAACAACATTTTAACATACATTCTTTTATTAATTACCAAAATAAATTAGGTCTTGTTTTAAATTGGTATCTCCCACTATTTTCTTCAAACTATATTACCCTCACTATATATAGTTCGGCAAAATCTAATTAAAGATTTGCTAGTGAGAATAAGGATCCCATTTCAAATGTATATAGCCTTGTGGTGACACAACAAACTATATATAAATAAATAGGTAGACAACTTTTGTCAATTACATCAACTATGCAACTCCTTTTATTTTTTGCCTCTTAGATTATTTTGATCAGTGGTGGCACATCCAGAATCAAAATTATCCAAGTTAAGTCGAACCTAGCACTCCATATATTCAAAAAAGAAAAATATCATCCTTGTGGTGACACAACAAAACAATATTGTTCAATTTTCTTTATAAGCATCAAATGTGATAAATTAACATCTTAAATACTTAATACTTGCCTTGTGGTGACACAACAAACTCATATTAAATATTTAATACTCTATTAATTTTATCATGCTAGAAAGGCTGACGTTCGATATTCCAAATATCTTTGAGCGCTTAGGACTTAATATAAAAAATTGAGGGGTTTGTTATTAATTTGTCTCATCTTGTTTTAGCGCATGCATGCATATATATATAAAATACGCGTCATATATTAATGAACATGCGAAGCATGTTTGCATAATATATATATATATATATATATAGTATAAGCATGCATATAGAATACTATATTCTACCGGATTGATTATGGACTTTTATTCTAGTTTAGTTTGGTTCACTAGAGCCACCAAGTGAACCAAAAGTCAAACCCTAGGGGTGCAAGAAATAATATTTAAATATAACTATTACATTTAAACCGGGCTCCATTACAAAGCGGGTCTTCAGCGCGCTCCTTGCTCCTTGATCTCCAATTTTTCAAAATTAATTCTAACTATTCCTATTACAAAACTATTTAAAATAAATAGAAACCTTGATCGTGATCGAGGGAAGTACATAGGAGGAGATAGAATTTACATTAAGAAAAATTAGAGAAGGCGAGGAAGTCTGAGACCCCATTTAATAAAACCCATACATTCATGCATCCAACTAAAATAAAATCCAATCACATTGGATCGATAGTCCATAATCAATCCCATTTATTATCATACACATCACCATATGCATCAATAAATAACATTCATCTTATGAATAATAAACATTTAATATATATATTGATATCATTTAATGGGCAAATTTAGTTAGTATAAAATCTAATTTTGAATCAAAATAAACTCCTTTATTTTAATCCAAATTTAAATCAAAATAAAACTATTTTATTTTAATTTATCAATTTTGAATAAAATAAACTATTTTATTTTAATCAAAATCTTTAATCAAAATAAACTCCTTTATTTTAATTAATTATGGAATCCAATTCCATATATAATAAAAAAAAAATCTTTAATTAAAATAAACTCTTTTATTTTAATTAATTATGGAATCAATTCCATATAAAAAAAAATCTTTTATTAAAGGAAACACGGATATTCTTTCCTATTCACAAATAAACTCCTTTATTTTGAATAATATGAAATCTTATTTCATATTTAAATAAACTCCTTTATTTAAGGAAATATGGATTTTCTTTCCTATTCACAAATAAACTCTTTTATTTTGAATAATATGAAATCTTATTTCATATCTAAATAAACTTTATTTAAGGAAAGATGATTTTTTTCCTATTCACAAATAAACTAAACTCTTTTATTTTGAATAATATGAAATCTTATTTCATATCTAAATAAACTCCTTTATTTAAGGAAAAATAAAATCCAATTTCAACTCCAATTAGTTATCATATCATGGAATCCAATTCCAACTCTAATTAATTAGTTAGCATGAATTTTAATTTTAAAATAAAAAATAAACTTTTTATTTTAATATTAAAATAAACCTTTTTTTTATTTTAAAAATAAAAATAACTTTTTTTATTTTAATTATAAAATTATATAAAATTATATATATATATATATATATATATATATATATATATATATATATATATATATATATATATATATATATATATATATATATATATATATATATATATATATATATATATATATATATATATATATATATATATATATATATATAATTTTTATAAATTATATATATATATATATATATATATATATATATATATATATATATATATATATATATATATATATATATATATATATATATATATATTATATTTTTATATATATATATATGAATAAAATAATATTATTAATTTAATTAAAATTATTTTTTTAATTTTTTTCATAATTTATAAAATATTAATATAAATTAAAAAAAAAAAAAAAAAATTTTTATTTAAAAAAAAATTTTTTTTTTTTTTTTTTTTTTTTTTTTTTTTTTTTTTAAATTTTATACAATAAAATTATGCCCAATTAAATTGTTCTAAACACATATCAATATACATATCAAATTAAAACAATTAATAATTCGCATAAAGGTTTGGCTCACGATGCCTTTATTAGGTTTGTAATATTCATGAGCCGCAATCAAATTGCAAAAAAATGCTTGAAGCGTGTAAAAATCGAGTTTAAAAAAAAATTTTACAAACCATATACCCGGATCACCCTTTATGCATAATTATTAATTAAGCGAAAAGATAAAGAATAAAATCATACCCTTGAAGATCGAGCTTCCTCGAAGTACAAGTTCACCTCAAATCCTTTTCGCGTTCAACTTGAATCCACCGGGTTTGGTTCCTTCCTTTGATCGGCGTTAGCCACCCATATGTTTGGCCTCTAGAGGTGATCCACCAAGGAAGAAGAAAATTCAAGAAGGGGGGTGGTTGGCTAAACCCTAGTTTTTTTCTATCTCTATAGAAAAAAGGCGTCTCTCTCAACAAATTGGAATTATTACGTATGTTGTAAAAAGTCAACAACCCATACCACCCATAATAAGACTCCTCTTATTTATAGATGTGGGCAACCCACCTTAACAATTAAGGAATTGGGTTTTATTTAATTAATTAAATTCTTTTAATTAATTAAGCTCCCTAATCTTATTAGGGATAATTAATTAAACTCCTTTAACTAATTTTCCTTCCTAATCCAATTAGGAATAAATGAGAGTACTTATATTAAATTAATTCCTAAACTCTTTTAGAAATTAAAATAATAATAATTGTAATAATATTAATAAGACTCCTCTTATTAATTTATATTTAATATTTCTAAAATATTAAATAAATAAATATTAAGCTATTTAATTTATTCTATCACCATAGATTAAATTAAATATACATAATATATTATTACGATTATGCCATTAACTTCTTAAATAATTATTCTTCCTTTTATGGTGTGACCCTTTAGGTTCTCCATATTAAATAGGTTGTGAATAAATCAATTAGAACAATTCTAATCTTATTTAAATAAATAAATTAAACAATTAATTTATTTAAATAAATAATATTTATTCTCTGATAGGGATAAGCCTCCTAGCGATCAAGCGACTTTCCGGATAATATAGATTTCAACATTAATCATTAAAGAACCTTTGAGTAAATAGTTCTTGTACAATTCAATCCTTCCACCATCTGATGTCCCAATTAAATATAAGACATGGAATTCTTTGTCAAGTCTTATTTTATTTAATTATATGTATTTCGACTCTTAAATGCCTGACTCCAAATAATGCAAATTAGAAACTCCTTTCTAATTTCATTACGCCTTAACCAAGGACTCTTGGGTTGTCATTTATCGAATCACATAGGACATTTCTCTTCTTTTATTAGAAGTGGTAGATTCTTTATTGATCATACATTATCTCCATGTACAACTTATTATACCCAAGCATACCCTTTGATATACCCTAAGGGTCTTAAGGAATAAGTCAAAGTATAACTCATCATACACAGAGATACTATGATGATCTCAAGTCCAAGGATTACTTGTACTACTATCACTGAGGAAATTCTATTGATGGTGCAAATAAAACTCCATTAGGTATTATTTAGCGAGAGCCACGTTCAAATTGAACTTATTCTCTAATAAGCCTACTACATACTTGCTTTAGTGTCTCCACACAAATGATCATGAGATCAATCATCCTCATCAATGAAAACAGCGTATGTACCAATCTATCCGGATTCACTAATCCCCAATTTAGTAATCCAATGATTGGGAACTATTTTAGTTTTAAGCTTTCTAAGAATTTAGATCTCATTAGAAGAATGATCATCATCATTATTCTAAAAAGCATTATTCTAATCATGTAGATAATTAAAAGCCTTTAATAAATTAATACTTTTTATTAATAAATGAATAAGAAGATTGCTTAAAACTATGGGTTTGGTTTATGCATACTACTTTCAATAAATTCGATGCATAAATCGATAGATAAATTATATTATTGAGAAAAAACTTTAATAAATAAAACGAACATCATGTAGATAATTAAAAGCCTTTAATAAATTAATACTTTTATTAATTAAATTATTGAATTATTTTTAAATAATTTATTAAGGATTTTTGATGAAATATTATTTTGAAATAGTAAAGAAATTTAAGACCCTGACTTATTATAAATTTAAATTTCTCTATTTATTATTTTGAAATAGTAAGGGTTGATTTGATTAATGATGGTTAGTTAAGGGTAAAATCGCAAATATTTCAAAATAAGCAAGTGGTTATAAAATATTCATTGTTGTGGGGAATATTCGTTTGGTCGTGGAATATTAAATCTTTGTCGGGGAATATTAAATGCGGCCAGTAATGACCATGTGTGGGCCCCATAATGAAAAGCGATTGGATGAAGAAAAGCGACAAATATAAGTTGTTTTTTAAATAACTGGCGTAGTTATTTACAGATTATCTTGTTGGAATACCCGGTGGTTAAAAAACACTAATACGCGTTGTTGAGCGAACAAGAAAGTGCTGCGGTATTGCACCAATTATTGATTCTTACGTAAGAAGGCACTACTCAATAATGGTTACGTGAATAATTCTTATTCGATTATTTTATTTTATTGAGTTAATAATTCTTTGCGTTGATATTTTATATTATTGTTGTTTGATAATTGTCATTACAAGTATTTTTCATTATCGAAGCAATAATTCATATTATCTGAATAATATTATTAGATAACATTATTGGCAATGTCTAGAAAGTTACATCTAAGGAGAGGTTTGGTCACCTAATTGCGGCGCCAAGAAGAGAGAAATTCTTATTGGAAAGCCCCCCTCTCTCTGAGGAAGCGCACGGTTGTCAATATTGTGATTCTCGTAATATTATTTGTGAATAATTAATTATTGATTTATATGATGAGGAAAATATTGATTTTATGTGGATATAGATGGAGAAAATTTTTAAAATGACAATTGTTGAAAATTAATATTTTATCTTTTTACGATAAAATAATTCATTTAAATATATTATTATAATTAATAATATAATAATATGATTTTTACAACGAATGTGGGATATATGAGTATATGAGGAGGAAGAGTATTTTTTGTTGCAATAAATGTTTAAAACATGTTTAAACATAAATGGTGGACCCCATTTATTATTTGAAATTTGATTATAACTTTGTAAAAAATCGCCCGTTTGTGGATTTTGGTCAATTTCTATTTGGAATTTGGAAAAACTTTCTTACGCAAAGTTGTAGAGAATTGAATTTCCTATAAAAACTCGCGAGATTCGAATTTTCTGATGAAAGGGCTATTTATTATGAATTATTGAAGTTCGAAGTTAAAATAATTGATTTTTGGAAGTTTAAATTATTTTTTTAAGAAAAACGTTTTTTTGCATTTTTTGGGCATCATTACATGATATAAATGAAATGCTGAATTCAGTGATTTCTAAGGTGGGCTAAGAAATTTATATAATATATATTATTATTTTATTAAATTTTACGCTTTGGTGTTTCTAAGCATTTTCCTATAAATAGGGTGCTTAGGTTAGAATTGAAAATCACACCAGAAACTGAAGTTTTTCTCTCTCTCTCTATATTATCGAGCGTATTCTTGTGAGTATTTTGAGTATACTTTGAGTATTGCTATACGGTGCAAGTTCAAGTTCAAAGACTATATACCGGTATTTCATTAGAAGTCTTGATCTTTCGAGGTAAGGGATATTATTTTTTTCGTAATGATATTATTTCTTCAATATCATTATCTTTGAAATATTGATCTGAACTTTTTATCAAATTTGGAACTTTTTCATGTCGGGGTTACTATTCATGAGTTACTATTCATGAGTTCTTATTCACGAGTTACTATTCATGAGTTCTTATTCACGAGTTCTTATTCACGAGTACTATTCATGAAGCGTGAAGATGTTTTTTTGTGGAATTTCTATCTTTTGGTGTTGAGTTACTATTCACGATCACTATTCACGTATCTGGCACTATTCACGATCTGATGACTTATTAGAAAAATAAAATTTCTTCTTTTTGTCCAAAATATCTATTACGGATACTAGCTTTGATTGTATCCATGTTTTGATCATTCTTGAATTTTACACCACTATGATTATTTTTGAGGTATTTTTGGACATGGATAAAACCAAAGTACGAATCCTTAATCCTTAATCCTTGTCATTTTGTTTTCTTTGGATTCGTTTCTTTAAAAAAAAATATTTTTCATCATCCTCGGTCTTAAATGATGATATTATGGAATATCTTTTGGCTGTAGTGCAAAGATGAATGATTTCTTAAGAATATCTTTGGCCCGTGCAAAGATGAAAGATGATGATTTGAAGAATATCTTTGGCCGTAGTGCAAAGATGAGCAGTGTTTAAATGAACATGACTAATCTGATGAATATCTTTGGCACTGTAGTGCAAAGATGAATATTTGATTCGAGATGTATATTGATTGATGTTACGGGGATAAAAGATGAGCGATGAACTTTTAAATTCATACATAGAAGATAGTAGTTTGCATTCTCTACTTAACTCTTCTAATGAATTATTATTTCATTGCGAATATTGATTTAAAATTTGTTGTCTATTGTATTCTATTAGATTTTTCCTGTTGAAGACTAACGATAATTTGTTGTATATTATCTTAGTCATAATATTCTTTCTTGAGCTAGTTGAGCTCACCCTTTTCCTTTTTGTTCCATTTTTTCTTCTCGGGAGGCGAGAATATAGCGAGTAATTAGTCGGGGTATGGAATGAAGGTTTTAGAAAGGATTGTTTAGTAGTCCTCACCATTTTTGTAAAATAATGTATCAATAAATGTGATGAGGATTTATTTGAGTATAGATATTGTCTAGAAGATAATATTTGTATTCAAACTCACAGTTTCTTGTTGTAATAATAAAGTTGTAGTTGTTTACGTACCATGTATTGACAACTCGAGAATGGGTGATGTATACCTATTTTGGGGGCGTCACGGTTGGTATCGAGCTTAGGGATATGATCTCCATGAGATCGGGGAATAGAACTAGGAGGGAGAGCGAGTAAATCCTTCGTTAGTGTGTCCTACCTAAGCTTATTTGTTAGTTGGTCAAGTATATAGGGATATTATGTGATATATTGATTTCCTTAATTAACCCTTGTTTTATGACGGTGATTTGAGAATGTCGATCGAGAATATTAACAATGGAAATGAGACCGTGGAGACGCTGTACTCACCAACGAGGAGAGAACGTGCAACAGTGGCAATGTTCCTCCCGTGAACAACACCATTGAAGCGAGATGATGAACGAGGGATGTTTAGAAGCTTTTTTGCGTTTCATGCAAAATCGACGAGGAGACTCGTGTTCAAAATACTGAGGAGGAAATGATAGCAATTCACGGGTTGTCACAACCAAGCAGTTCAAAGAGTTGGGACCACCGAATTTAAGGGAAAGCCGATCCGATCATGGCGGAAACATGGGTCAAACAAATTACCAAGATATTCGATGTCTTGGGATGCACGGAGAACAGAAGGTTCCATTCGCCACCTTTATGTTCGTGGTGGAGGAGGATTATCATGGTGGGAGTCGTGAAGCGTACTCCATCCAAACCAGACTCAAAGCATGTCTTGGGAGACGCGTTTGAAACTATTTAATGACAAATACTTTCACGAAAGTGTTCGCGTCATATGAAGGAAGTGGAGTTCATCGATTAGAACAAAACAACATGACGGTGTCTCAAAGACGAGGCAAAGTTTGCAGAGTTATCGTGTTTGCACCTCATTTGGTGGAGAATGAGGAACGTATATGACGCGGATGTTTCTGAGAGGTTTGAAACCCTAAGATACGCCAATATCTCATTTCTCATAAATTTTCTCTCTATTCAGATGTTGTAAGCATGGGGCTCAATTATTAGAGCGAGATAACGAGTACGGTCAACCGAGGGACCACAACCAGGATCGTACGAGAGATAGCGAGTCAGCGTAATAATGATAACTGCGGAGAAAGAAAAAGACGGACAAAAATGGTAACCACTCTGGTGGTAATCATGGCCATGAAAAAATAGAAGAAAGCGAGTCGGGAGGAGATTTTAAAAGAGGAGATTTAACAACGACTATGTGAAGACGGCAGGCTTGCGTGCAAAGAATCGGTTCTAAGGGAGGAAACGACCACCCGGGTCATATGCTACAAATGCGGAAAAGAGGGACATATCGGTCCAAACCGCCCACAACAGTTCAAGGTATGCTATAATTGTGGAAAGGAAGGACATATCGCCGAGATTATACGAGAGCGAAACCTAGTTCAATGGGACGGTGACTCAAAAGATCGTCCCGAAAAGTCAAAGTCAACGATTCCGGAAGAGCGTTTTTGTTGTGACTGGTCATAATGCGAGGAACCCAAACGAGGTGATCACGGGTAAGCTATTTATAAATTCTTGCGAAGTTTATACCTTACTTGATACCGGTGCTACCCATTCATTTATCTCTCTGCATGTGCTCAACGTTTAAACTTGACTCGGAGAAATTAGACTTTGACCTATCTGTGGAAACTCCGTTAGGAGAAACTTTCATCACATCCATTGTTTATAAATCTTGTTTGATTCAAGTTGGCACCATTACCTTACTTACCGTTGACCTTATCTCTTTAAAGATACTTGCTTTTGATGTGATTTTAGGGATTGATTGGTTAACTACTCATCATGCCAAAATTGATTGTTTTCGTAAGGTTGTTAGTTTTCATATTCCTAACCAACCTGTTGTATTTAATTCAAGCAACTAAACCATTAAAATCAATCACTATCATATCTAATCATAAAGCTATTCGTTTATTAAAAAACGGATGTCAAGCTTTCTTAGCCCATGTTATGGATTTGAATAAAGACACGTCAAATTTGAATAATATTCCTGTTGTTATTGACTTTCCCGACGACGTATTTCGAAGAACTTCCGGCCTACCCCGTAACGTGAAGTTGAATTCTTTATTGATCTTGAAACCCGTACAAAGCCCATTTCTAAAACCCCATATCGAATGGCTCCTATTGAACTTGAGGAGTTAAAGGTCCAACTACAGGAATTGTTGGACATCGGTTTCATTCTGGCCCTAGTACATCTCCTTGGGGTGCTCCTCTGTTTTTTGTAAAGAAGAAAGACGGAGTATGCGACTTTCTTTATTGACTATCGGGAATTGAACCATGTCACCATCAAGAATAGGTATCCTCTACCTCGTATTGATGACTTGTTTGACGACACTGGAAGGACTCTTGCAAAGGGCACAATTCTTTTCAAAAATCGATCTTCGATCACGGATATCATCATCGTGGAAAGGAAGATTAGAACTTCGAGGATATTAAGAAGCAATGCAAAAAGAGCTCAACCAATTTGAACGAAGTAAAGTATGGAGATTGGTACCAAGACCAAAGAGCCATCTTGTGATAGGAACTAAGTGGGTTTTCAGAAACAAAATGGATGAAGATGGGGTCATAACCTGAAACAAGGCAAGATTAGTGGCAAAATATTATTCTCAAGAAGAAGGTATCGACTATGATGAGACATTTGCACTGTTGCTTGGACTAGAAGCCATCGTAATCTTTCTTGCCTTTCTACGCTTACATGAAGTTCAAAGTCTTTCGGATGGATGTGAAGAGTGCATTCCTAAATGGAGAGCTTCAAGAAGAAGTCTATGTAGAACAACTTCCGTGTTTCATCAATCCATCTCTTTCCAATTATGTCTATAGATTAGATAAAGCCTTATATGGTCTTAAACAAGCACCTAGAGCATGGTATGAAACATTCGACTAACTTCTTAATCGAAAATGGGTTCACTAGAGGTAGAGTAGATACCATGGATCGTTACATAAAGACAAAGTCTTATTAGTTCAAATCTATGTTGATGACATTATCTTTGTTCAACTGATTAAAAAGTTATGCAAGAGATTCTAATAAGCTGATGAGCAAGTTTGAAATGACCATGATGGTGTGTTTAACTTCTTTCTTGATTGCAAAGTAAAGTAGATGAAGAAGGAATTTTCATAAACCAAGCCAAGTACATCAAAGACCTACTAAAGAAGTATGAAATGGAATCGCCTCTCCCATAAAAATACCAATTGCTCCTGCAACCAAGCTCGACAAGGATGAGAAAGGTAAAAGTATTGATATCACTCAATACAGAGGAGGTATGATAGGTCTCTTTTATACCTAATCGCCAAGAGACCAAATATATGGTCCATTCCATCCAACCCAGATTTCGAGTGCCTAAAATATATGGTACGAAAATCAACTACAACTTTATTACAACAATCAGGTATCCCAAGGAATCCTCAACAACAACATATCTTTGTGAGTTTGGATAAATAATATATACCAAGTGTAACGACGGACCCCAAAATACGTCCATTCCATCCAAATGACACCTTACATAAAGGTATAGTCAAAAGCTATTTTAGAAATTAGAATCTTTGGGAAGTGCTCAAGAAACCTTCATACATGGGAGGCCATGCTTTTAGGTTATGGTAGATATCATATGGGATGCCAATTATCCTTGGTTGACCCAATAGACCCCAAAGAAAAACGAGAAGATTACTATCGTATTCTTCCCAATGGTGAGTCTTCTCTTGACATATCATTATCTCCTTTGTCTCTAATTGGGTATTATACTCCAAACAAACACCAAGATTATATAGGTAGTGCTTGTAAATATACTCAAACAAGTGGATGAGCACAACCATGTCTTATGATAACACGAGTTTGTATGTCATTAGACATCTTGTATGATAGTGACAAAACACCCTTCCAAAGTTGGGTTCGCCTCACCCTATTTAATTCACCAAAATAACTATTAAATGATGTATAAAATCTGACACACTAAAGCCCTCAATAAAATTATTTTCATACTCTTTTGGGAGAACCTCAACAACTATAGACCAGATTCTATTCCTTGTTATCCCCATTTCAACCCCGGCTACACTTTTATTACACGAAAGGAATTGTGAAACAAAAGGGTGAGCACAACTAGCTCGATAAAAAGAATATTATGACTAAAGATAAATAAATTATCAATAGTCTTCATCGATAATGAATCGGAGATTTAGAACATATGGTAGATGATAAAACTTTTCAACCATAGTTGCGGTGAACGAAGCGATCCATTAAAAGAGTCGAATAGACTATAAAGTCTATTATCTTCTCCACGTTAAAAGTCCACCAACAATATTTTATCCTGTAACATCAATCAGCAGTTCCTTTCCACAATCATATGAATAACTCATAATCATAATTGTGATTCTAAATTCCTCTTCTCATCCAGGCGAAGATAATTTTCATCACTGTCTTTTACGAAACATCAAATATCATGGTTATACCAAATCACAGTTCACATTCATAATCATACTAATAAATTCATCTTTGCACCACTACGAAAGAAGATATTCATCAACATTCATCTTTACACTACAAAGAGCTAAAGATATTCAACAACGGGTTAAAAGGTCATCTTTGCATTACTGAGCCAAAGATATTCATCGATAATTCATCTTTTTTTTTCATCTTTGCATAAAGCTAAAGATATTCAACAACAAGTCATCTTTGCATTACGAGGCAAAGATATTCATCAATAATTCATCTTTGCACTTTCAATTTAAAGATATTCAACAAGTCATCTTTGCATTCTGAGCAAAGATATTCATATATCAAATAAATACATAATCATTTCGGAAGTTATATAACAATAATTATAACCATGTTGATCAATTCACCTTTGCACTTAAGCTAAAAAATATTCAATTGTAAATTCAATGGTCATGATCATACCGGTCAACAATTCAACTTTTGCACTCTTGGCCAAAGAGAACCTATGGTCACGATCATACCAATAATCTACCCATCTTTTAAACTCAAGTCAAAGAGAAATATCATCATTAGGGTTATAAGAATGTTATATAAAAATAATATAATCAAAACATGGTTTTAATTTCAAGAGTAAGATTCATAAATCAGCGATAATTTGGTCGGAGAAGAAACCAATTTGTTGTGAATAGTACCCGTATTAAATACATAGTCCGTATATCGTGCGTATAGTAGTAACCTCGACACACGAAAAGATAAAGTTTCATAATAAAATTCATATCCATATTTATAACACCTTAATCCAAATGTTATAAATCACTTAGAAATCTCATAATCTAATATTATTAATATTATAATAATATTTTAATCATTTCTCAAACTTATAAATAATTTAATCCAATTATTTACACTTTAATAATTAATGCATTTAATCATCTAAAATGCCAAACTCATAAGATTTCATCATCATTAACCAAAACCCTCATAAAAATCTGCATATATCTCATATATGATTCTCAAGCCAATAAATCATATTTTCCAATTTTCTTACTTCACATAACATATTTAATTCATTTACTCATAACTAGAACATTTTCATGAAAAATACCAAATCGAGTTCTAAAAATATTTCTTTTAAGGATTTAGCATAAAATAGTCCCATATTGAAATATATATTTTCTCGAAAATTTAAAAATTCATTTACTATTTTTCATATGGCCAAAACCACCAGAATATTTAAACATTTATCATAAATTGTACTTTTATCCAAAAATTCGAAATTCAGAGTAGTACGATATTATATAGATGTACTCTCAATAAAAATTTCATCAATTTTGGAGTTTAACATGAGGAGTTATAAATAGTTACTTTTAAAATAGTCTTTTCTCATAAAATCCATAACTCTAATCTATACATCCAAAAATACCTCAAAATAATCATAGTGGTGTAAAATTGAGAATGATCAAAACATGGATACAATCAAAGCTAGTATCCAGAATAGATATTTTGAGACGAAAAGAAGAAATTTTTATTTTTAATTGAATAGTCGTATAAGTGAATAGTGCAGTATCGTGAATAGTCTTGAGTATCGTGAATAGTAACTCAGACACCAAAAGATAGAAATTTCCAAAAAAACATCTTCACGCTTCATGAATAGTACTCGTGAATAGTAACTCGTGAATAGTAACTCGTGAATAGTAACTCGTGAATAGTAACTCGTGAATAGTAACCCATGAATAGTAACCCCGACATGAAAAAGTTCCAAATTTGATAAAAACTTGGATCGATATTTGACGATAATGATATTGAAGAAATAATATCATTATGAAAAAAATAATATCCCTTATTATCCCTTACCTCAAAAAGCGAAAGACTTACGACGGGATATCGGATGATATATTTGAAGGAAACTTTGCGATGAATATCAACTCACCAAGTATCTAAATACTCACAAATTACACTCGATAATCTAGAGAGAGAAAGAGAAAACTTTGTTTACGGTGTGATTTTCAATTCTAACTTAGCCCTCTATTTATAGGAAAATGTTAGCAGCAAGAAGCAGACTTGACACTACTACACGATGGCTTTACACGCTACTATTCCACCCACCAAAAATCAGCCATCTTCCCCAACAACCAAGAGTGGGGCCCACTCAATTCTAGAATTTTCCACCAAAACCTAATTTAGAATCATTTACCTCTTAAAATTCATAACAAATCATACGTTCATTTTTAACGGTTCAAAATTTGTGGACATATACTCAACTTATATATGTATAACATATCCAAAAATTACAACGATCAGCGGTCGGATCAAAATTTATAACTCACGATTTGAAGAACAACGATTTTTTGGACTATTAGTCCTTGGACGATTTCATTCAAAATTTCACCACGAAATATCTACAAAGAATTTTTGGGTGATTCAAATTTCTGATTAGCTTACTTCTAGGGCTTTCTTTTGATATATGGCTCATCTCTTAACTCATATATACAAAGAGTTATGGATTTTACAAAATCAAGTAATAAACTAATTTTTCGAAAATCCCATATTTTGTTCTCCATTTCGACAAATCTTGATAAAACACCTCATCATTAATTCCTTCACTTATAAATACATAAATAAATCCATCATTTATATCCACATCAAATAAATATTTTCTTATCATATAAATCAATAATTAATTATTCACAAATAATATTACGAGAATCATAATAATGATGAAAGGCGGGTTCCAGGAAGAGGGGCTTTCGATAAAATTTCTCCTTCTTGGTGGCATGATTAGGTGACCAAACCTCTCCTTGGCGAGAACTTTCTAGACATTGCCAATAATCTTTATCTAATAATATTATTCAAATAATATGAATTATTGATCGATAATGGGAAATCTTTGTGCGGTGATAATTATTGAACAACAATAATATAAAATATCAACATGACAATTATTGAATCAATAAAATAAAATATTGAGCGATAATTACTTGTAACAATTATTGAGTAGTGCCTTCTCACGTAAGAATCAATAATGAAAAAAAATACTTGTAATAATCAGGTGTCTTCTTCTTGTGCAACAACGCGTATTACTTTATTTTACCAATAGGGTATTCCAACAGTGTTACTTGATAGCGATTACTGTAGTTATTTATAAAAACTTAATTTTGTCGTCGTTATTACATTATTTCTTCATCAAACGTAAAAAGCAGTTATTACATTATGGGGCCCAAAATCATATATCACCCTTAACTTTAACTTTTATCAATTTAACCATGCGAATATTCCCAAGCGGAAAGAATATTCCACGACCGAAACGAATATTCTCAAACAAGCAAAATGAATATTTTATAACCACTTGTGTATTTTGATCCTAAAAAAATTCATATATCACCCTTATCTATTTTAACTTTTATCAATTTAACCATTTCTTGAATAGTAATTATAAGAAAAATTGAATACTTTTATTTCATAAAATTCGGGGTCTTAAGAGAGCAAGCAAAAGGCGACATCCGTCCCACTAAGTCAAAAAGAGAGAGGAAGTTACAAGTACAAATTGAAACCGTGTTTTTGAAAAATCAAGTTCAAAAGATTATCTCTCCCATTCTCTCTCTCTCTCAAAGCAAAACCCTAAATCGTAGAAAAGCTGGGTCAGATCTCACTTCTCAAACTACTGTAATCAATGGTCGCTTAAATGTAATTTTCAACTCTGAGACTACATTTTGACGAGTTAAGTAGATGCTCCACCAAAATTTCACAAGACCTTAGCACTACTGAAGAAGGCATGTCTCGAAGAGGCGTTGAGCACCGACACCCTCATCTACCCCAAGCTAGTGAAGGAGTTCTACAAGAATGGTGTGTCTGAACATAACACCATCACTACACGAGTAAAAGGAGTAGAAATGAGACTAAGGAAGAAGACTTCAATCTGCCCTAGGTTTTTCAAGAATGTAGGGCACCCATTTCTAGACAAAGATAAGCTTCTAAGAGGGATTGAAGAAAATGCACCACAAGAAGAATCCCTCTGTGAAAGGCTACAAAAAGAAGGAGTTCCCTCAAAGGTACGAATTTTTGGCTGACATTATTGGGAAATGCATCTGCTGCAAGAGCTCAGGTCATGACTCGGTAAATGAGACTCAGCTTAAGCTCACCACGACCATGGTTCATGGTACACAACTCAACTATGGGGCTGTATTGCTCGAGTGGATCGGCAAGTGGATCGTCAACTAGAAGAAATCAAAGAGCACTCCAAAGATACTGTATGGCAGATTCATAAGCATCATTCTGCAATCTGCACTGGGTGAAAAAATTGGGGATGATGAGAGAGAAGCCATCAACCCTAATCGAAGAATGATCCAGCAGTTGTTTAAGAACTGGGAAAGGAACCCTGCTGAGTATGTTCGAATGATGACAGAGTCCAGTGGGAGAACTGGGGAACTAAAGGAGTCAGGCTTTCCAGGAGACATGTCTATTGTCAGGGAAGTTGAAAAAGAAAAAGAAGCAGACAAGGGAGAACCCTCTGCTCTTGCCAGAAAAAGCAAGGGCAAGAGAAAGCTAAGGGCAAGACAAATCGAAGAGCCTCAAGGATCTACAATTGACATTCCTGTAGAGTCCTCTGATATAGAGACTCTAAGGAGGCTAAGAAAGAAGCAACAACAAGAAGAAGCTGAAGAGGATCAAGCCACTATATCACATATCCTAAAGAAGAACAAAACTAGTCATAAGTCCAAAAGACCAACAGGTTTCTTCAGTAGAGTCTCTTGCATTCTCTGAAACCGAAGTCAAGTGTGGTAGAAATGGAAGAAAGCGCTTCAAGAATAGTGGCACATTCAACATGACAAAGCTAAGACTCAAGAGAGTCCGAAGTTGTGGCTAAACCCAAAGAAAGCAAAAAGAAAATTTGGTCAAGAAGTATATTCTTGAGAATAAAAAGGTGCTGAAAAAGGAAGCCAAGAGTGTGGCTATAAAAGAGGAATAACTCCAAGCAAATAAAGAGGACAGTGCTCCAGCTGAGGGGGAGATTCCTGAAATTCTCATGATTGAGTACACACCGGTGAGGGGGGAGAAGTCTCTGACTCAAAAGGTGTTCCAAATTGAGGGGAGTTTCTGATCTCTCAAGAAAATGTTCATGCTGAGGGGGAGCCTCTTGATATCCTAATGGCAGAAGAAGAGGTTCCTGCCCAAGATAAAGATGAATCAATGCCAAACTTTCCAGAGACCATTGAGATAATGGAATCTTCAGAAGAGACCAAAGAAGAGGAAGAAAATGATAATGATAAGCTTGAAATCACTGGTGTAGGGAATGATGGATTTAGGAGCTATATGTACACTCAACTATTTTCCTACCTACCCATGATGGCATACCATCAAGCTCAAATCTTGAACTCATGGGATCACATGTTTTGGAGCTTCAAGGAATATCCAGCAATCTCAGTTCTGGCTAATGGATTTCCAGGGAAAGTCATCTTTGCCAAGAAGCTGCTTACCAACCATTCCTCATCCAAGGATAAACTTGAGGTATTGACTATTCCTGATCTCTTTAAAGTTAATCACTTGCCATCATCTTCATTCAGTCAATTCTATGAATTTCCTCGATGGATGGAAGTGATTCTTCACCCACTCAATCAGTTTCGATTCTGAGAATCTCAAAATTACATGGCGAAGAACCAAAAGAAGTCAACCCTACCCTGCTTCCACAAATCACCAACTCTACGATTCAAGACTCCAGCCACATCGTAGAATCCAACATTAAAATCATAGAGTAACCTATCTTAGACATCCAATCCCAAGCCACTCCAGCTGATATACCATCCTCCTCATCACATGATTACTTCAGTCTTGATCTCACTCTTTACAATTTACAAGATCAATCTCAACCGAGAACCCCTCAAATGAACAATCCTCAAGCAAATGATACTCTCCCAAGCCTGCCTACCAAGGATGACTTGAAAGACACCTCTGAGAAAATGGTCAAGTCTATAGAAACAAGTTTGGAAACTCACTCTGATCTCATCAATATCCGGCTGAATTAAATGATCACAGCTACAAATAATTTCCCTAGCACTATGAATACTGAGCTTACAAAGAGGCTAAGAGAAATTATCAAAGAAATTCTGAAGAGTATGTCGGACAGAGATGAGATCCACTTCCAAATAGCTGCTAAGCAAAGAGAGGTTATTCTCGAAATGCAGAAACACCAAGGCCTTCAACATAAAATTATGTTGGACAACATCCTCAACCTAAAGGCTTCTGTCTACGACTTCCAGAAATCTTATGCAAATCAAGAGAAACATAACGATATGATTCTGATAGTTCTCCAAAATAAAGAAGCTAAATCTGAAAAATAGATCAAGGAAAATAGAGAGGACATTGCTCAAACCCAAAGCCAACTGAACGAGCTTGTCCAAGGAGTTAATCGACTGTCTGCAGATATTCGAACCCTTGATGCTGACATAAAGGGGGAGAATAAAAAGAAAGGAGATCAAGGAGGTCAGGGAGGTCATGGAACTCAAGAAAGGGGAAGTCGACAATTTCATGCTCAAGCATCACGAAGTCCCCGTGCAAGACAATTCCACAGTCAAAATCAACGATCTGATCAACAGGGAATTGTAATGGCTATACCATTAAGCCGTCGAGTCGACTCGACTCACCAGAAGATGTCTCTCATCTGACGCATAAGAATGCCAACTGGAGATCCTGCATTCATGCACAGGCATGAGGAGAATCCAATACTAAGTCTAAGCGAGCTGGAAGAGTTAGCCAGAAACGAGGAAGCTCAAAGAAAAAGAAGAAGGAGGAGTACGCATGACCCACCTCCACTAAAGAGGTCAAGGAAGCAGAGATAAGTTGAAACTTAAATTTTCTATTGATGTAATCTTTGAATTGTAATATCTTCTAATCATCAATAAATTCATGCTTATTCTCTAGAAATTTCAAATTTGCTTCATTTGAAATACTAAGTCATGTTTAAATTCCTCGCAAATGCATCTAGTCACTAATAATCATGACAACAAATCTCCTTGGTTATGTCAACATCAAATAGGGGAGATTGTTGGGAGAATGCATATTATGATTTGATGTTTTAATGTATATGTTCATGATTATTTGTAAGGTCCTTAAATGAATATATGTACAAGGACTTAGTGATAGATCAAAGTTGTTAGGTTGATCTAAGCTTTCAACGTGTACCATTCTGATAAAGAATGTATAGATAGAAAGATCAAAACTGTTAGGTTGATCTTAAGATGTAATAGATTAGTCTTGAAGAAATTGTAGTACATCCATCTGATCAACATTGCAGGAGTCAAGGCAGAAAACGTAGAGCCTGAAGATCGTAGTGTGCCTGCCTTGAAGGGGACTCTTTGGAAATCGTAGAGTAGTCCCAACGTTTGCCGAGCCAACTCCACGATCGCAGTATGCTGAAGGAAACATGAAGTTTTATAAGTCAACGATCGTAGTGTGCTCTCGGGAACGTAGAGTCAACAACACAAGCAAGAGAAGATCGTAGTGTGCGAAGGTTTAAGGGAAATCGTAGTGCTCTCGAACTGATAACTTCATAGTATGCAAAGATGTCAAAGGCACTACGATCTAAATCATAGAACACCACGATCCAAATCGTAGAGAGCATCATCATCTCATGTCGTCGAAAACATAGAGCCTCGTGATCGTGTTTTCAATAAGTGAGAATGGATCCCGGATCTTTGCGGTGCTCATCGGTCCCAGAATATAAAATATCCTTAGTATGCAACAAAGAAGAGTATTGAAGAAGCTAAGGATAGTACCATGGGTAAGAGGGACAAAATACCTTTTCAGGTGGTAGGTAGAGAGAAAGCGACTGTTGTGTCGGTGGGCGTAATACGTAATTCGGAAGATGTGCGAAATGTCTCCATCACAAAGATGTAGGAAAGTTCGGACGCATTTAATTCCACAACGGATGGATCCAACGGATAGTTTTCATCATCACATATATATACAGATTAGACAGATGAGAGAGAAAATAAGCAAGCATTAAACAAACAACGTAAACATCTCTCTCAAGCTCAACTCTACGATCTGAGATATTGCAAAGCTTGCTCAGCTACTCAGTTCTTTAGAACAAGTGCTTACACAACGAATTGAATAGCAACCATCAAGAACTCAACAACTATCAATCAACTGAAGAAGAGTACCAAGTCTCTTTGGACTTGAAGAGTTAAATAGTGTGAGCGTAAGAAAGCAAGTCTCTTTGGACTTGAAGAATTCAAGAGTGAACTAGAAGTTCTGGCTATTTGGTGCAGAAGGAATTTGTGTGATTCAGAAGATTGTAAAAGACATCCTTAGTGGATATCCTACTCGTTGAGTAGAAGAGTGGACTAGGAGCTTTGAGTGCTCTGAACCACTTAAAAACAACTGTGTCGTTTACATTCATGCTATATCTGCTATATCTGCTATAACCGCCTTACTCGCTCATAACTCCATTGCTTGGTAAAGAAGATTAAAACAAATACTAATTCCACTAAGTTTTAATCATTATCTAAGAACAAGTTTAAAAAGGAAAGATTTTTAAATATCTATTCAACCCCCCCTTCTAGATAACTTGTGCCTGCTAGGAACTAACAACTTACAATATTTTGCCCGATCATCTCACCAAAGGCGCGACTCACGCGCAGGGGGCAAATGCCTACTGGTAGATTGGTAGATGACATAGACGTCCTCCAGTAAGGGTGTATTCCCCAAGCTGTGATGAATGAAGAATGTTCTGTTGGATACGAATGACATATAGAGGAGCACCATGGTCCTGGGTGGATACGAATGTCCCTGCATAGCTTGATGTACTAAAGAATGTCATCTCTTTCTTCAGTATACCCACATAGTCAACATTCCCAAGTACCTCGTTGATCCAATGATGCCATTCCTGAAGGTGACTAGATGAATCAGACAAGAAGTAAAGGGAACTGAAAGGGTACTCTTATTTCTCTATGCATAGACGGGGAATGCGATCGGAATAGGGAAGGTCATCCTAACCTCCACAAGTTACTGCATATAGGAACAAGCATTCCCTATCTGGCAGAAGAAGAATTGTACGATCATAAATCTGGACTTGCTCCCAAACGACGTTGAAAAGACCAAAGGAGGGGAGCCCTTCCCCAATCATTGAGAAACAGGGCCTCCTTGGTTGTTCCCAAGTCTGAAGAATGTTGGCCTGCAAGAAAAAAGAATTCAGCATAAGTGATCTAAAGAGCAAAGAAATGAGGCATTTGAACTTGAAGTGCTCACTGTGGCAAAGAGGAAATTCAGCAAAAGGGCCATGTTGGCTTTATCCCCCTAGGGCGCGGCCATGTTGGCTTCGGCCACCTAAGGGTTGTTCCTTTCATTTCTTGAAAAAAAAGGTCATGTTGGCTTCGGCCCCCTAGGGCTCGGCCATGTTGGCTTCGGTCACCTAGGGGTTGTTCTTTTCATTTCTTAAAAAAAGAAAAAAAAAAGGCCATGTTGGCTTCAGCCACCTAGGGCGCGACCATGTTGGCTTCGGCCCCCTAGGACGCGACCATGTTGGCTTTAGCCCCATAGGGCGCGACCATGTTAGCTTCAGCCACCTAGGGGTTGTTCCTTTCATTTCTTTAAAAAAAAGAAAAAAGAAAGAAAGCTATGTTGGCTTCGGCCCCTTAGGGCTGGACCATGTTGGCTTCGGCTACCTAGGGGTTGTTCTTTTCATTTCTTTAAAGAAAAAAAGAGGCCATGTTGGCTCCGGCCCCCTAGTGCGCGACCATGTTGGCTCCCTACCCCTAGGCTTGTGACCATGTTGGCTCCGGCCCCCTAGGGCGCGACCATGTTGGCTTCGGCCCCCTAGGGCGCGGCCATGTTGGGCGCGACCATGTTGGCTTTGGCTACCTAGGGGTTGTTCCCCTTTATACCTCCTAGGTCCTGTTACTCCACGAATCAACTACCTGGAACGAATCCTCTTTCGCCGCAAAAAATTATAACCTTCCTCTGATGAATTCCGAGGGAAAAAACCAAGATATGATCAAGGTAATGGGGCTCGGAAAATAGAAGAAAGGCTACAATTACTGAAATATATATATATATATATATATATATATATATATATATATATATACAATTATGAGGAGTTCAGAAAATCAAAGGTCTTCCAATCCAAGGAGCAGTATAATTTTTGTAACCTCACGCAAATATTCTTGATCCTTGATCCACGTCGTGCGTAAGAAAGGTTCGGGAGTGGAGGCTTATAATTAATGTGGCAATTTATATAAGCTGCATATATATCACAAGAAGTTTACAAGCCCAACTATTGGATAATTGCATGCAAGCAGCACTTGGCCTAATCATGTATACATATGAAGGAGTTAAACTTTGTTGGCTAGTAGGGGAGTAGCATGTACAACTTCAATAGGGGTCCCTTCTTATTGCAAATAACATCCAAGTAATGCGACGCACAGAACTGCCCACTGCAATTCGGATGCAAGACATTCGACCGCGGAATATGAATATCGACTTCTTACTTCTCCAAAATAAGATAAGTAAAGATTATATTTATTTATTTCAAAAAATAATAATAATAAAATAAAATAAGATTTTATTTTATTTCCTAGAAAAAAATAAGATTTGATTTTTATTTCCAAAATAAAAGAAGATTTAATTTCTAAAACAAAATTAAGATTTGATTTTATAAAATTAAGATTTGATTTTATTTCCAAAATAAAATTAGTATTTGATTTGATAAAAAGGAAAGTTTTGGTGTACCAAAATAAAGATTTTTTATTTGGTGATATTTGATGATCTTTCCTGTTTTAATTTTCAAAAAAAAATAAGGAAACAAATCTTGGGCGAGTTATGGAAATATTATTGGAGGATTTCCCAATATGTCCAAGGAAGAGCCCTGCTAGGTTTTGCCTCTCTATGATTTAACCCTAAGGGTTTGGCTCCCTAGGGGTTCCCTCTACTAGGACCATCGTTTTTCAAGACCTGTAAAGTGAAGTCCCGTAAAATCGTCCAAAGGCTTGAAGTATTCTTGCACGATCGTCTATTTGGGAATACGACTCTCACGCAGGGGGCAAATGTGGGCCCAAGTGCAAAATTAGGGTTCAAATGACCTAATTGAATTAAATGCACAATTAGGGTTCCACGACCTCATTAAATGTGCAAATTAAGATTCACATAACCTAATCAAATGAAGACGAAAAAGTTAGAAATAAATGTGCTAGACCCGAGAGAAGCCTCCACGTGTCCCGAGGCAAAAGACTCGTGGAGGCGACTCGTTTTGGGAATTGATTGAGGGATTGGATTTGTGGCTAGAATGACAGGGCAATATGGGCATTATTCTAATGACTAAAGGGTATTTTTGTAATTTCCCTGAAAACATGTGACTAACATGTGACTACTTAATTCCAAGAAACTCTATAAATACCCCTTCCATTCTAGGAAGGGGAAGGACTCTTTTTGGTGACTTAAGGCTTGGATATTCCACCTAAAAACACTAAAAGGGTTTGGGACCTCTCTTCAGACGCAGGACTTGGACTCTTGGAAGATCAAAGGACCTGGACATTCTCTCTCAACACTCAGGAAGACTCTTTGAATCCCAATAACCCTAATAAGGTTTCCGGATTCTAGGAGTGGAAGAACTTAAGGAGAAGGCTTTTGGAATTCCAATAACCCTAATAAGGTTTTCGGATTCTAGGAGTTTTGTTTTTTTTTAAAACAACTAAAAAAAAGTTTAATATTTTATGGAACTGGAATTTTTTCCTTAATACAGTGTTTTGGGAGATTTGTTTCTGTACAGACTGTTTTGTTATATGTATCCAAATCACGCCCAAAACACTGTATTACGGAAAAATTCCAGTTCCATAAAATATTAAACTTTTTTTTAGTTGTTTTAAAAAAAAAAAAAAAGTCCGTATTTTAAGAAATCAAATGAGTCCAGGATAGAACCAGGACTATATATATATATATATATATATATATATATATATATATATATATATATATGGTGGGTGGAGTAATAAGGAAAAAGAATTGAAAAATTCTTGGCTTAATTATTTCTAAATGGTTATAAGATATGTCTTTTAAAGTTATGCACTTCACATGTTTGATTAAATTACTCTTAGAGGCTGTGAAGTTTTAAAAGTGAGAACTTGATGTTATTGTAAGCAAGAAAGCTTATGTTTATAAAATATGTGTCTCAAGTGGCTTAACTAAATTAGAAATGGTTTAGAAGTAAGTTTAAGTGAATTGAGTAATTTTGGTTTGGTTAGAAAACTTATGTGGCTGAGCAGTTTTGAGCCAATATAGAACCTGTGTGAAATATTGATTTGGACTAATTTATATTTTTTTAAAATAGTATGTCATACCTTCTATAACATGTTAAAAATTGGTTCCAATTGGATGTGTATATGTTAAGTAAGAAAATTGTAAAATGGCTACGAAAAATGTAAAATTTAGGAATTCTACACTTTATTTTTGGGATCCACGGAACAAAGTATTTTAAAAATGAATAGGAGCTTTTTTATTAGACTGGTAAGAACCTGAATGAGGTAATTGTCAACAAGGTAACTTTGTCATCAAATCCGCTAGTAAGTTCTGGCAATCGTATTTTCTTACATGTCATGTTTAGGACATGGGGTGGTTCTGAAAATTCGCCTGTAGCTATCTTCTTGAAAACGATATGATCAGCTTTTTCTGAGAAAGCAACTCCATCCCAACTTATTCGTTTAGAAGGATCTTTACAAGGTCCCACAACTATTTCGGTTCCATTTATGGTAGTTGTTTGTCCACAAAATTCAGTTTCTGCCCAATTATATTTTCCTCTTAAACCACAACAAGCTAGAAGAGGAAATTTGAATCCTGCATATTTATAAATTTCATTAAAAAATTATCATACAAATGTATATATAGAACGAGTATTATTGACATTAATGAACTTCTACAACTTTCTAACATGTTGATGATTATTATATTAAGGCATAACAATTATTATTTTACTTGAATGTGTTTGAGTGAAATAAATTATTCTATTGAGAATTTCTTTAATATATGATTAAGATATATTCTTGTGGTTTTAATTACTCGACTTGGATTAGAGTAAGATGGAGCATGACATATCATATTTTTTGGGTTCCTTGTAGAGATCATACTTTGGAGTAAAAACATCTACATATGTGAATGCAGCCAGGGGGAGGTCTTTTCGAAGTTGATCAACAACCTCTTTCAACTTGGAATTGAAATATTGAGCTAAATCATTACGAGGTATTGCGCAACCTGAACTATCTATTTGGTCTTCTGGAATGGTAACAATGTCAAAATATAAGGAAGGCAACCAAGGGGTCCAGTGTTTTGGATCCAAAACGATCTACCTCCCAAATCGTATAGTTTCTGCAAGAATCAATATTCAGTAAAGGGAATTAGTATTCGTGTTAAGAAAATTTATAAGTTAATTACATGCTACCTGAAAAGATATATAAATTAAGCAAGGCTTATATACCTTCACATTCAATGAGAGGCTGTTAACAGTAGGTGGTATAATTATTTTAATTTCGTCATAGGTTATGTTAGTCAACAATCCTTGGACGAGGTCATTTTGGCCAATATCAATAGTATACAATGCTTTGGAAAAATATTCCTTCTTGGGCAGCAAATTCTTGAACACCCCTCCTAAAATAACAACCAAAATTTTTTACATCTATAAAAGTACAAGATAAAAAGTTATATGAGCAGGAAATTAATTCATATTTAATTAAAAAAATATATACCTTTTTCCCTGATCGTCTGTGATCTATTCACGAATTGTGTGAATTGTGCAATTTGAATGTCAAGATAAATAGGACTAAATGCACGCGGTTGTTGGGCCACCGGAAGAATTAACTTGGGCGGTGCAATTGTAGCCAATAGTTGGGAAAAATTAACACCATAAGAGAAGTTGGCACCCAAGGAATCAAGATAATGGTGGAGGAATGGTTTACCTAAACTTGAAGCTACAACATTAAAATTTAGTCATTAGGTTTGTAAGTAATGTAGTAACTAGAAAGCGATTGAACTTTGTAGGATTTGAATTCCATAACTGTTAAAATTGGACAGTTTGTTACTTTGTTTGGACAGTTCTATACTAACAAATAGCATTTATATATATAGATGAGAGTAGCAAATATATAATACTTGTTTAACAAATATCATCTATAATGCAAGTATGTGCTATGTCAATGCAACCGATTCTATACATAGACGGTCTAAATGGACTGCTCAATTCAAATTGTCTAGAATTAGGATCGGAAAATATTAACCTATAAAGTCCATTATGATACGCCCATTAGAGGCTCTTCCTGCTGGCATTTTAAAGTAGGTTTCTCCATAAAATGGAGGTGTCCCTGCAGTGAAGGCAGCAGTAAACCCACCGGTGTCCGAATTCCCGTCACCAAAGGTGAAGATAGCTGGAAAATCACAAGTGTGCAATGCCAAAACAGGAGAGAGAAAAAGAATGCAAACCAAGGAGAGAGAGAATGCAGTTCTGCTCGTGCTTAGGGACTTCATGTTAACTGTGTTGTGTTGTTTTGATATTGAAGCCAAGGCATGTGAGTCTCATTTATGTAGTAGTTTGTGAATATATTTTTAATTCCGGTTAGAATTTGTCATGCACAGAAAGTCAAAAATTATATCACAAGATAAAGCCTTGCGTATTGTACTAAATTCTGTATTAAAAAGTATGTTTAATTTTAGGATCAATGGACTCCATGTCTTTTATCCCTATCTTTTACATTACTAAAAAGTATGTTAACTACACTCAAAGAAATCTAAAATTGCTTAAAATATATGACTTTTACCCTTTTGCGAGATGTACTCAGCCGTCCGACTTCAAAATAGAATGACAGGATAATTTAGCTACAGGAGAACCAAAAATAGAAAGATTTAGGTTCGGGGTCGAGAAATAGTTCAAAAGTAGAAAGTGATCCAATTCTGGTGTTCATCTATTTTTGTAATAATAAAATTTTAATTAAACTCAAATAGTTATACTTACAAAATTTAATAAAAAAATTTATTGTTATCAATAATATGAATTTTAATGAGCTCTAACTAAATTAAAAAATGTATAAGAATAAGATACATTGATAAGTAGATAATTATGATAGTAAGAATGTGGTAAGTTGGTTTCCATTCCAAAGTTTTAGGGTTGTAGGATCATTCCTAAGTTTTAGGATTGAGAGATTATTTTGTGCTATTTATTATATATAAAATTTATTTAGAGTTAGGATTTATTGTTAAATTTTAGGGTTGATGAGTCACCCCTAAATTTAGGGTTGAACGAAGATTTTTTCTTATTTGTTATATAAACTTTTTTCAAGATCTCAGAAGGGTTTTGCAAACTGAGTCTGCATTCCTGTTCTTAAGTTGTCATCCGCATGATTTAGTAATTGGGGCCTTGCTAAAATAAATTTATGTATATAGTAAATATTAACGTATATAATATGAGAAAATTTATTAAAATTTAAGAACGAATAATATTATAATCATACAAATATTATATGAAAGCTAGAAAAGTAAGAACACGCCATATACTCAAGTTCATCAATTTGGCTAGTTTTGTTTGTCTGATGTATTCATTAGATGTCTCACACACTCTACCGATGGTGTATTCAATAAAAACTTTTAAAGACTTAAAGTTTTGTTGTATTCAATCAAGACATTTAAAGAGCTTATAAAAGTTTACTAGTATATAATCACAACTTTTGTAATGTTTTTAAAAGTTAGGTGGTATTGACTTGAGACTTTTACAAAGTCTATAAAAATATTTGGTATTCAAAAAGTCTTCAGATTTCGATCAAATCGTAGAGTTTGACAGACATTAAAAGAAGAGATACTCATATCTAAAGTCTAATCACATCTTTAAAGATTTTCAAAGACTTCCAAATATTTAAGAAAAGGAGAAGATGAACATAGGAGAAAGAGAGATGAGAATTTGAGATCAAACAAAGATAAAACAAAGGCCTATTTATAGCAGGTGAGGAGATAGAGAAAGAAGGAGGGGTTAAAAAGAGAGATTGCGTTAAGGGTTCCAAATAGAATCAAGGTTATAAATGGAGATAACAAATATTTTAATATCATTTTATATTTCTTCTCTCCTATTAAAAAAACTCATTTATTACATTTGCAAGTATTAAGGAGGTATTTTGTTTTATGTTTATTTTTAAAAGTAATAAATTTGTTAATTTTGTTATTTGTTAAAAATTATAAATTGTAGTTTAGTAATAATGACGTGATAGGAAAATGACAATGAACAATTTTAAAATCGAGATTGTTATTTTATATTACTGTTAGTAAAAAAAGAATTTTTTTATGAAATATAAACATTATGAAATAAGACATTTTCTTGTAATAGACTGGGTATTATCTAATAATTCAACTTCAACAATGCCTTTTATTTCAAATTAGATTGTGGCATGGTCAAAATATTTTAGACTAAAAGATATTTTGCACCAAAAATTTGTAATTCTATGTATGTGCACACCTAGAGGAGGGTGAATAGGTGTTTAAGTTTAAAGTAATAGAGAGTGAAAATTTTTAAAATTTGTATGTGCACTACACATGCGCTTTAGCTTATGTTCTTAGTTTTCGATTATGAATACACTGTGTTTGGATAGTGGCGTGGATTAACGTGAATAGTTAAAGAGATAAATGTAAGTAAAAATCACACTCAAGATTTTTACGTGATTCAAATTTATCATCTCTAATATAGTGGCTAATCCACGCCCAATCCCAACTATTGGAGACTCTTTTTATTAAACTTAATATTCAATTAAATACAATTTGAAAAGAAAAATTTGGACACCAATGCCCCTTTGCACCCTCTATGAACTTGTACACCTCACACGTTTAAAGTAATAATCAAAATAATTTTTTAATAACTGGTTATATTATATTCGATTGGTGAAGGGATATTAGGTTTAGCGAGGAATATTCGTACAACTGGCTCAATCATTGGTGGACCGATTTGAAAAGCGACAAAAATATTTTATTGAAATAACGGCGGAAGTTTCTAATTGTAGTTCTTGACTCATTAGTAAAAGAAAATACGATGTCACGTGTGGTTGCACTTTCCAGTTTATTCATTATTATCCGATTAATAATATGAATTATTATAGCGATAATGGCGTTTTATTGATTATTAGCGTAATAAAATGTGAAACATCTTTTATATAAAATAGAATACTTTATTAAAGTTATTCATAAATAGAATATATTATAAGTGTTGCATAGTGTTTTGCGTGTATAATAATATTGCGCATAGTAAAATGTTTTTATATAAATAGAATATATTATATTTTATTTAAAAGATTTTCTTTAAATATGGACCGTCAGATTAAAGTAAATCAACTGGATGGTTAGTTCATGGAACGCATTCCATTTTTCTATAAATAGAAGCTCATTCCTTAATTCATTGAAAGAGAGAGAAATTATAGAGAAGTATAGAGAGGAAGTTATAGAAAGAAGAGTATTACAACTTCACTACTTAAATATTGAGTTCTTTTTTACGGTAAGGGGTGTTAGAGAGAACTTCATTATTCCATTCACTATTATTATTACATTGGAATAACTTTTGTAAAAGTGGCATACCCTATACATAACCTTTACGCAGATACCCTATACTTGGTGAAATCCTTATGTTATTCCATTCAGCTTGATTTACCCTATACTTGGTGACATTCTTCTATTATTCCACTCATAATATGTTTTACAGGACACCGTTCCCGTCTTTATCATTCTGTTGGAATATCCTATCGTGTGTTTTACAGGATCCGGGTTCCATCTTTATTAACCGTCGATTGTGAATTTCACCGAGGTTCCGTTATTATTATTACGTTGAATAACTTGTCTATGCTGAGTACCGCAGCATGGTGATTTCTTTTGTTATTCCTTCTTTATTATAACAAGTTAAAACTTAATTCTATACTCCATGAAATTAGTAGAATATCCTTGATAAAAGATCTTCTCATGAAAATATTCTTACGATCATTCTTGAATTTTACTCTACTTAAACGGTATTATGTTGACAATTTGGACGTTAATAATTCATGGATTAAATAATTCTTGAATTTGTTTTATTGAATTATTATGTCATTGTCATCATCCTCATGTTATATTATGTTATCTTTGGCTTACGTGCATAGATGAACTTAGTATGATTATCGAGGATCAATCGGTATAATCATGACTTGATATAAATGATGTGACAAAAGTTCTCAAAGTGGCTCAGAATGTAGTGATGGATAGTTTTTGGTATGATTATGACCGGGGGTGATTCGGTATAGTCATGACCATTGATAACTTGATGAAAATCCTTGACCGTAGTGCTTTATTGTTGAGTCTCGTGATAAAAATTGATAAAAACCTTTTAAAACCTAAAAAAGATAGTAGATTTTATTCTCTACTTGACTCTTTTAATGGATCGCATATTCTTGCATTCTTTGAAGGCTAATGATAATTTATTACTGCATTATCTTAGTCATAATATTTCTTCTCGGGCTAGTTGAGCTCACCCTTTCTTTCACCGTTTTTCTCTTGAAATGAGACCATTTGGGGACAGTGGGGAACGTAAGTAATGGTCCGGAGGATAGCATTAGTAGTCCTCACTATTACGTGAAATACCTTCACGATTTATGTCGTATTATACATACCACGTTATATTAGTAAGTTGTATTTGAAGTACCATGTAAGTGGCGACCCAAGATGGGTAGCGTATACCTAATTTTGGGGCGTTACATACCGAGACCTTGAAGCTTCCTTTGAATGCAGGACTCCACTAAACTCTAGAAACTCTAGACCACCAAAGCTAACAGCTTTGTTTTTGACACAATGATGGTGATTCCAATGGAATATCAACTTTCTAGCCTAAGAATAACAAGACATTGATTGCTAGAAAGACTATTAGAAAGCTATAAGAATTAAGAAGAATGAGTTGCTGCTTTCCAATTGTTGGGCTCCTTCATAACCGAGCATGATGAAGCTTTATATAACATGAAGGTCAACAACTATATTTGTTAGCAAGAAATCAGATAATTTAAATCCCATAATTAAAGCTACAATATTGACCAACGGTTATGAACAAGAGATAGAATAGGAAACTCATATTAAAGTTGGTATATCCCATGATATTAGCAATTAAAGAGTCCAACAGATTTGGTAAATCAAGGATATAATAAGAGTCCAAATAAGTTATCATACAAGATAAGTCCAGTTGGATTCTATAAAGAATCCCACAATATTAGGAGTCATAAAACTATATATATCCAAACTTTATTAAAGGAGATTGATATGATTTGTTAAAGATTTGTTACTACCTGTTTCCTTACTAAATGGACATTTTAAAACCAAAACAGATTTCTTAGAAATCCAACATTCCTTAATGAACTTCAATTCAAATCTTCCTTAATAAGCTCCAATTCAAATCTTCCTTAATAATATTATAAACCCATGCATATTAATTATAATATTATAAACCATAATCCATGCATATTTAATAATATAATAACAAACCATAAACCATGCACACGTCTAATATCCTTAAATTAGTCATCATTCAAAACATCATAAAATCAAAAACTAACAAAATTTTACACACATGTTGACATTTGCACCCCAAACTAAAAAAATGTGTCTAAATACACCCTAAAATTCAATTAACGTAACGAATTAAAGGCACACTTTCTTCAGTTAATCGGTCAAAAGTGACCAGCTAAGGCGCACATGTGTGGATCTGGAGGGGTGTTTAAGTATTTTCCATATCTTCTTCTACTTACCGAGCTGGAACAAGCTACTAAAGCTCAAATTGAATCAGTCACATACATGCAGCTCAATTAGATTGTAAATCTAGGAAATTCGATCAAGAAAATAAGGAAAAATTAGAGCTTGTGGATTGAAATTGTTGGTGCATAAAGAAATCAGTGATGAAGACGACTTGAAAAAGCTCAAACAATGCCGGTAGAAGATTCCTTGGTTGTCCAGATTGATGTGAAGATGGGCACGGTGGTTGTAGTTTCTTCGCTTGGGTTGATCCTCTAATGTGTGAGCATTCAAGGGTAGTAATACCTGAATTAATTAGAAGATTAGAGAATTTGGATGTTGAAATCAAAGCTCTGAAAGATGAACTGAAGGAGTGCAAAATTAGGACAATGATTGCAAAGGGTCTGTTGACTGCAACTTGGATTGTGATTTTTTATTTCTTGTTAATCTCAATAAATGATGAAATTCCCCACAAGTAAATTTCTAGGCTATGTATGTATTGGTAGTAGTCTGACTAAATATGGTAGCTTTTGTGGGCAATTACTAGGAATGGAATTTATGGGATTGTAATTTATGGCAATATTGTTTGTTTCTCTAAATATTATTTTGAATAGTAAAGTGTTGATTTGATATAATGTTATAGTTATGGGTGATATGTGCAAATTTTACAAAGAAAAAGTTGTCATAAATATTCGTTTTATCATGGAATATTCTTTTTGTCGGAAAATATTCGTACGACGGCGCAATCTTTGGTGGGCCCCATAACGAAATAACTGTCGGATAAAGAAAAAAAAAAATAAGTTTTCTAAAAATTGACGGCGGAACTTTTACCGTCAAACTGTTGAAATTCCGGTGATGATAAAGTATCAGAATGTCGCGTTGTTCCACGTTAGTGCAGCGGTATTGCGATGATAGCACATGGCATTGCACAATTTATCTGATTATTGATTCTTACGTAAAAAGTCACTCAGTATTCAATAATTACCACAATAGTTGTTGCATAGTATCTTATATTATTGATTCAATAATTGTTACAGTAGCATCTGCATGCATAATATTTTATATTATTAAATCCATAATTGACAAGATACAGTTACTCATATTATTATTAGCATTATTGACAATGTCTAGAAAGTTTTGTCGAGAAAAAGAGTTAGGTTATTTAATTATGCGCCAATAAGGAGAAATTCTTATCGGAAAGCCCCCTCTTTCCTAGGAACGATCTGGTTGTTAATATTGTGAGTTATAATATTAATGATGAATAATTGTTGAAAGATTAAAAATGTGTTGATTGAAGAGAAGTGAATTGTGGTAAATATTTATTCAATTTTTGATATAAATAGAGGGGTTTGTCATGAAACGTTTGTTGTAAGTTTTGCTTATTTTATGGGACCCATAGGTCATCATCTAAGAGTCATTTTTGCCAATAGTACTTGCCTTTACCAGAAGTCAAATCACTTGCCTTTTCACATTACAGGCGTCAAACCGCTTACTTTTTCACATTATAGGCGTCAAACCACTTGTCTTTTCACATTACCAGACGTCAAGCCACTTGGCTCTTCACATTGCAAGGGACAAGCTAGAATTCTTCTATAAATAGAAGCTCATTTCTTCCTTCATTCTCACCAATTCACTAAAGCTATAGAGAGAGAATATATAGAAAGAGAATAAGAGAGAAAGAAGAAGAGTATTCGAGAAGCAAGCGCACACACCACCAACACAAAGTTCTGCTACTAAACTAGTGTTGTATCTAGTCTTTTATTAAGGTAAATGATGTTATTTTCTTCATACTCATAAGGGTTATCATTCTATTCCTTATTAATCTATGGGAATAACCTGTCTACGCGGACTACCGCATGCCTAGTGAATAACCCTTTGTATTCATTCTTTATTAAATTGTGAAAATGATTTGTCTACGCGGATTACCGCATGACAGGTGAAAATCCATTTGCAGTTTCGTATATTTTTTCATACTCGTATGAGATATCATTTTTTTTGTACTCGTCAAGGGATATCGTTTTCTTTCATATTTTTCTCCATTTATGGTACAAATTTATTGTTTGTTTCCATAACCTTATTGTTAAATGGTGAAAATTCCTGAAATAGGTAGAATATCCTTAATAGTTTGCGTTTCATCTAATATCATTTCATTGGAATATTGGTTTGAACTTTCTTATTAAATTTTAATATTTTCATTCGGGGTACTATTCACGGGGTACTATTCATTCGGGGTACTATTCACGACAAAATTAATTTCTTTTCTATCCAAATTATTTTTGATACATTAATATCATTCTTGAATTTTACTCCACAATTAGTTATCATGTTGACAATTTGGACATTCTTGAACTCTGGATAAATTAAATTATAAATCTCTAATATTTATCATTGATCTCACTTGATTAATTCTTTATATCATTGTCATCATCCTCATGCTTATATTGTGCTAAAAGTCATTTTTGGCCCGTAGTGCAAAGATGGACTGTTGATTGATATGATTATGATCAAGAATTGTGTATTGGTATAATCATGACCTTTACAGTTACAGATAAATGTTTATGGTGAAAGTACTCTTTGGTCCGAAGTGCATAGATGGACAGGTGTTTGGCATGATCATAACCACTGGTGATACAAACGATTATCTTTGGCCCGTACTGCATAAATAATTCGTTGAGTGGAAATAATTATTGATTGGTGTTACATACAAGGATAAAATATTGATGATGGACTTTTAAATCATAGAAGATAGTAGACATCATGCTCTACTTAACTCTTCTAATGGATTGCTATTTCGTTGTAGTTGTTGATCTAAAACTTGTTGTCTATTATATTCTATTAGATTTTTCATTGTTGAGGACTAAGGATAATTTATTTTACATTATCTTAGTCATACTATTCTTTATTGGGCTAGTTGAGCTCACTCTTTTCCTTCATTATTATCTTCAAGAAATGAGAATATAGTTGGGACTAGTCGGAGAATGGAGTGACGGTCTGAAATAGTCACTATAGCAGTCTTCATTATGATGTAAAATAGTATGACAATAATTATAATGAAGACTTAATTTGAGTATAGATATTGTCAGTATTATTATATAAATATTTATTATTCAAACTTCAAAACTTATGTGTTGTCGTATTTTTATGATTTAATAGTTGTATAAATGAAGTTTGTATTTGGATTTTGTACCATATATTTTGGCGACTCGGAATGGGTTGTGTGGACTTATTTTGGGGGTGTCACAATTTCGTTGAATGACAATGTTGTAAACCAAGAATTATTGATGTTTTATGTGTGAATTGCTGCAATTTTATAACTTGTTTATGATATATGCTATACAATGGTTGGTGTGGAATTTATGATACCTGGTGCATTTTATAGGCACCCTGAATTAATGCACCAACTATATTGCTATAATAGTAAGCCCTGAATTAATGCACAGACCATACTGCATCATACACTACAATTGTCCAACTGTTATAATAACCACACAATGGTACAAAATGTTATAATCAAAATGCTCTAAATAAAAATAATTCAATAAAAAACCAAACTGTTATAAACTTTGAGGAACTTCTATTGCCATTCAATTAAGTAATATATTCCCAGTATATGCCACAAATCAGAGGCAGTTCAAAACAGTTATCTTAACAGGCCTATTAACAAAATGCATCATACACTGCAATTTACAATCCTAGCCACACCTTCTTGGCCCTAGGCAACATACATACATTGATAATTCATAAGCTTAGGAGAAATTATTTGCATTAGGCCCCAAAAAAAGACCCTAAACTGGATACATACATCAATAATTCATAAGCTTAGTACCCCAAAAAAGAACAAAAAGATTCAAAAAATCTCATGTCAACACTATTTATCTGCAGTAGGCCCTCCACTACTTGATTTCCTAAACTGGATCTTCTCTCTTTTGGATCTTGTTGCAGCTTCTAGGTCTCTTAGTGTTGTACATTGTTTTTCCTTCCATGTGTATTCTTTGGGTTGTAATATATCATCTGAGTCATTTCTTTGGCTACCCTCATAATGGATTCCACCTTGCCACTTTGTAGAACCTCCTGCTTGCTCTTGCTCAACATTCATTCCACCTGGCTGCATTGTAGACTCATGTGTTGTTGTCATTGGTGGAGGTTGAGAAGCTTGAGTATGAGTCTGAGAAGTCTTTTGAACCTTTTTAGCCCTCTTAGCCTTTGGAGGAGGTTGAGATGATTGACTTTGTGGAGCCTGTGAAGATTGTGAAATCACATCTATTTGCTTATTCAGTTTCTAAAAATAGACAAACAGAAATGCATTAAACCCAATATAGGATCTTGAAAAAGCACATAAATAAAAACACACACTTAACTTACTTGAGGACACCTTCTTGAATTGTGACCACATTCCTTCCAAAATCCACATTTCAATGATGTTCATTTCCTCTTCAAACTTGTACCTTCTGGATTTGAATTTGGAATATCATTACTTTTTCTCCTAACAACTTTAGGCCCGCCACGTGAGTATATTTTTAATCGGTGGCAAAGGTGGCTCAATCCCAGTAGGATCCTACTTAAATTTGTGCCTTATAGGCTCAATGTTGTGACTATAAACCTTTAGATACATGTCCTTGGTTAAACACTCATGTACATATGTGTATGGATCATGACCTAATTTGTTAATGCATGACACAGCATGAGCACAAGGTATTCCAGACAAGTCCCACCTCCTACAAGTACATGTTTTTTTCCCAAATCCACCACAAATGAATGACCCCGTAAGTCATAGTCACGTAAACCTCCCTCCCACCACCACCGACCACAATGGCAATCCCCCCCCACCGACCTTTCCATTTTTCTACTTTTTTTAGCTATTCTAGGGCACACTACACCATTATGTTTCAACATCATTTCTCTCCTTTTAACAATCCTATTCATGCAATATAATCTAAGTCCTTCTAGACACCCTATTATTTGGTTTCACTCTAGCTTTAAGAATTTTGCTATTAAATACCTCACAATGGTTATTGACATACATGTCACTTTTTCATATATGGTCGAAAATGAGACCTACTACTCCATCGAAAGGGTGGCTTAGGAGCTAACCATTCATATGCACTCTTTCCTTTTTTTTTAACACCTCCATTGCCTTTTTGAAAGACATAAGGATTTGTAGCTTTGGCAGCATTCCAAACCAATTTTCTTAATCCAGAGCCTTTATGTTTTTGCCAAAAGTTCCTATATAAATGCATAACACAATGTCTGTGTTCAGCACACTGGGACCACATCTTCTAAAGCATTAATCAAACCCTGGGGACAAAAAAAAAATAAATTTATCATAAATGCAAAAGATCATCAATAAATGTAATTATTGATGGAATAAAATATATATAAATGGAGAGATGTTTATACCTTTTGTTTATCTGAAATGAATGTCCAGCCTCCATCATTTATAATCCCAAGATCTTCCACCAGCAAGTTCATAAACCACACCCAAGACTGAGTGTTCTCAGATTCAACAATGGCCCAAGCAACTGGCCACATCCCATTGTTAGGGTCAACACCAACTACAGTTAATAACTGACCCCCATATGGTCCTTTGAGAAAACAACCATCAAGCCCCACCAGTGGTCTACACCCCAATTTAAATCCTTTTTTTTAGTGGTTACAGACATACATAAAATCTCAAAAATCTGCCTAAGTCTTGTCCTCGCTCTCTGGTTCTCGCTTCTTCAAGACACAAGTACTTCCTGTGCATGACTCTTCTTCTAAGCTCTGCAAGATAGTCCAAAACCAATCCATACTCCTCCTCAGCACTCTCTTCAATGTTTTTCATTGCTCTTTTCTTAGCTCTGTATGCTAGGCTCCTTGATACCCCAATATCCAAATCTTTAACTACTTTAGTATGAAAATGATCTAATCCCCAAGTTGGATTCATCCGAAGATCATCTTCATATTTTTTGGCAATCCACTCTGCATTTATACAATAATTATTCCACTCTCTGCAACAAGTATGCACTTTTTGTAACCTAGTGATTTTAAATGTGAGCTCTCTTTGCACCTTTGCAGCATAAAAGTACCATGTACATGGCTCCACACACCTTGCTTGAATCTTATTTGACATGTTTTTCTTGAAATACACCTTCCTTCCTTGTTTGATGCCATGATTTTACGATCACGCCCTCACTTCAAATTGACATTCGTAAATGTCATTCCCGACTCAAACTCATGATCCTCTATGACACTTCCCTAAATTCTGGAGACCCTTTATGTTCTTGTTCAGGTGGTTCAGGGTCAAACTCATCAACCCTAGGCATCCTTTCCACATCAGAGTCATCATAGTCAGAGGATGAAAATCCTGGTTCATGTGGTTCTTCTTGTGAAGTTTGGGTTTATGCAGTTTGTTTTCCCTTCCCTTTGTTAGTGGAAAATCTTTTTCCTTTTTCAGAACCTTTTCCTTTGCCTTTCTATGTTAAAGTTGCACCCTTCCCTTCCCTTTGTTTTCCCTTCCCTTTGTTAGTTTCCCCATCCTTAGTCCCCCTATTCTGATCACCCTCTGCCCCATCCTCATCCCCAGTCCCCTTAGTCTAATCCCCCTCCCCAAATTCCCCCTCATCCCCTGATCTGATCCCCTACCCCCCTCCCCAAATTCATCACTCTCAGTCCCCCCAGTCTAATCACCCTCATCCCCCTCCCCAATTTCATCATCCTTTTCATCCTCAGTTGTTTCTCCCACAGAACTATCCACATAACTTTCATCAGTTGATTCTATTTCATCATCCCCGGCCAATTGATATCGAATCTCTGCATTCATTATTATTATCACCTTCAACTTCAAAGTCAGTTTCTGGTCCCACGTGTCTAATCACCTCTAAATATATTTCAATTAGTCTACTAGAAGGGATAAGTATAGACATTGTTAAAACAACATCATCATTTTCTAACCCTTATAATCCCCTCTCTATATCAGTTGCAGGTGACTTATAATGGAACTTTAGGTGTCTAACTTGATATCCCAACTCCTTCCCCATGTTAACTATGTCAAGTAAAGAGATGTAATCAGGATGACAGAAATCAAAAAAATTAAAAGTACTTCCCACATACAGTTTATGTGGGCTCTCTTCAAAGTGTCCACCCTGAAAAAAATTGACTGTAAAATATTTCTTATTGCTTGCATAGCCACGAACACAAAGTAAACATTGTCGGTTAAATGTGTGGACCACATCATATTTAATTGACTAAAATCCAAAAATTGTAAAGTAATAAGTAAAGAATCTTATATATTGATCATCAAAAAGGGTCCATTATTCAATTTTTATACTATTCAATGATGGATACCATTTCACTTTACAACAAAAAGAAGTCAATAAACTACAAAAAGAACACAATAAAATATAAAAAGAACATAATAAACTACAAAAATTACACACTAAACTACACCGGCTCATTATTCAAGATATTTTTTGAAGCACTTGCGGTATTCTAGGACACCTTCACTCCATAAACGTCATTGTCTTCCGAATCCCTCAAGAATCTGTTGTTCTCACTCATTGTCCCACTTCTCCTTCAGATCGTGAACCCTACCCAAGACTGATTTGGGAATTTTTGTCTGATAACTAACACGAGTAAATAACCGTTGCATAATAAAGACTAAAAGTGGCATAAATGTAAACTACCCAAAGTACCCCTCTGTAATAAACATTACAGCCTTAGCCGGTCACTTTTGACTGGTTAACTGAAGAAAGTTTGCTTTTTGTTACGTTAATTGAAGTTTGGGGTGTACTTAAACACCTTTTTCAGTTTGGAGTGCAAACGTCAACATGTGTGTAAAGTTTGGGGGCAAAATGTCTTTTAGTCAATATTTTAATATTATTTAATATCGTACACATTTCATCTAAAATATAAGATCTTTGTTTACTTTTTAACAATTAAACAAGCTGCAAGATATATTAGAAGTATACAAAAGTCTACCAAATTCTTGGTGAAAAGTCTATAAAAGTCTGTCAATTATTTCATGAAGTCTTTAAAATCCACAAACTCTACAAAAGTATGTTACTTAAAAAAAAGTCTTTATTGAATACACCTTCTTACAATGATCCACACATCAAACAATAATTTTATATTAACTAGAAAATCCTAACTGCTATTACATGAGCTCAAACACATGAGACCCAATACATTAGTAAGACCCAAGAACGGACTACTAATAAATTCTCAAGCCCAATTGCACTTTGTGCTTGGCTTTTTCGTGGGTGTGACCCTTTTCAACCCCACAAATACCACCAATGTTGGGCAACCACCTCATTTCATGGGAGCGAGACCCCCGACTATCCTACCGTAATGGTCATTCGTCGAACCCGCAGAAATATGAGTCAATCCCAACAAAATTAAAAAAGGGATCCACGCATTATCATTTATTCTTATCACTTTAAACTTGTCCACATATATATCATTAATGACTAAAAGACATTTTGCACCCCAAACTTTACACGCTTGTTGACTTTTGCACCCTAAACCGAAAAAGGTGTCTAAGTACACCACAAACTTCAATTAAACGTAACAAAAAACATACTTTTTGTACGCGATTAACCCAGCCAAAAGCGTAATTTACTAAGGCTATGATGTATATCTGGAAGGGTATTTGAGTAATTTCCTTTTTATCTTCTCCAACATTAAGCACTCTCTCCTCAATATTATATAAAATCATTGCTTCAGCACCAAGTGCTCAACATCACCAAGTTCCACTTCACCTTGTCGCCAATCATGTCCATCCTGAAATAACAATTCAATCTACTCCAGAGATTTCCCTTTTGTTTCAGGAACAAGTGTGTGAACAAAAACAACAAAATGTGATACGAAGCTTCGCCTTCAATTGATACTCAGATATGACTACACACAAATTCAACTTAACTAACAAAACTTAATACGAAGCACACCCTTCAATTGATCTCATCCATTACACAAAATGAAAAAGAAAAAATAGAAAATTGATCTCATCCAGAGATTTCCCTTTTGTTTCAGGAACAAGTGTGTGAACAAAAACAACAAAAAGGGCTGATATTGCTGAAAAGATGAAGAAAGTTCCAGCCATTGTAATTGCACGGGAGACAGATATGAAAGACATGACAATTAAAGCATTTACCGCAAACTCTATTACCTCTTGTCCGAAAGTGTTGTTGCTTGAGCACGCAGTCTTAAAGGGAAGATTTCAGATGTCAAAACCCAGCAAACATGACCAATTTCAACAGAAAAGAAAGCTACATTCCCACAAACTGCCATAAACAATTTTCCCCCACAAAGAATCATTAAAAGGGGTAACTTTGTAACCACCCACGTTGACCCTATACACAGTTTCAAGAGCATTCTTTATCAACCCATTAACTTGCTCATTTTTCTCAGAATTCACAAGCAGACCCACATCAGCAATCAAATCCTTTGGAGTAGAAATCACTTCAATTGCACTAACTCTAGAGTTTTGCATATTCTCAGCAGTAAAGTCATACAATAACACAAACCCATTAACCAAAACATGAAACCCAACACTATAATTATCAAAATTCAACAAATTGAACAGGTGAAAATGAAGACGAATCAAATGGGTACCTTTGTCTTTAATGTCGAACACATATTTTGCAGGTCTTGTGAAAACCCAAGTTGTGTGATAAACTGGGGCCAAATTAGGATCTGGGTTTAAATCTCTGCGTGAAATCGTTCGATTTGATGAGAGAAAGTGTGATTGACTCCGACGAGTCTCCGGTGAACCGATGGTGATTAGAGTCAGCTGTGGTGGGTTCAACGGAGCCACAGTCTATGAGGTAGTGATCAACGGGAGAGAAATAGTTACAAATAGTTACAGAGTAAGCAACCAATTATTGAGTTTCGAGTGGGGGAAACTCCCAAATTTCTAGGCTATGAATATTTTTTCACTCAGAAGTGGGGTTCAAGGCTAGGTTCTGGATCTTTAACACCAAATGACTTGGGTTCAAGGTTAGATTTTGGCTCCTTGACGCCAAATGGTGATGTCTCAAGGTTAGGTACGTTATGGTTCTTTGATGCCAAACGGTTGGGGTTCAAGGCTAGGATTCGGTTTGATTTTTTTTTTGTGGTGGGTTATGGTGGTGAAATTGTGGGAAGAGGTGGTGTTGCAGTGTTGATGAAAGGTTGTGATGCTTGTGGTGGTTGTTGTGTTTCATTCATATGCCTTAGCCGAAACAGGGGAAATTGGTTTGATGAAGAAGATGTGGAAAAGACTAAAATATCCCTTTAGATGTACGTGTGCCTTTAGCCGGTAACTTTTGACCGGTTAAGTCAGTAAAGTGTGTCTTTTGTTCAGCATGAATGAAATTTGGGGTGTATTTAGACACTTTTTTTATTTGAGGTGCAAAAGTCAACAAACATATAAAGTTTAGGGTGCAATTTGTCTTTGAGTCATCATTAATTTTCCTTTGATTCCCTCTAGGTGATTTAGAACTTTTAGACTGGTTTAAAAGCGTGTGTTGCAAGTTAGGTAATTGACTGTTAAATGGCAAGAAAAGTAAAACACTGCATATTCTGCTCTTTTCAATTACTATATATGATATACTGATTACTGACAGTTATGTGACTTAATTAAGGAGTGCTTAAACAAATAAAGAGGATCTATTAGCTGAGGATAGCTAGGGACAAATAGTAGATGAAGTTAGGCAGATGGTGGTGGCCTCTGAATTGAAACCAAATCTCTGTCAAAATTAATTGCGTCCTTCTATGGGGACAGATTATTGGACCGGATTATTGGACATTTTCAATTTTTTTTTAATTTTTTTGGTGAATTCTTAAAAAAAATGTATAGTATTTATTTCAACTGGAATTTTTACAGAATACAGTGTTTTAAGTGTAATTTGGATGTATATACAAGAACATGGTTATACATCTTTGTAACTCTACTGTTTTGTATATGTATCCAAATTATACCTACTGTTGTAAAAATAAAAATCGATTAGAATAAATCTTATACATTTAAAGTCATGAAAAAACAAATAAATAAATAAATTTGAGACCGGTCCATTGGACCTGTCCGCCAAGACTTATTCAAATTAATTAAGAAAAATGGTAAGGTTAGGTGTTGATCCAAATTAATTAAGAAAAGTGGAACCAGTCTTAAGTAATTGACTGTTTCATTTACATTGAAAAATGGCAATAATAATTTATAGTCAAGGTTAGGTGTTGATCCAAATTAAAGAAAAATGGAACCAGTTTAAGTAATTGATAGTTTCATCATTTACATTGAAAAAAGGCAAGAATAAGTTATAGTCAAGGTTAGGTGTTGATCCAAATTAAAGAAAAGGGTCAACTCTGTATGCTATGTGACATGTAATAATCTCGTGCGTACGATTTTCTACTATCTACTCCACCAATATAAAATAAAATAATATCCTCAAATTTATCATAATTTCATTATTGTATACCATATCACTACTAATTTAAGAACTCAATAAAATAATAATTAAAAAATAGATTAATACTTCTCAAGTTTAACTTGAAGTCAACAGTTTGATTAATTACTAATTACAATAATATTCAATCGATAAAAGCAGTTTGAACATAAATAAGAAAGAAAAAAAATATATAGACAGAAAAAATTGAAATTTTTTCTTTTTGCTAAATTTGTTTGTGCATTCAAGTGAATTATAAATAAAATGGCTTAGGTTATAAATACAATGGCTTAGGGTATATATATTGTGATGCCCCCAAATTAGGGTATATATATCTTACCTCAGATATTTACCATTCACGTTCATCATCTACATTCGATAACCTGTATTATTACAAAAATTCTTACAAAATATAATATATACATCAATGTTGTCTAACCTTTAACATTACATAACATGATACCCAAAAATATTACATCACATCCAAAAATATCTATTTACATAGCTATTTAATATATATTACAAAGGTTATAGCTAACAATACGATTACTCCTGCAATTTTCCTTTTCCCTTGTCGGATGACGACCCTCCAGCCTTTTCATTTTTAACTGAAATTCATTTAGCAAGAATAAGCAATAAAATTGCCCAGCAAGTAATACTTATTTAAGTGAAATAGTTAATAAGAAAACAAATAATAACTTAATAACTGAAAAGAGTATTGTTTGAATAAAATCAAGGCTGTGACTACGGAGTTATGTAAGTTCTTTAGAATAAAGGAATTTTCAATGCAAAGATTAGCAATAAAAGATTTAATCCAAGGGTTCAGGTATCTCTACCTTAACCTTTATCCGTCAAAGACTGGACAACCATCTTCGTATGCAGGGGATCAACCCTTTGTACCTATGTATTGTGCACAAACATATTAACGCAATAGCGTAATTCGGAACCATAGTCTTCGATAACATGTTCCCTATTTAAAGGGTTGTTCAACTCAGTCTATCACATGAGTTCTTATTAGAAGAATTCTGATAAATATAACTTCTTGGCGAATCTTAGAACATTTATAAATTATGGTCTAGCCGAACTCAAATGACATAGACTTACAATACAAATTCATATATCAAAGAAAGCTTCAATAACATTTGAATAATAATTTCATAGGAAAGTTACTAATTGAAGATGCCAAATATTCATTTCAAGCTTAACAAGAACCTTTGTTCAAGATTTATAACTTAGAAAGGAAAGTTAGTATACTTACCTTCGCGTCGAAATGTTATCGATTCAACTCGTGGTTGTGTGCTCGAGACGGTATTATCTAGTACCACACCTATGTAATACACAAAAGATTACTATATGGCTTAACACTAATATATTTCATAAACGTACGTTAATCTGAACTCAAATTTTCAAACTTAACATTCTAACCTTAACTCCCCCCCATGTGAATGAACTTGTCATATATATACATAACACAAATTTTTTATTATTTTTCAACCATTTAATAGCTTAACATACCTATTTTCCTGTAATTATATTCAACTCAACTTATTTAGTTCATACTATTTCTTTTATTAACTTTAGGATGTAGCTAGAACCATTCATAGTTACTACATCTAAACATATTATGCTTTTAGCTTTACAATGTAATTTAAACCATTCATAGCTCAATATATATAATTATATCAAGCCTTTAGCTTAAACTTGCTTTTAAATAATTTATTTCTAATTTTATTCAATTATTGAATTTATTTATGATTTTATATACTAATTATAGACAATGTATTAATTCTTATGTAATTTGTTGTCTCATTAACACCTCACATGAGTTAGCATCAAAAGCATTAAAACAGCCTAGCCGCCCAACCATTTGCCCAGCTAAACTGCTGCAGCGCAGCGCGCAGCGCTCGCGCCCCTGCTGCTGCTGCCTGCTGTAGTGGCAGCCCTCGACTAACATTTACATAGCCACTTTGCACATTTTTAACTTTTAAATCATAAATTTGATTGCAACCAAATTTGAGTATGTTATAGAAAGCATAACATAGTATTTTTAAAAAATATATAAACCATCCAAATTGGACATTCCAGACTAGTTTAATAAAGGCCCGAAACTGCTCTGTTAAAGCAGTTTCTTAACTGAGCTTGAACTAGTTATTTTTCCCAAAACAGGTTTCTACCCTTTTAAACTTACAAATACCACTCCATTTACTTAACATAGCATGCTTACAGAGTTCTTGACTTCAAACTTTATTTAATATCAGTATTTAAGCTAAGCAGCCCCTATTAGGACTTTTAACAAACATCATATGTGCAACCAGTTTTGGAACTGATTTCATAGGAGTTTATACTTATTCAAACCCAAATTTTTCCTCCCTTATTACTCCGCACAACAACTAGTCTCATTTTTGCTAACTCAAAGGTATTGCAGCCACAAATCATATTGTATCACATATAACTAACTAATTGTTATAAACTTTTTATAAAACTTATACTTACCTTACCACTTCTTGAATTCAATTATGCTTTGAGCTGGAAATGGACAGCTCTAATATCTCCTTGATGTCTTCAAGTCCTTCCCAATTCAAAATTATAACTTCACCATCTTTGTACACTTGAAAGTGCAGCCAAAACTAAGGAATTTGGAAAAGATTTAAGAATAGTAGAACTCGGAATTGAAAGAGAAAGGGAGCAGGTTTGGAATGTGCGAATTTTGCTAAGGAAACTGATTAGGATCTTGATTCAGTAAATAATAAACATGGCTTGCTTAGTGGCTGTCTTAATATCTCAGCTTTTGCCAGCTCCAACTTACATTGCTCAGTGGTTGGTTTAAATATTTCTTAAACTGCCACCTCCTTCTTACCAAGTGATTCATCAGTTTCCACTCTTGGCTTTCTCTTAATACCATTAAATTACAATTTAAACCCAACTTGGTTTTTAATCCGTACACAGGTCCGGTCTAAATTTGTTGGGACTCTCAAGCTAAATCTTAAATTGAGGTCTTTTTTTTTAATAATTTCATATTAAATTAAATTAATATATATGATTTTTTTAATTAGAATTTCATTTTTTTTTACTCTTTTAGATGCAAAATTATTGATCAAACTTTTATAATAAATTTTCTCTAACATATTTGTGATAATCTAAATTTTAAAAATAAAATTTAATAAATAAATTTTTTATTATAAGACATGACAGGTTTGAGGTATAAATATATATAACTCATATATATTTATGTGGTTTGAGTGTATAAATATATATGAGTTATATATATTTATGTGGTTTATGTAAATGATGATTATAAGTGTTGTTTCATAGAAGCGAATAAAATGATCAAATTCCTCATTACATTGGGAAATAACGCTAAAATACTATTCAAGGATATTATTTAGTATTACGACCACAAATTATCCATGCACTATGCATCAAAGATAATCGTGTTTCCATCAACTGGTTACGATCATGCCATAAAATAATTTTGGGGTATTATTCATGATGATAATTTAATAAAACAAGTTCAAGAATAAATTTTTAAAGATTTATAAAAATGTTATTTATTGAATAAAATAAATATTTTAATGGAAATTATTATGGAAATAATTTTTTAGGTGTAAATATGATTACCAAATGTATATGGGTTACATGTACATTTAAATGCATGAATATGGGAAGTTAAGGGGTTACAAAATAACTAATCCAATCAAAGGAACCCATTAATTAATGAAATTGGTGGATTGATAAATGGCAAAATGGAATTGTTAATTTAATTGACGAATGGTTAAATCAAAATCCTAATTAAAATGATAAGTTTGAATGTAAGGAATAAAATATTCTGAGTATGTGGGAATTAAATGTCCAATTTAATTTCAGAATAAACTCAAATGTAAATCCAATTTGTAATAAAAAAAAATTGGTTTCATGGGATATAATTATCGGTATTTGGGGTGTAATTATTGGATATAATTGAAATTGTGTAATGGGTTAAATAGTTTCTTTGGTAAGTATATATGCCTCGACGACCAATTAGAATTTAACTTGCAATTTTTGAGTCAATAAGGAAAGACAGGAAGAGACTACAGGTAAGCTAAGCTCTAGAGCAAAGTAACGTATTGGAGCTCTCAATTTCTCAGACCTTTCCTCTCCCATAACGCTCAGGAATTTATACTGATATATCTCATTTGGCTATTCTTCATACATCTCAATTGCAAGTGTAAGAAATAGAGAGAGTTTGCAATGAAAAGTTGGAAGAAAGCTTTGGAAATTCTGATAATTCATAAAAGAACTGATGATTTAAGAAGAATTAAATCAAGGATTAAGCAAGAATCAAAGCTCAAGAGGTATTCATCTATTCTGTTATCTTTAAGTTCATAAATAAAAGAAGTAGTATAACTTCTGTAATTTAATTGTGAAATATTGGTTGGGTTGTTTGGTGGTTATATGATCATCAACTATAGTGAATGATTTCCATGAGAAATTTGGGTTGACCTTAAAGTAAAGGCTATGAAATCTGGGTATGCAAAGAATGCCCATTATATATTTGATAGAATACTTCAATAGAGGTTCTTTGTTAAATTGTAAGAATTGGTCATTGTAATAAGAAAGTATGATGTATATATAAGTTTTGTAATAACTCTATATGTATGGAAATTTTAAAACTATGTAATTGGGCAGAAGATGCAAGAAATGGCATGAAGAATCAAACTTTATTGGAGCAGAGCCTGTTCTGGGCTTCAGGCGAAGTAGCGCGGCCGCGCCACTTCCCAGGCCAATATCAGCGCGGCCGCGCTGGTCATCTGAGTTGCCAAAATGATTCTTTTGCATTCCGAGTTTATGGTCACGCGTGATAGATTTCTTTATGCTTATGTATTGTACATGATAGCCATGAAATAATCGACTTGGTTTAGAATGGATTTGAATAAGTTTTCAAGTAAAACTTAAGGAAATTTTGAAAAGAAAACCATGGTCTAAATTGGTTAGGGTTATTTGAAATATTGGTATACATATAATCTATATAATAAAATACAAATGATTTTGAATTTTTCGCTCACTAAATAAATCATCCTATAGATTCAAAGTTTGAGATAAATGTTCATAGTCCAATACGGTCTTGGGAGGCACGGGACCCAGCTAGTGTACTTATATGTATCTTAGATAATGTTCAGATTAGTCGAGAAGTATAAAGTTTGTCAAGTCTAGTTAAAAAAATGGATGGCTAAAAAAAATTATGTGATTTGGAAAACTGAACTTGATACAAGGTTCAACGCTAGCAGAAACTTTATATTCATGTGTTATACGATGCAAAGGTAGGTTTTAGTAGGTTATAGGTTGAGCAGGGTAATAAAAATCTCAATTCTGGGCCTGAAAGGAAGTAGTGCGGCCGCTCCACTCCCGGGCTTAATTGCAGCGCAGCCGCGCCGCACCGCAAAGCAATCAAGATGTTTAATTTATGATTTGAACTTTGGGGGCATGTACGTACATGCCTTCTAAAATATAATAAATGAGTCTTATGATAATTAGCCTATTCACATATGAAGTGGCTTAACATTATTAAGAAATTTGCAAGATAAGGAAAATGGAATCAAGGAAATTACAATAAGTATGTATGAATTTAAAGGCATGTAATGCACAAGTTATTGAGCGATTAGCCTATTCAAGCATGAAGCGGTCAAGATTAATAAACATTGGTTAAAAAGCTATGAGGAAATTTAACGTTATAAAAAACAAGATAGAAGTAAAGTAAACTATATTTACATTGAATGTATGATTGATATGTATATATGTGTGATTATATGACTATGTAGGATTCATGAAGAGCAGGTAGAAGTGGTTGTAATCAACTCGCAAGGCAAGTCTTTCAGTTTCTATGAGCTATATGAACTTGATATTGCTTATTTGTAAACTATTCTAGAATGAGTATGTTGAATTATGTATGATGCTCTATAATCGCGAAAGTCAACTTATGGCTAAGTTGATCGAGTTATGGAACTCAATCTTTATATGATATGTGTGTAACGCAATAAGTATGATATGTATAGTCAAATGATTATAATGAATTAACTGAGCATGCAATTATATGTTATGTGATGCATGAAAACTGCTAGATTTACTGAGCTGTCGAGCTCAATCTTGCAAAAATAAATTTTTTGCAGGTTAAGGAGACAATGTTGTATTACGTGCTATTTGGATGATAAGGATCAGAAGACATGCAATGAAATAAATTTTCTTTAGCTAGAAATATTATTTTGAACCATGCTAAGGGTTTCCAATGTATGTAGTTGATAGTTTATGATGTGTATGTAATGCCAAGTTGTGAGTATTGAATTATCCAATATATATAAAGGATATTGTATTGAGAAGTGTGTTCCTATACAATAACTCTGATAAAATGAATTATATAATCAATATGATTATAAAATATGTAATCGTAAAGGTTGCGATTCAGTAAATAAATGAAAGAAGATAGAATTTTTTTTTTTTTTTCAGCTGTTATTTCATCTTTGTATGATGTAGAGCTGAATCAAAATAGTATCTAACGCACACAAGGTCGAGATTAAGTTGGTCTTAATTTTAGATTAAGTCTCGATTTTGGGGTCGTTACAATATTCTTTTCAATTGATAAAATCGCCAATCCACTTATTCTTTCTTGGGACATAGTCGATCTTAAGTAAGATTTTATCAAATTTTATTTTGAAAAAGTTCTTTCTGCAGAAGCAACTGTTACATGATTTGTTAATAAAATTCTATATGCGATGCATGCATTTGGAAAAGATTCTAGTTTTTTTATATAATTTAGAATGTCAACTGGAGTGTTCTTCTTTTCTTTTGTTTGTATAACTTCTCTTAAATATCTTGTATGATTGTACTTCTAGCTACTACTTTGTTGGGGAAAAAAAATTGACTTTTTTAATGAGCTCTAACATACATGAATTATTAAAATTTGGGAATCTTCTCAATTTTGAGGGTCACAAGCCATTGCTTAATTAAATGACTTAACATATAGATCGGCCATGTCCATTAATTAGTATAGTACACTAACACTTACATTGCTAATGTCGTATGCCATGTATACTACATATATTATATCTCCTCACACACATATATATATATATATATATATATATATATATATAAAATTTATGTATTCAATACATATTCCACATAAATAAACTATTTATTACATTTAGATAATTATTCAAAAATAACATATATAATATTTAACCTATTAATTATGAAATTAGATTCATAACTTTAAAATAATTACTCTTGTAATGGAACTAATATAAACCATTTTATTAATTACTTAAGTTATTATATATATGGCAATATAATATATTATATATACAATTGCAGTATGTTTTTTTTGTATACGATTTGCTAAAACTACGTCGTTTTGGAAGATTTATTTTTAAAAAACAAACAATTTTTCTCTTCCCAAATCAGGAAAAAAAAAATCTGTCAAAACGACGTAGTTTTGGCAGACTGTGCACAAATAAAACATACACAGTTGTGTATGGTCGTTGATGTGTTAAAATTATGTACTGTAAGTGCACAATGTCGAATTGAAGAACTGACAAGTACATGTCGAACCCACAGAGACTAGATTAATTTTAATGTTTTCTTAATATCTATTTTAGGCAAATTAGAAATAAAGATTGAAAATTGATTAACTAGAATATGAAAACTAATAATGAGAAAACAATCTAGGAATCCAAATCCATTAAATAATAAACACAACATAATTCAATCTCTTCTATTTTTATAACTCAAATATATATGATTTTGATTTCCCTTCCCTTTAATTTAGTGATTTACGATTAACGTGAGCAAGCGTAGACTATGAAAATTTAAGGATTAACTATAACCCATCAAAACTTCTTTGAGTAAGCATGGATTATGAAAAACTCATATCTTAACAATAATCTATCAAAACCTCATAATTAATTTAAAATCACATAAGAACTATAAAACGAAGGTATTTCAATAACGAAATATGAAAGCGAAATCAATTAAATATAAAAACATAAATAATAGAAGAGATGAAAAATATTATCATGAATAATTATTTAATTTCATTTTCATCATAGATTAAAGAAATTAGTTAGACATAAAAAATAATTAAACTATTTTAGGTATGTTTTACTATTACATACTACACTTAAAAATATATATAATTTAAAATCTCTTTGATTTATACAGAAAATACATACCATTAATTTTTATACTCTTTTTCTTGTTGTAACCTTTGTTTTGAAATATAAACATACATAAATAATACAAGTTTCAACTCATAATTGAAAAGGAAGAGTTTAGTTTTACCTCTTTGAGTTTTCTTCTTTTCTTCTTCTCTGTTCTGTAGTACCCCAAAGCCAAATAATTTTTACATTCTTTTCTCTCTAGTTATCTAAATATCTTTAATTTCTTTGCAAAATAGGTTACCAAGTAAAATAATCATTTTAAAATTAAAAGTTTGTTATAGTCTAACCGACTTATCCTAATAGGTTTTAGATATGTAGAAATAATTACTAGTTTCTATTCCATTATCTAATTATAAACTTGTTATTATTTTATTATTATATATATATTTTTAACCGGGTATTACATAAATTATAGAAAAATGATGTTTCCTAGGTTTGGTGCCAAATTAGTATTCACAAATTACAATGTTTGGAGTATAAGGATTCGAGTATTTCTTGGAGCTTTCAATTTATAGCGAGATGTCATTTTAAATCCAGAAAAGTGTATTTTGGAAAAAGTTCGAGAAATGAAAGAAAAAAAAAACCAAGGGAGATTTTGCAAGGAATAATGCATGAAGAAGTTTGGAAACATGTTGCGAGTTTTGATTCTCTACCTTAGTTATGGATGAACTTGAATTTGTTTGCAATAATTGAAGATTCGAGTATGCCAAAAAAATTATTCGTCATTAACATCAACATAGATGGCAAAAGAGTTTCTTGCGTTTGAAGGAATCGGAAGATCAAAATGTGTTACAACATTGTGAAGAATAAATTTTGTTTACGGGAGGCCTTGTTAGAAAACTAAACCAAATTCATTCTAGATTGTTCATGAATTAATTAAGTACATGAATGTGTAATGAGTACATGATACATGAATGTACTTAAGTGTAGGTTCATGTACCTGTATTTGATTATTATTAAAGTGTGTTGACTGCAATGACTCATGAAGCTGAATCAGTTTCATTTGTTGCTATTCTTTAGGATTATGAACATATCTTCATCCTATTTTTAGGCACTTGGTTGTTATGCTATTTCTTAGGCACTTAACTGTTATGTTTATCTTGTAGTAGATTTTTTGCAATTCAGTTCTCATTGTGCTATATAAATAGATTGTTTGTTACTCAATAAAAATGTCCTTTTCAACAGTCCCAAAATTAGCTTTCTTTCATTATCTCTAATTATTAGTTTTCTGAATATCTAACAATCTGGTATATATAAGAGCTATAATCTTGAGGGACCTGTGAGATTGAGAGAGCTCAAACACAATTCCTAAACACTTATCACCTACCTTTCCAAAAACATGAAATCAGAAAATTCACTCACTGAAATTGCACCTTTAGTGTTTGATGGAACAAATTATTATGTGTGGGTTGTTAGAATGGAAGCCTATCTTGATGCCAGTGGTCTGTGGGAAGCTGTTGAACAAGTATATGAAGTTCCACCCTTACCAGAAAATCCAACTCTTGCACAAATCAAAAATCAGAAAGAGAGGAAGCAAAGAAAATCAAAAGCAAGAGCAACCTTGTTTCCAGCAGTCTCATCCACCATTTTTATCAGAATAATGACAATAAGAATAGCCAAAGAAATTTGGAATTTTTTGAAGCAAGAATACGAATGAAATGAAAGGATCAAAGGGATACAAGTGCTCAATTTGATCCGTAAATTTGAGATGCAAAAGATGAAAGAATCAGAAACAATCAATGAATATTCTGACAGACTTCTTGGTATTGTCTGTGATGCACCCAAATTTGGGTCCCTCAAAACTTGGGTCTGGTGCGTGATGATACAACCTTCATCTTAATATTTATAACATTTATTCATAAACTAATGAATACAACCTCGCTTTTATACTAATTAATACATTAGTTCCTTCTATTCCAGAAACCGTAACCTTTACAATCTGCTATTAAATTTGTAGATAATTTTGATCTGATTTATTCATCTCAAGTTAAAAAAATATATATTTCACTTTGATATATTGATTATTAGTATTAATGAGCTAACAATCCAAATTTAACTATTCTTCTATAAAATGTTTTATTTAGTACACAATTACAATATCTAGTAGTAACGTTCATCTACCATAGCTAGAGACTATGCAATCAAGATTTCTGGCATTTAACACTATCAAGTAAGACTACTTCAATTAGATTACACCAACATATTAGTTTGTCTCTAACGCATAAACGTCTTCAACCATTATCTCCTCTTTTCCTTTGTCTATCCAAAATCCTTCGGTCCACTTTGGTTTAGCTGAAAGGAATTATTTATAACAAGGGTGAGCAACTATGTTGCCTAATAAGTTTAACAATTATCACATAACACATAATTCACATTTTAACATACTTCATCTTTCATATTTTTGCATTTTATACATGCTTCATTTTTATTCATACATCGTGTTTCACACATTCTCCATCTTTATCATACTGATTCATACTTTGCATTTTATGCATACCATTTCTCATGTTATAAAGTTCACATGGAACAGTTAACATCAATGATCAACTGAATATTAACAATTTAACATCACATTTGCAACATATAATGCACATAAAAGCATCACAAGGATTTCACATAACACATAGCAACAAGTACTAAAAAACTTGCCTGATATGTTATCCGGCTTACGCTAATATTTTGTATCCTTCACATGACCTACATAATTAATAATGTTGGCATACTAGTTAGTTATTCGTATAACTCTTTACCACTTCCATTCTAAGTGTTCATCATACTAGTTTATCATCTACATCAATCACATGCAATATTTCTTTCTCTCGTACTCAATTATGAGTCATCTACATCATCGTAGAATATTTTTCATTAACAATATTCTTTTCATTATATATTATCTTTCATTAATTACATTCTGAAATTATAATAACATCTTTGTTTACTATTTCAATTAATATCCTTATTTTGGAGTTACATCCAAAGATTATTAAAATCTTTGAAAATCTCTTCCTTACATAAATTATGCTATTACGCATCGTGTAATGACCCCAAAATCGGAATTATTTTCCTTCCTGATCTTGTGCGTTAATACTATCTTGTTCTAGCTAATAATGCGGAATAATTTTTTTTCTTGTCATTCATTCGTTCCCTGAATCGCAACCTGTACGATTTTTCTTTATACTGAAATCATATTTAGTATACGATTTATTTAATCAGAGTTATATGTATATATATACAACTCAATTCTCAATAATAATTCTTTCTTCTATAGTAATGTTACTATATCACTTTATTTTTATAAAGTATTCAGTACAATACATCTAGAGCAAATATTCTTTATTGAATATTTTAAACTATACATAGCTGCCAGTTACATATGTTAAAACCAACCATCATAGCTTTACACAATTTCTAACTCAAGAATATGTATTCATTTCGTACATCGTTCAACCTTCATCATTCGTATAGCAAGTAATATTGCATTGCATCATTAACCTGTAAAAAGTTAGTGTTTGCAAGATTGAGCTCAACAACCCAACAAGTCTGACAGTCTATCATGTTTCACATAGCACACAATTCTGTATTCACCACATACAACACATTCCCTTACTATGCATATTCTACATGCATCAATAATTTCTTGCAATGCATATGTTCATGCATTATACATTTCTAATTATTGAGTTACATCATACAACATGTGCTATCACGTATCACATATAAATTGAGTTACATAACCCAATTAACTTAGTCATATTTTGATTTTAATAATTCACAGAGCATGATATGTAATTTAGCGCATAATCACATTCAATCCTCAAACATAACAGAACTGAAAAATTTGTCTTGATTGGAGATTACCGCAAAGTTTAATATAGTGTTACTCCACAATTCCTACACAATTATTTTTACATGCACACACATATTAGATAATTAAATATGTCACAAAACATGCATGTTTATTTGCTAATAATAATTATTAGTTTTATACAAACTAATATTATTTATTCTTACTTAAAACAAATATTAGTTTATTTAGAAACTTAATTCGTTTTAACCTTTTTATGCGAACTAAAGGTCCCTCACATTTTAGTATGTAAATATTTTATACTTTGAAGCTTAAATCATCTATATTCCACTTTAAGAATATCTTTTGCGTTTATTTGTGAACTCAGGATTTAAATAGTTATTATATAACTTTGATAGTAAAAATTCAATTTACTATATTATTTATTGATTTAAATAATTTTATACTTTTTCAATAGTTCATGATGAGTTAACTCATGCTATTGCCTCGTACACAACTATCATATTTTGTTAGCAAGTTAGTTTCGCATTTCACTTTGCAAATAACTTGCATTCTCGCTTTGTGTGTGTGTGTATATATATATATATATATATATATATATATATATATTAAGTATATATATACACCATTATGTAAATCTTCGTTCAAAATCTCTGTTTAGAACTCTGGAAACCATCGTTTCATCACTTTTCTTATCATTACCATTATATACGGTTCCTAGCTTTTCGTTTCGCTAAAAAAACCATTTTACATACCCTTTCCGACTTATAGTCGCTTAAATTTGCAAATTCATATTTATAATATATTTTTATTGCATTATTTATGCCCGAAAGAAGTTTTCATGGCATAAATTATCACATAATGTCAAAACCTCCATCTTGGAATTTTATTAGACTTAACATTACAAAAAATCTAGCCCAAACGCGATTCAGAATGTCGAACGTCAAAACAGCCCATCATGGCTATGTTTGGCTCGCCTGTTTACAAGTTCTGACATGCTCATTCGCTCATTTTTAATTCTCAAACCATTAATCGAATTACGACAAATTTCTGGTGTGTTGTAGTCCTTACGGCGTAGTACATTTAGAACATTTCTAACCGCGGAAACGAACCACGGAAGCCACTCAAAATGAGGCTCAAAAATGGCACTAGCAGCCAGCTGCAGGGCAGGCGCTGCCTGCAGCTGCTACTTTGGCATGCTGCAGTGCTTAACGACTCAGCTACTTTGTGATTTTCTCACGTGCTGTTCGTTTATCGGATTGTTTCCAAATTTGAATATGTTTTTTGTATCATATGAGAATATTTTTAAAAATATTAAACCTCCATTTCGGGTTCGATAGGCAGCCCAAACATTGCGCTAAAAGTGGATGTTCATAACAGTTTTTGATTTCTTTCCAGCTTTACCCTCTCTCGCTAAAACAGTCATAACGTTTTCGTTTCAAAACATTTTTGCGTGATTCTTGCGCCAACGCGAAGCTAACTTACGGGGATACAACTTTTATTCTTTGATCATTTTCAAATTCTAAACACAAAATTCTAGAAAATTCGTGCAAGGGACTGATCAGAATCGGATTTCCAGATTTTCGACAGATTTGATTCGCTTACTTTGAACGGTCATAAAGCTTTGCTCCGAAGTCGGAATTAGTCCATTCTAGAGTCTACGGAAACCTTATTCAGTGTAATATACTTCTCAAAAAGCTCAGAATTTTCTGAACAATCTAGCTATCTCCGAATTTGTCTTTTAGAGTCAGCCATCCACTAGTTTTTCGAATTTTTCGCTTTGACATCCAAAATTTGCCTCGACTCGTTCTAACCTAACTCGCTTCCCAAATAATTTTTATTCAACATATTAGGACTGATCTAGAGTCTTGGCTTCATAAAATTCCAAGATTTTAGCTAAATTAGCTTGTTTTGGCATTTTATCGAGCATCACATGTGCGTCTCTATAATGGGCTGATTTCTTGATGTTTTGTTTTCGTTTTAATCTCATTTTGCCATCCTTATAACTCCGCACAACACACACTAGCTCCATATCTCTAATTCCAATCAATAGTAGTCATTTACATAATCAATTCAAGGAAATTTAATCAATTTCTAAATAGTTAGCTTACTAACTATTTGAAAAAAACTAAATTCTTTAATTCTCATTCTTGTACAAACCTCATCATAATACAACTAATATGCAATCTTATAATTCTCATTCAACTAATATGTAATCTTATAATTCTTTAATTCTCATTCAACTAATATGCAATCTTATAATTCTCATTCTTATACATAATACAATTACCCATAACTTCATTTGCCAATTTCCAGTCAAGCTAATTAACTTACCAATTCAATTTATCATGTACTTTATAAAACATAATACACATTATATTTACCTTGTTTACTTGCTTTGATTATGATTTTGATGCAAATCAGTTTCTATAACGTTCTTTCTGCTGCTGATAGCCGGACTCTTTCCCCAATCCAGATTACAAGTTGATCTCCTATCTCCCTTTCTTATCTTCAGCCAAACTCAAAAGAGTTAATGGAAGTTTGATAATTGAAATAGAGGGAATGTATGGGATGGAACGGACATGGAAAGGTAGGCTATGAGCGCTTAGTTTTTTGTTTCTTTGTCTGATCACATCGATCATATATCATCCTCCCAAATTTCATCTCAATCCGAGTTATAAAACTCGTTTTCGCAATTTTACTTTAACAAAACATTGTTTTTGTTGTTATCATATCTCCTTTGTTACTTATCCGTTTTTGTTCATTCTTATGTGAAATTAAAGCTTGTACAATCTTCTTTAACCTCATCTAGGCCAGCTATGAGTTTAATAAATAAATAATAATATGTACTAGAAGAATGTATACAAACTCGAAAAGGAGTCCTCAAAATTATTATTATTATCACCTTTTTTTCACGAATAGTGAGAGGGACTACTATTATATTATCCTCGGACCATCACTCGTTTTCAAATAGCTCTAAGTCCCGAGTCCTCATTAATTATTTCAGAAGAAACGGTGAAAGAAAAAAAAATGTAGCTCGATGAAAGAAAGGTGAGCTCGACTAGCCCGATGAAATATTATGACTAAGATAATGCGAGAATAAATTATCATTAGTCTTTGACAATGTTAAAGCGATAAAATATAATAAACATCAAGTTTAAGCTGCAATGGAACAAGCGATCCATTAAAAAAGTCAGTAGAAAATAAAATCTACTATCTTTTATGATTTAAAGGTTTTTCATCACTTTTATATTTGAGACTCGACTTTAATAAATAATCCACATCATCGAATCACCACACTACTACTGGCCGAGGATATTCTTTAGTATCACGACCACAATTATTCCATATGCTTACGGGCCGAGAATATTTGTGTATTCATAATAATGGTCATGATCATACCAACATTGTCCATCGATACTACTACTGACCCGATGAGGATTTTTACCACATCATTTGTAACATTACGGTAAATGATATTATAGAATAATCCACAGTCGTAATCATACCAAGTCCATCCATGCTCTCTGGGCCACGAGATGACTTTCAAAAAATATAAACATGAGGATGATGACAATGATATAAGAATTGATAAAACAAGTTCAAGAATTAATTTATCGAGGAATTAATAACGTCAAATTATCGACATGATCTTGCTTTGTAGAGTAAAATTCAAGAATGATCGGAAGAATATTTCCATGAAAAGATCTTTGGATGAAGCGCAAATATCGAGGATATTCTACTAATTTCATGGAGTATAGAAGTCAAAGTTTTAACCATTTGGGTATAATAAAGAATGGAATAACAAAAGAAATCACCGTGCATGCGGTACTTGCAGCAGGCAGGCGAGTTATTCAACAGAATAATAAATAACGGAAACCGGTCGGGTGAAATTCACTGCAAGCGAGGATATTCAACGAGAATAATAAAGATGGAACCGGATCCGGTGTAAAAAACGAGATAGGATATTCAGCGAGAATAATAAAAAAGCGGAACCCGGTCGGTGTAAAACACGCGACAGGATGTTCAGCGAAGAATAATAATAAAATGGAACCGGTAAAGGTGTAAAAACAGAATAAAATGTAAAAAAAACCGGTGAGCGAGGATGTTCAACGAGAATAATAAAAAAGGCGGAACCGGTTAGGTGTAAAAATATGAGACGAGGATGTTCAACGAGAATAATATAAGAATGGAATGAAGAAGTCACCAAGTATAGGGTAGCCAGCGTATCTGAGAGTTATCACGAGAATAATAAAGAATGGAATAACAACGAAGTTCTCTTCATGAATAAGAAAAGAATAACACCCACCTACTTGTAAAACAAATAATATGATAGGTAGTGAAAAAAAAGTAATGGATATATAAGTAGTGAAGTAGCGAGAATACTTTCTTCTTTCTCTCTATACTTTTCTCTCTCTAGAGTTTTGATGAATTAAGTAAGAAAATAATGAAGAATGAGCTTTATTTATAGGAAAATGGAATGCATAGTAACTAATCCATGAGCGGTCGGATTGATTTACTTTAATCTGAGTGGTCCATATTTAAAGCAAAATCTTTTAAATAAAAAATATAATATATTATATTTATATAAAACATTTTACTATTATAAAAAATTTTATTATATATAATATATAACTTTACTTATGAACATATATATATTATATAAGGTATATATAATGAATGTAATTAGACATATATATATAAATAATATATATAAATATATATATATTTTATTTATAAAAAATAACTTTAATAAAGTATTTTTTTTTATATAAAAAGATGTTTAAATGTTTTTTATTAATTAATAATATTAATAAAATAAAATATATAATATCATATAATAATTATATATTATATAATAATAATGGAATGAAATAAGTGATATAAATATATAATAATAATAATGAATCAATAAATAAGTACTTATTATGCCAATTCTTATACATAATAATTATTCTTGTACTTTGACTTCTCGTAAGCATCGATAATCAATCAATGTGGTATCTCTTATTATCTGACCGCGTATTCTTGTACTTTTACCATAGTTATTTCAGCGATAAAAATATAGTTATTTTATAAAAAATATTTTTGTCGTTTTCTCGATCGACAATAATTACATTATTGGGGTCCACCGATGATTAGTAGTTGTCTGAATATTCCCATTAAAAAGAATATTCCCGACCAATCGAATATAATATAACAACTTGCATACTTTTTGCAAAATTTATAAATATTACCCTTACTATAACATTATAAATTTATTCCATAATATTCAAAAAATAATATTTATAGAAAATTCATCTTTATTTATAAAAGTTGGGGTCTTCTGACCTCCCTTCTTATGAAATTTAGCCCTCGAAATTAGTGCGCATACACGGTATGTCGAAGAGGTAAGGATACCTTGATTTCATTTGATTCTAACTCCCAAGTCATTTCCTCGACATCGTGGTTCTCCACAAAACTTTGACTTGAGGTATAACCTTGGGGCGTAGAATATGTTCCTTCTTATCAAAATTTGAGCAGGAACCTCTTCATACGTTAAATCTTCCGCTATTTAAATCGGTTCTAACTTCGATAATATGGTTCGGGTCTTTCACATATTTACGTAACATGGATATGTGAAAAGCGTTATGAACACGAGACATACTTGGCGGTAAAAGCGAGTCTATAGGCCACGGTTCCTACTCGATCGAGGATTAAAAATGGGCGATGAATCGAGGATTAAGTTTTCCTCTCTTTCCAAATCTTGTAACTCCTTTCCATGGGCGACTCGTAACAACACATGATCTCTATATCGAATTCCCGTCCTTTCGATGAAGATCGGCATAACTCTTTTATCGATTTTGTGAGGTTTTTATCGTTGTCGGATCGTTTGAATCTTTTTCCGTAGTCATACGTACCAACTCGGTCCCAACAACGTTGCTTCACCCACCTCATCCCGACATCTTTGGAAGCGACACTTTCTTCCATCTGGCGCTTCGAATGGAGCCATGCGATACTTGCTTGATAAGCTTTGTTGTTGTAGGAAAACTCCACGATGGTAAGAACTTGTCCCGACTCCCTTGAAATCAAGAGGACACGAGTCTTAATAGATCTTGAGAGTTTGAATAGTCCTCTCGATTGTCCGTCAAATGCGAGGATGATATCTTAGAAACTAAATCGTAAATCTGTGCCCATAGCTTTTTGCAAACTAACCCAAAATCGTGAAGTGAATCTTGGGTCTCGATCGAAACTATGGATCTTGGCATACCATGCGATCTTACAATCTCGTTTATGTACACATCTGAGCAAGGCGTTCAAAGTGTATAAGTTTCTCGTATCGGTAAGAAATGAAGCGGACTTGGTCGATCTATCAACAATGACCCAAATCGCATCGATGCCTTGAGAAACCTTAGGAAGGCCGATGCTTGAAATCCATGGTAATGTGCTCCCACTTCCATTACGGAATTTCAAGTGGTTCTGATGGACCTTTTGGTACTTGATGCTCGCTTTAACTTCGTTGACAAGTTAGACACCTTGAGATAAGCAGCGCTATCTCTCTCTTCGTATTGCTCCACCAAAATGTATGGCGAATATCATGATACATTTTGGTACTCCCGAGATGGATTGCAAATGGTGTGTTGTGCGCCTCCATCATGATATTATACTTTAAATCGAGGTCGTTAGGAACACAAAGTGCGGAGTTGACTCGAAGTATTCCTTCTTCATCGATTCTTGCTCGGCGTAGCACCTTCTTGCACTTTTTCTTCCTCATCGCGCATCGGCTCGGAGTGCGTAGCTTGGCGACTTTAACTTTATCGATTTAAAGTCGGTTCTACTCGTATATTCGCCATCATCACATGGTCCACAGAGTCTTTAACTCTATCTCCATCCTTTGCAAGTCACACAAAATGGGCCTTTGCGTTGACAATATCGCTTTTCGTGCTTGCATATGATCTTACTACTCGATCGTCGGCTACCACGTTAAACTTTTCGAGGATGGTATTGGATGGTATGATCATAATCTTTCAGCAGTTCAAGCCAGCGTCGTTGTCGCGTGTTGAGTTCCTTTTGAGTGAAGAAATATTTGAGGCTTTTATGATCAGTAAAGATCTCCACTTTCTCCCCATACAAGTAATGCCTCCAAATTTTAAGTGCAAAAACAACATTTGCTTGACTCTAGATCATGAGTAGGATAATTCCTCTCATATTCTTTGAGTTGTCATGAGGCATAGGCTATAACTTTTCCATGTTGCATGAGAACACATCCCGACCCTTTGCGAAGCATCTTTGTAGATGACAAATCCCTCAAGAGCGGATGGTATTGTCGAGCAGTCTTTGAAATAAGTCTCCTCTTGAGTTCTTGAAAACTCTTCTCACATTCTTCGCTCAATAGAACTTTGTATCTTTTAAAGTCAATTTGAGTCGATGGAGTAGCGATTAGAGAAAATCCTTCCACGAATCTCTCAGATAATAACCGATTAAGCGAGAAAGCTCGTACTTGATCTTGATTTAGGTTGTTCCCGACTTTGAATAGCTTGATCTTTCTTTGGGTCAGCGGATATTCCATGACTTGATACCACGTGCCCGAGGAATGCTACTTCTGACCCGAACTCGCATTTCTTCAACTTGGCATAAAGCTTATATTCACGAAGCTTTTGGAGTGTCGACCTCAAGTGTTGCTCATGATCTTCACGGCTTTTGGAATAAATAAGGATGTCATCGATAAAGGCGACCACAAAGTGATCTAAATATTCCTTGAATACTCGGTTCATCATATCCATGAAGGCGGCGGGGAGCATTAGTCGATCAAAAGGACATGACTAGGAATTCATAATGCCGTCTGGGGAGTTACGAAAGCCGTCTTTGGAATGTCGGTGGTTCTAATCTTCAATTGGTGATATATCGGAGCGAAGATCGATCTTTGAAAAGAATTTGGCTCCTTGCTGGTTGGTCAAACGAGGTCATCAATACGTGGTGATGGATACCTATTTTTGATGGTGACATGATTGACTCCAGATAATCAATACAAAGTCGCATACTCCCATCTTTCTTCTTCACGAATAGAGCAGGAGCACCCCGAGGAGAAGTACTAGGGCGAATAAAGCGATGTCTAACAATTCCTGCGGTTGGGTCTTTAACTCACGAAGTTGATAGGAGCCATTCGATATGGGGCTTTGGAAATGGGTTTTGTCTGGGTTTGAGTCGATACAAAATTCAATTTCACGCTCTCTGGGGGTAGGCGGGAAGTTCTTGAGGGGAATCGTCGGAAATTTATTAACAATAGAAATATCATTCAAAAGCGGCGTATTTTGTTTAAATCGTGACATGAGCTAAGAAAGCTTGACATCCGTTTTTTGATAAGCGAATAGCTTTATGGCTTGAGATGGCCGTGATTGATTTTAATGGTTTGGTTGTTTGAATTCGCATAATAGGTTGATTAGGAATATGAAAGCTAATGACTTACGAAAACAATCAATTTTTGCATGATAAGTAGTTAACGATCGATCCCTAGAATCACGTCAAATGCAAGTATTTTTAATGAAATAAGATCGACGGGTAATGTGAAGGTGCCGATTTGAACCAAACAAGACTTATAAGCGAGTGGATGTAATGAAGGTTTCTCCCAGCGGAGTTTCCACGAGATAAGTCGAAAAGTCTAATTTCTCTCGAGTCAAATTTAATCGATGGTGCATGTAGGAGAAATAAAAGAATGGGTAGAACCGGTATCAAATAAAGTATAGACTTCATTAGAGTTTATGATAAGCTTACGTGATGACCTCATTCGGGTTCCTTGCTTCTTTGGGAGGTCTGACAAAGTCTTACTCTGGGTTTTGACTTTTTACGGGATGACCTTTGGTGCCTCCATCCTAGTTGAATTTGTCTTGATGAATGACAAAATCGAGCTAAGTGACCTTCTCTCTTCCACAATTATAACATGCTTTGAATGGCGCATGAATGCGATTTGGGATGATGTGTCCCTCTCTCTCCATTTGAAGCATATGATAGGTGGTCTTTCTCCTTCCTTAACAACGGGTCTTTGGTCTTTGGCGTCTTTCCATCATTGTTGAATCTCTAGTTTCTTGAAATGTCCATTCTTATTGTTTTGTACGATTACCTTTGAAGTGGTTACCATTTCTGGCTTTGTTGATTCCCTCACGCTTGTTGTCATAGCCCGATATTACTCTCATTGGTATTATAATTTTTTTGCTCTCTCTTTTTAGTTGGGTTGACTCATTATCGCGCTCCACTAAGCGAGCCTATTTACAACATCGAATACAAACACGGTTTATGAGAAATAAGATGTTGGCGTATCTCGGGACTTAAACCTCTTAAAAACATTAAGCATCATTCTCTTCATTATCCACAAATGGGATAAAAAATGATAACTCGGCAAACTTGGCCCGTCGTTTGTGACACGGTCGTAATTTCTACCTCCTATTTTTAATAGAAATTTATTTTTTATTTATTTTTATTGAAATTTTTTAAATAAAAGGAATTTCCTTTATTTATTATTTTGAAATAGTAAGGGTTGATTTGATTAATGTGGATAGTTAAGGGTTAAATAAATAAATATTTCAAAATAAGCAAGTGGTTATAAAATATTCATTGTTGTGGGGAATATTCGTTTGGTGGTGGAATATTAAATCTTTTGTCGGGGAATATTAAATGCAATGGTAGCGATGACCATGTGTGGCCCCCATGTGAAGCGATTGGATGAGAAAGCGACAAATATAAGTTGTTAAAAAAATACGGCGTAATTATTCAGATTATCTTTGTTGGAATACCGGTGGTTAAAAAACACACTGTCTGGCGTTGTTGAGCGATAGCTGCGGTATTGCATCAATTATTGATTCTTACGTGAAGGCACTACTCGATAATTATTACACGATAATTCTTATTCGATATTTTATTTTATTGATTCAATAATTCTTTGCGTTGATATTTTATATTATTGTTGTTTGATAATTGTCAACTTTTGCGATATTTCCATTATCGGATCGATAATTCATATTATTTGAATAATATTATTAGATAACATTATTGGCGATGTCTAGAAAGTTACATCTAAGGAGAGGTTTGGTCACTAATTGCGGCGCCCGATGAGGAGAGATCCTTATTGGAAAGCCCCCTCTTTCTGAGGAGCGCACTGGTTGTCATAATTGTGATTACGTAATATTATTTGGGAATAATTAATTATTGATTTATATGATAAGAAAATATTTATTTGATATGGATATAAATGATGGATTTATTTATTATATGTGGTTATAATTGAAGGATTTAATGTTGAGGTGTTTTATCGGTATTTTTATCGGAATGGAGGTATTAAAAATCAAATCGATATTTTTACGATATATTGCGTGAGTTATAATTTTTAATCGTAGTTGGATCGTTGCGATTTTTGGATATGTTATACATATATAAGTTGAGTATATGTCTACAAATTTTGAGCGAATTTAAAATGAGCGAATGATTTGTTATAAATTGAAAGAGGTGTTTGATTAGGAAAGTAGGGTTATAATTGATTTTGGTGGAAAATTCTAGAATTGAGTGGGCCCCACTTGTGGTTGGTGAAAAAATGTTTGAATTTTATTTCAAATGTGGTGGGTGGCAATAGTAGCGAGTAAAAGCCATCGGTGGCGAGTCAAAAATGCCTTGGTAATTTAACATTTTCTATAAATAGAAGGCTAAGTTAGAATTGAAAATCACACGAAAAAAAGTTTTCTCTCTTTTCTCTCTATATTATTGGCGTATTTTGTGAGTATTTAGATACTTTGAGAGTTCTTTATTTGATCTACAAGTTTCATTCGACATCACTTAGATCTTTCCTTAGAAATCTTGATTCTTTGAGGTAAGGGATGTTATTTTCTTCTCAAATGATATTATTTCTTGATATCATTATCTTTGAAATATTGGTTGGAACTTTTTATCAAATTTGGAACTTTTTCATATCGGGGTTACTATTCATGAGTTCTTATTCACGATTCTTATTCATGAGTTCTTATTCACGATTCTTATTCACGAGTCTTATTAATATTCTAATGAAGCGTGAAAATGTTTTTTGTGGAATTTCTATCTTTTGGTGTAGGAGTTACTATTCACGTATCTGCCTTTATTCACGTATCTGACCTTTATTCACGTATCTATCGCGTATCTGACTATTCATCGAAAAATAAAATTTCTTCTTTTTCGTCAAAATATCTAATACGGATACTAGCTTTGATTGTATCCATGTTTTGATCATTCTTGAATTTTACACCACTTATGATTATTTTGAGGTATTTTTGAACATGGATAAAAAAATACGAATCCTTAATCCTTAATCCTTGTCATTTTGTTTCCTTTGGATTCGTTTCTTTAAAAATATTTTCATCATCCTCGGTCTTAAATGATGATATTATTGAATATCTTTGCTTTTTGTAGTGCTGAAGATGAATGATTCTGAAGAATATCTTTGGCACATGTAGTGCTGAAGATGAGTCTGAAGATGAGTGATCATGAAGTGATGAATATCTTTGGTTTGTAGTGCAAAGTGAGCAGTGTTTAAATGAACATGACCCAGTGATGAATATCTTTGGCTGTAGTGCAAAGATGAATATTTGATTCGGATGTATATGGATTGATGTTACGGGGATAAAAGATGAGCGATGAACTTTTAAATTCATACATAGAAGATAGTAGTTTGCATTTCTCTCTTAACTCTTCTAATGAATTATTATTTCATTGCGAATATTGATTTAAAATTTGTTGTCTATTGTATTCTATTAGATTTTTCCTGTTGAAGACTAACGATAATTTGTTGTATATTATCTTAGTCGTAATATTCTTCTTGAGCTAGTTGAGCTCACCCTTTTCCTTTTGTTCCATTTTTTTTCGGGGAGGCGAGAATATAGCGAGTGCAGTCGAGGGGTATGGAATGAAGGTTTTAGAAAGGATTGTTTAGTAGTCCTCACCATTTTTGTAAAATAATGTATCGATAAATGTGATGAGGATTTATTTGAGTATAGATATTATACAGAAGATAATATTTGTATTTAAACTCACAGATTTCTTGTTGTAATAATAAAGTTGTAGTTGTTTACGTACCATGTATTGTGATTTCGAGAATGGGTGATGTATACTATTTTGGGGGCGTCGCGGTTGGTATCGAGCTTAGGGATATGATCTCTGGCGGAGATCGGGGAATAGAACTAGGAGGGAGGCAGAGTAAATCCTTAGCTAGTGTGTCTACTAAGCTTATTTGTTAGTTAGTGGGTATATAGGGATATTATGTGATATATTGATTTCCTTAATTAACCCTTGTTTTATGGCGGTATTTGAGAATGTCGTGAGAGAATAATAACATGATGGAAATGAGGCCAGTGGAGAGCTTTTGTACTCACTGAGCGAGGAGAGCGTGCTGCAGTGGTGATGTTCCTCTGTGAACAACACCATTGAAGGCGAGATGATGAGCGAGGGGATGTTTAGAAGTTTTTTGCGGTTCATGCAAAAATCGAGACGAGGAGACTTCGTGTTCAAAATCTGAGGAGGAAATGATAGCAATTCACGGGTTTGTCTGACGTGAAAGCGATTCGAAAAGTTGGGACCACGAATTTAAGGAAAGCGGATCGATCATGGCGGAAACATGGGTCAAACAAATTGCAAGATATTCGATGTCTTGGGATGCGGAGAAACGAAGGTTCCATTCGCCACCTTTATGTTAAAAGTGGCGGGCGGACTCTTGGTGGGAGATGCGTGAAGCGTACCCATCGGTACTTTTCGGCGTATGTCTTGGGAGGCGTTTGAGAACTATTTAATGACAAATACTTTCACGAAAGTGTTACGTCGTATGAAGGAAGTGGAGTTCATTAGTTAGAAGCAAAACAACATGGCGGTGTCTCGATGCGAGGCAAAAGTTTGCGAGTTATCGAGTTTGCACCTCATTTGGTGGAGAATGAGAGCGTATGGCGCGGATGTTTCTTAGAGGTTTGAAAACGGCGTCGTCGGTATCTCATTTCTCATAAACTTTCTCTTTATTCGGATGTTGTAAATGAGGGCTCGATTATTAGGCGAGATACTTGATGCACGGTGTTGAGGACCCTGAACCGAGGATCGTACGAGAGATAGCGATCAGCGAGAATAATGATAACTGCGGAGAAAAGCGAGACGGACGAAAAATGGTTACCACTCTCTGGTGGTAATCATAGTCGTGAAAAATAGAAGAAGCGAGTCGGGAGGAGATTTTAAAAGAGGAGATTTAACAGCGACTATGTGAAGGCAGCGGTCTTGGCGTGACAAGCTGGTTCTAAGGGAGGAGAAACGACCACCGGTCGTATCTTCTAAATCACGGAAAAGAGGACATATCGGTCAAAAGCCCTATGATTCAAGGTATGCTATAGTTGTGGAAAGGAAGGACATATCGCTCGAGATTATGCGATAGCGAAACCTAGTTCAGTGAGGGACGGTGACTCGAAAAAACATCCCGAGAAAAGTCAAAGTCAGCGATTAGGGAAGGCGTTTGTTGTGGTAGTTGGTCATAATCGAGGAACAAGCGAGGTGATCACGGTAAGCTATTTATAAATTCTTGCGAAGTTTATACCTTACTTAATCTGGGTGCTACCCATTCATTTATCTCTCTCTGCGTGTGCTCAGCGTTTAAACTTGACTCAGGAGAAATTAGACTTTGACTATCTGTGGAAACTCCGTTAGGAGAAACTTTCATCACATCCTTTGTTTATAAATCTTGTTTGATTGAGTTGGCACCATTACCTTACATTGACCTTATCTCTTTAAAGATACTTGCTTTTGATGTGATTTTAGGGATTGATTGGTTAACTACTCTCATCGTACCAAAATTGATTGTTTTCGTAAGGTTGTTAGTTTTCATATTCTAACTTGACTTTGTTTATGCAATTCAAACAACTAAACCATTAAAATCAATCACTTTATCATATCTAATCATAAAAGCTATTCGTTTATTGAAAAGCGGATGTCGAGCTTTCTTAGCCCATGTTATGGATTTGAATAAAGACACGTCAAATTTGAATAATATTCTGTTGTTATTGACTTTCTGGCGTATTTCACGAAGAACTTCCGGTCTACCCCGAGCGTGAAGTTGAATTCTTTATTGATCTTGAACTGAGTACAAAGCCCATTTCTAAAACCCATATCGAATGGCTCTATTGAACTTGAGGAGTTAAAGGTCAACTCTACGGAATTGTTGGACATCGGTTTCATTAAATCTAGTACATCTCCTTGGGGTGCTCTGTTTTATTTAAAAAAGAAGAAAAGCGGGAGTATGCGACTTTATTATTGACTATCGGGGAATTGAACCATGTCACCATCGAGAATAGGTATCCTCTACCTCGTATTGATGACTTGTTTGACCCGATTCTGAGGGCCTGATTCTTTTCAAAAATCGATCTTAGATTACGGATATCATCAATTTGAAGATTAGGCGAGGATATTCAAAGGCGCCTTGAGAACTTCGGTATGGGCATTATGAATTCTTAGTCGTGTCTTTCGGACTAACTAATGCTCTATGACTTTCATGGATATGATGAGCCAATGAGCAAGTATTCAAGGAATATTTGGATCGGTTTGTTGTTGTCTTTATTGATGACATCATATATATTCAAAAGTCGTGAAGATCATGAGCACCGTTTTGAAATTTGGTACTCGAAAGGCCGTGAAAACAAACTATATGCCAAATTGAAGAAAATGCGAGTTACGGCTTGAGAAGTAGCATTTCTTGGGCGATATGTGGTGTGAAACATGGTGTATCGAAACATGGATATCATTGATCGTGAAGATTGAAGCAATCTGAAGATTGAAGCAATCTGAAGTTAGAACAAGCCGAAAGTCGGTGTTGAAATCGTAAGCTTTTGGGCTTATTTGGTTATTATCGGAGATTCGTGGAAGGTTTTCTCGAATCGCTACTCCATTAACTTCATTAACTTTCGGAAGGATACAAAATTCGTTTGGAATGAAGAATGCGAGAAGAGTTTCAAGAGCTTAAGAGGAGACTTATTTTGCTTTTTGTTCTAACAATACCATCTGGTTCGGATGGATTTGTTATCTCTGATGATGCTTGGGCAAAGGGTTAGGATGTGTTACTCATGCAGCGTGGGAAAGTCATAGCCTATGCCTCATGACAACTTAAAAAAGTATGAGAGGAATTATCCTACTCATGATCTAGAGTTAGCGGCGTGATCGTTTTTATTAAAGATATGGGGCCTTATCTATATGGGGAGAAAGTGGAGATATATTGGACCATAAAAGCCTTAAATATTTCTTCACTCAAAAAGAACTCGACATCTGGCGGTGACGTTGGCTCGAACTATTGAAGACTACGACCACACTATTGATACCATCTGGTAAAAGCGAGCGTGGTGGTGGCGCGTTGAGTAGAAGATCGTATCACGAGGAGCAGAGTGCGATGATGTCAAGTATCGCGTAGAGCCGACTTTAATAGAAAAAGTTAAGGTTGCTCGAGCCCGCAGGCCGGTGATCGTATGAAGAAGAAATCAAGAAGGAGCTATTAGGGCGAGAATTGATGAAGAAGGAATACTTGAGTCCACTCTAGACTTTGTGTTCTAACGACTACGATTTGAAGAACAAGATTATGATGGAGGCACACTGATACACCATTTGCAATCCATCTGGAAGTACTAAAATGTATCGTGATCTTGACATACATTTTGGTGGAACAAATAAGAGAGAGATTGCAAAGTTTATCTCGATGTGTTTAACTTGTCGGCGTGTAAAGGCGGAGCATCTAGTACCTAAAGGGTCGTTGCAACCACTTGAGATTAGGAATGGAAGTGGGAACACATTACCATGGATTTAATTTACGGGTCTTTCTACGGTTTCTCAAGGCATCAATCTTATTTGGGTTATTGTTGATAGATTAACCAAATCTGCTCATTTTTCTTGCCAAATCGGGAGACTTATTCCTTGAGCGTCTTCTGCTAGTATATGCGTAAATGAGATTGTGAGGTTGCATGGCATACTGTATCCATAGTTTGGATCGTGACCCAAGATTCACTTCAAGATTTTGGGTTAGCTTGCAAAAAGCTATGGAGCGCAGTTTGCGATTTAGTTTGGCATACCATCCCCAAGCAGACGGATGATCGAGAGAGGACTATTCAAACTCTTGAAGATTTATTAAGACTCTGTGTCCTAGACTTCAAAAGGCGGTTAGGATAAGTATTTACCATTGGTGGAATTCTCCTACAACAATGATTTATCGAGCAAGTATAGGTGTGGCTCCATTGAAGCATTATATGGGCCGAAAATGTCGTTCTCGATATGTTGGGATGAGGTGGGTGAAAGCAACATTGTTGGGGACGGGAGTTAATGCGATATGACTAGAAAAGATCCAAATGATTAAACAGCGTATATACAAAGCGGCACAAGATCGACAAAAGAGTTATGCGGATCTTCATCGAAAGGGCGTGGAATTTAGTGTAGGGGATCATGTATTATTGCGAGTTGCTCCATGGAAGGAGTTACAAGATTTGGGAAGAGAGGAAAGCTCGATCCACGATTTATTGGTCCATTTCAAATTCTTGGCCAGAGTAGGAAATGTAGCTATAGACTTGCGTTACCTCAAGTATGTCTCGTGTTCATAATGTGTTTCACATATCGTGCCGTAAATATGTGAAAGACCGAACCACGTTATAGAGTTAGAAGCAGGACGAGATAGTAGAAGACTTAGCGTATGAGGAGGTACTGTCGAGATTTTGGATAGGAAGGAGCATGTCTACTGTATGAAAAGGTCATACCACAAGTTAAAGTTTTGTGGAGGAATAATCTTTATAGAGAAATGATTTTGGGAATTGGAAGCGGAAATGAAAGCGAGGTATCCTCACCTTTTGAAACACCAGTCGTCGTCGATTTAGAGGCGAAATTTCATAAGGAGGGAGGTTGTAAGACCGACTTTTTTTTAAATAAAAGGAATTTCCTTTATTTATTATTTTGAAATAGTAAGGGTTGATTTGATTAATGTGGATAGTTTAGGGGTAAAATCATAAATATTTCAAAATAAGCAAGTGGTTATAAAATATTCATTGTTGTCGGGGAATATTCGTTTGGTCGTGGAATATTAAATCTTTGTTGTCGGGGAATATTAAAATGCAGTAGTGACCATGTGTGGGCCCATGTGAAGCGATTGGATGAGGAAAGCGACAAATATAAGTTGTTTAAAAATAGCGGCGTAATTATTCAGATTTATCTTTGTTGGAATGCCGGTGGTTAAAACACACTGTCTGGCGTTGTTGAGCGATGCTGCTGCGGTATTGCATCAATTATTGATTCTTACGTGAAGGCCTACTCGATAATTATTTACGATAATTCTTATTCGATATTTTATTTTATTGATTCAATAATTCTTTGCGTTGGTATTTTATATTATTCTTTGTTTTGATAATTGTTGTCCTTTGCGATATTTCCATTATCGGATCGATAATTCATATTATTTGAATAATATTATTAGATAACATTATTGGCGATGTCTAGAAAGTTACATCTAAGGAGAGGTTTGGTCACCTAATTGCGGCGCCCGATGAGAGAGATCCTTATTGGAAAGCCCCTCTTCACAGGAGCGCGGTTGTCGTATTGTGTGATTACGTAATATTATTTGGGAATAATTAATTATTGATTTATATGATAAGAAAATATTTATTTGATATGGATATAAATGATGGATTTATTTATTATATGTGGTTATAATTGAAGGATTTAATGTTGAGGTGTTTTATCGGTATTTTTAGCGGAATGGAGGTATTAAAAATCAAATCGATTATTTTTACGATATATTGCGTGAGTTATAATTTTTTTAATCGTAGTTGGATCGTTGCGATTTTTGGATATATTATACATATATAAGTTGAGTATATGTCTACAAATTTTGAGCCGATTAAAAATGAGCGAATGATTTGTTATAAATTTTAAGAGGTGTTTGATTAGGAAAGTAGGGTTATAATTGATTTTGGTGGAAAATTCTAGAATTGAGTGGGCCCCACTTGTGGTTGGTGAAAAAATGTCTTTGAATTTTATTTCAAATGTGGTGGGTGGCAATAGTAGCGAGTAAAAAGCCATCGGTGGTGTGGTCGAAAATGCTTGGTGGGTAACTAACATTTTCTATAAATAGAAATTTAAGTTAGAATTGAAAATCACACGAAACAAAGTTTTCTCTCTTCTCTCTCTCTATATTATTGGCGTATTTTGTGAGTATTTAGATACTTTGAGAGTTCTTTATTCGATCTACAAGTTTCATTGACATCACTTAGATCTTTCCTTAGAAATCTTGATTCTTTGAGGTAAGGGATGTTATTTTCTTCTCGAATGATATTATTTCTTGATATCATTATCTTTGAAATATTGGTTGGAACTTTTTATCAAATTTGGAACTTTTTTCATATCGGGGTTCTTATTCATGAGTTCTTATTCACGAGTTCTTATTCATGAGTTCTTATTCACGATTCTTATTCACGAGTACTATTAAATGAAGCGTGAAAATGTTTTTTTGTGGAATTTCTATCTTTTGGTGTCGGAGATTCTTATTCACGTATCGGCCTTTATTCACGTATCTGACTTTATTCACGTATCTCGGCTTTATTCATCGAAAAATAAAATTTCTTCTTTTAAGTCAAAATATCTAATACGGATACTAGCTTTGATTGTATCCCGTGTTTTGATCATTCTTGAATTTTACACCACTATGATTATTTTTTGAGGTATTTTTGAACATGGATAAAACAAAATCGAATCCTTAATCCTTAATCCTTGTCATTTTGTTTCCTTTGGATTCGTTTCTTTAAAAAAAAAAATATTTTTCATCATCCTCGGTCTTAAATGATGATATTATTGAATATCTTTGGCTGTAGTAGTGCAAAGATGAATGATTTCTGAAGAATATCTTTTGTAGTGCAAAGATGAGCAGTGTTTGAGATGAACAAGGTGATTAATATCTTTGTAGTGCGAAGATGAGCAGTGTTTAAATGAACATGACCCAGTGATGAATATCTTTGGCACTGTAGTGCAAAGATGAATATTTGATTCGGATGTTTATGGATTGATGTTACGGGGATAAAAAGATGAGCGATGAACTTTTAAATTCATACATAGAAGATAGTAGTTTGCATTCTCTACTTAACTCTTCTAATGAATTATTATTTCATTGCGAATATTGATTTAAAATTTGTTGTCTATTGTATTCTATTAAATTTTTCCTGTTGAAGACTAACGATAATTTGTTGTATATTATCTTAGTCGTAATATTCTTCTTGAGCTAGTTGAGCTCACCCTTTTCCTTTTTGTTCCATTTCTTCTCGGGAGGCGAGAATATAGCGAGTCTGAGTCGAGGGGTATGGAATGAAGGTTTTAGAAAAGATTGTTTAGTAGTCCTCACCATTTTGTAAAATAATGTATCGATAAATGTGATGAGGATTTATTTGAGTATAGATATTATAGAAGATAATATTTGTATTTAAACTCACAGTTTTTTTGTTGTAATAATAAAGTTGTAGTTGTTTACGTACCATGTATTGATTTCGGAATGGGTGATGTATACCTATTTTGGGGCGTCCTACTAGATATTATACAAACTAAAAAGGAGTCCTCATTACAATTATTATCACACTATTTCACGAGAATAGTGAGGACTACTAATGCTATCCTCGGACCATTACTCCGTTCCCAGACTCGTCCCGACTATGTTCTCATTTCACGAAGAAAGCAGTGAAAGAAAGGTGAGCTCAACTAGCCCAAGAAGAAATATTATGACTAAGATAATGCTTGAGAATAAATTATCAATAGCCTTCAACGATGTTAAATTGATAAAATATAATAAACATCAAGTTTAAGCTGCGGTGGAACAAGCGATCCATTAAAAGAGTCAAGTAGAAAATAAAATCTACTATCTTTTATGATTTAAAAAGTTTTTCATCATTTTATATATTTGAGACTAAACTTTAATAAATAATCCACATCATCGAATCACCCACATTACTGACCGAGGATATTCTTTAGTATCACGACCACAATTATTCATGCACTACGGGCCGAGAATAGTTGTGTATTCATTAATGGTCTGATGATCATACCAACAATCCATCCATCGATACACTACTGACCTTTGAGGACTTTTACCACATCATTTGTAACATTACGATCGTGATTATGCAAGAATAATCCACTGGTCATAATCATACCAAGTCCATCCATGCTCTACTGAGCCACGAGATGACTTTAAAAAAATATAAACATGAGGATGATGACAATGATATAAGAATTCAATAAAACAAGTTCAAGAATTAAGTTAATCGAGAACTAATAACATCAAATTATCGACATGATCTTTGCTTTTTGAGAGTAAAATTCAAGAATGATCGGAAGAATATTTCCATGAAAAGATCTTTGGATGAAGCGCAAATATCGAGGATATTCTACTAATTTCATGGAGTATAGAAGTCAAAGTTTTAATCATTTGGGTATAATAAAGAATGGAATAACAAAAGAAATCACCGTGCATGCGGTACTTGCATGCATAGGAGGTTATTCAACAGAATAATAATAACGGAACGGTCGGTGAAATTTCTGCAAGCAGGATGTTCCAACAGAATAATAAAGATGGAACCGGATCCGGTGTAAAAACACACGAGATAGGATATTCAGCGAGAATGATGAAAAAGCGGAAACCAGTGGGTGTAAAACACATGAACGAGGATGTTCCAGCAGAATAATAAAAAGCGGAACCGGTGGGTGTAAAAACATGCACGAGCAGGATGTTCAACGAGAATAATAATAAAAGCGGAAGGTGGGTGTAAAACACAGAGATGGATGTTCAGCAGAATAATAATAAAGACGGAACAGTCCGTGGTAAAACACATGCAGATATTCCAGCAGAATAATAAAGAGCGGAAGCGTAGTCCTGTAAAGATTATGTTCCAGCAGAATAATAATAAAGAATGAATAATAGGTGTAAACACATGTATGAGGATGTTCCAATGAATAATAGAAGAATGGAATAAATGAAGAAGATCACCAAGTATAGGGATTCACAGATACAAAGTTATTCCAATGAATAAATAAAAATGGAATAACAAAAGAAGTTTCTTCATGAATACTGAAAGAATAACACCGCTACGGGTACAACAAATAATATTCCCTACCTTAAGAAGAAAAATCTTGGATATATAAGTAGTGAAGTAGCGAGAATACTTTTTCTTCTTTCTCTCTATAGTTTATCTCTACAGAGTTTTAGTGAATTAAATGAAAATAATGAATGAATGAGCTTTATTTATAGGAAAATAGAATGCATAGTAACTAATCCATGAGCGGTCAGATTGATTTACTTTAATCTGACGGTCCATATTTAAAGCAAAATCTTTTAAATAAAATATAATATATTCTATTTATATAAAAACATTTACTTATATAAACCTTTATATGCAAACACTATGCAAAAAACTTATCAAAACCTTATGCATAATAAAATATAATATATTTTATTTATAGAATAACTTTAATAAAGTATTACTACATTTTATATAAAAGATGTTTACATTTTATTACGTTAATAATCTGAATAAAACAAAAGCGTCATTATCATTATAATAATTCTTATTATTAATCTAATGATAATGGAATCAAATGAGTGACTTCTCACATAAGCATCGATAATCAATCTGGTGTACTACTATGCAACCACACGTACATTTGTACTTTTACTACTGAAAGTAGTTCAACGGTATCAGCGGTAAAACTTCCGTAGTTATTTCAATAAAATATTTTTGTCGTTTTCTCAATCAAACAATAATTACATTGTGGGTCCACCAATGATTGAGTAGTTATACGAATATTCCTTCCTCGCTAAAAGAATATTCCCCACCAATCGAATATAATATAACCACTTGCATACTTTTGCAAAATTTATAAATATTACCCACAACTATAACATTATATCCATAATATTCAAAAATAATATTTATAGAAAATTCATCTTTATTTATAAAAGTTGGGGTCTTACAACCGTAGTAAGAGATTTTATAGACATTAAAATCAAATGTCTAGCATAATTTATGAGAATATAATAATAATTTACCAACGATGGTAAATATTTTGTGACTTATGTGAAGTATGTGAGTGATTAAATAAATATATATTGTAAATATGTATATATTTATTTAATATATAATTAGAATGAATGCGAAAGTTATATAACCTAATATTATATATTAGGAATGAGAATTAAATAACCTAAGGGTTATAACAAATGTAAAGTGCAAGTATTTAAATTTTATACTAATATACTAACCTAAGAGATTAATTTTATTATCTCAATTTATTAATTATTTTAAACCTAGCTTAATTGGGTTACATAATTAAATTATCTAAGTATTTAAATTCCATAATGAGTGAATTAGAAACCCTAATTAAATAATTAGGGTAATATAAAATTAGTGTGATTGGTCCATAGTATTTGACATGGCCCAAGCAAATCAATTAGAGAGCCCAAATGAATTATGAAACGGCCCAAATGATTATTACATGGAAATCCAATTCTTCATTTAGTTTAAGCCCAAGCTAAGGTCCAAACCATGACCCAAATCAAACTTTAAGGTATTGGTCTAGATATGAGGCAAATACAAATGCAAATGAAATGAAAAGCTAAATAAGGAAAGCAAAGAATTGGGACAATTTGGGGGGACTCATCTGTCCCTTTAAGGGAAAATTTGGCATGTGGTAATTTTTTTTTTCTTTCCCAAGTCATGTGTCACTTGATTAAGGATAGAATAGCCATGTGTCTTGCTTCCAATAATCAAACATGTGGTTAAATGAATTTGGGAAGGAAAAGAAGGAGAGGTGGCGGGTGGTTAAGAGAGAACGAGTGAGCACATGTGATTTGTTTTGATATGCAAGTAAAGAAGAGAGAGAAGATTTGTTTTGATATGAGAGTTGGCAAAAATCTAAAGAAAGAAAATTAGAGAGAGAAAGAGAGCAAAGTCGGCAGCCCATGAGGGAAGAAGGAAGAGGAATTTTTCCATGCTATCCATGTATATTATCTACCTTGGGAAGAAGAAGAAAGATAGCATCAAACAAAGGTATAAATCTAAAAACCCCAAACTAGTTTAATGCATTTTATTTTGGTGGTTTTAAATCAAATACTGGACTTATTTATGATTCTAAACTCAAAAATCATAGATCTTCATGTTAAATGATGTGTAGATCTTACAATTTTGGATGTTAACAAGCTTGATCAAAGATGATAAATGAAAACAGTTTTTAAAGCTTAGAAAAGTTAGTAGACTGCTGACCCTAAAAAAAAAGAGTTTCGAGATTAGTTAGATGTTCCAGAAAATTTTGGGCTTTTTGTATGTTGTAGTACACTGAATAAGCTTTCCATAGACTCCAGAACGGACTAAATCCGACTTCGGAGGAGAGAGTTATGCCATTTTAAAGTAGCCAAGTCAAAACTGGAAAAACTCATTTCGGTTCAGTCCATTTGCACGAATTTCTGGGCTGATATGTTCGGAATCTGGAAACAAGTCAGTAGGGAAGAGTTGTAGTCCCGGAAGTTAATTTCGCGTGGGCTCAAGAATCGCCTAAAAATGTTTTAAAACGAAAAGAGTTATGACTGTTTTAGCGAAAGAGGGTAAATCTGAAAAAAAAGATGAAAAACTGTGATGAGTGGACATTTTTGGCACTCTGTTTGGGTAGCCTAAGAGGTCCTGAAAACCCAGTCCTGATATTTTTTAAAATACTTTGGTATGCCATGTATAACATATCCAAAAATCAGATTAATCGGAGTTACTGAACAACACGCGTGAAAAATCGCAAAATAGTGGTTTTTTTGGTATGCTCAACTGGGCAAGCAGCAGCTAGATGGCAGCAGCAGCAAGACGCGCACTGCGCGCTGCGGCTTGGCTGCTGCACTGCTATCTTGCTGCCTGACATGCTTTTCGCGCACTGTTTTGATTAGTTTCCGTGATCCATTTTTGCGGTGTGAAATTTTTCTAAAATACTATGCCATGAGGTCTATAATACGCTTGAAATTTCGCTGTTATATGACTCATGATTTGAGAATTAAAAATGAGCGAATAGGCATGTCAGAACTTGTAAACGAGCGAACGCCGAACGTCGGTGCGTCGAGCGACTTTGACGTTCGACGTTCCGAATCGCGTTCCGGCAAAATAATAAGTCATAATAAATCTAATAAAGTCCTAACGGACGAGATTTGACTATAAGTGATATTTTATGCCGAGAAACTTTCTTTCAGGCATAAATAAAGCAATAAAAATATGTAATAAATATAAATTACATATTTAAAATTAAAAAAAAAAATATAAGTTGCCTATAAAATTATTTTGTGGTGCAACAAAGAATGTAAAACCTTTGAAAAATTGTATTAATCATAAAAATGATATTTTGATGTTTTCTGATTGCTCAAAATGAAGTTTTTGAATTTGAGATTTATGTAACGTAATATATATATATATATATATATATATATATATATATATATATATATATATATATATGAAACGAAAATGCGAATAATCGTAAAATGAAAAATAAAGCGAATGTGCTAGCGAGATAAAATATTTATATATGAGGCAATCGTCAGTGTTGACTCATGAACAAACAAACTGATGTAAAAAAATATTTAAATTAAAGAAATAATATAGTAAATTGAGTTTTACTATAAAAGCTATGCATTAAGCTATTTAAACTCGAATTTGCGAGTAAAGGTAAAGATATTTTTAAATGAAATTTAAATGGTTTAAGCTTCAAGATGTAAAATATTTGCATCTTAAAATGTGTGAGACCTTTATTATTTATGAAACAAGTAAAATATTATTACATGATTAATAATATTAGATTAATAAGGTGATTAAAATATTATTAAATGATTAATAATATTATAATAAATGATTTAAATATTATTAAATGATTAATAATATTTGTGAATGATAAATATTCTATTAAATGATTAAAAATATTAGATTAAAAGTTTAAGATAATGGTTAAGTGATAGTAATATTATTAAGGGATAATAATATTACTAATGAGTTAAAGAATTATTCAATGTTTAATTATGTGGCTAAATGTTAGCTAATTTATTATTTGAGTAATAGTGTTGTGAGATAAAATATATTATGCTAATTGGAGGATCGATCTTATTAATGATAGGTCTTTCATAAGAGATTAAATTAGATTGATTAGAAGTAATCAAAATGGTACATATGCAAGTTTTCCTTAACTCAAACTTGAGTTGTAATTTTAAAAGCATGTTAGTGAATAATTATTGGTGATTATTCACATCTATCCATGATTATTGATTCGCACTTAGTGCATATTGCATATGTTCATCGGTATGAAAGGCTGATCACCTTCATTACCATAAGGTTTGATTAAATTGTTCATGGTCATTGTTGACCTTCAAACATTATTGATTGATCATCTAAATTATTGAAACTTGATTCATGTTATTTCACAATTATTATATTGTTGAAAACTTGAAAGCTTATTCTTTCTTTTCAATCATGATATATCTTCATTGTATTTAAAACTTGTTGAGAAAATTTGTTGCTCACCCTTGCTATATCATGATAAAAATTTTTGATTAAGATGAAAGCTTGAATAAAGACAAGAGGCAAAAAGCAAAGTGCAAGATTTAATTATTATGCGATTAGATATATTAAATTTTTCGATGAAAATGACATTGTAAACCTTTTTAGATATTGAAGGTATGTATTAAGTTAAGGTTGTAGACCTTGGGGAATATGTGTAAAAGTTTAATGTATAAACAATTTATGTTTATATCTTCGCATGATAAATATAGAAATGAAATAGTATACCAGATCCATAGTAAAAAACCCCGGATTTGGGGGCGTCACGATTGGTATCAAAGTCGTAGGTTATAAACCTTAGGTAGGGTACCTTAAGCTATAACCGCAGAGAGAGATGATGATAAGGAATAAACTCAAATCGAGTTTAAGGGATAAGAGATGAATTAAGAAATTCATCATTAAAGTAAAAGAAAGATAAATAAGATTCAAAGAAGAATCTTGAAAAGAGTTATAAAGATAAGAATCGAGTTACCGACTCTCGATAATAAAGATGAAAAGTGATAATAAATAGATGATGTCTATAAGATGAAAAGTAAATAAAATCATAATATAATATGATTAAAAAGAAAAAAGAAGATAGTATATAAACGATCGTAAGTATAAGGAGAAATGATTACGAAATAAGATCACGACGTGATCGATTAAGGGATATTGAATAACATATGATATGTTAAATGATTTGAATGATATAGCTTCGACGTTATAAAGAGAAGGTACTATGAAATGGTATGATGTAAACTCGTAAAAGAGTGGTAAATGTTAAGATACGGATTAAAAAAAATTCGTATTAAGAAAAAAGAAAGTTAAATTGTGTAGGATTTCAATTGAGGACTCATGTATTAAATTGAAGTTGTATGATTCCTTGTATGGGCGGGGAATTTGTACTTGGTTTTAGAATCACTTAGCTTCTCGGTCGATATAGTGGTTAGGTTGACCAATTCTTTTGTATGGGTGGGGAATTGTTCGCTTAGCTTCCTATATTGATTAGTGGTCGAGTTTGGTTTGACAACCACTTAGTTTCTTACATTGATAATCATTGAACCACGATGTCGCTTATTTGCTATATGCATGTTGAGAAGGTGATTCTTTTCTCATGTGTATAATGTATAGATATGTTATAGTAGAGAATATAAGGTTAGTCATGAGTTCTTAAAACTCATACTTATGGTAAGTTCATGACTCATAATCATATGGTATGTTTTTGAACCCCTCGTGAATGGACGCCAAAGGTCTCGACTAGGATAAGTTCTTAAACCCATATGATTGTGGAAAGTTCTTGAACTCATAATGTGTGGTAAGTTTGATGAACGAATGGGTATAGGAAAGTTGTGAATGGAGAATTGAGGATAATAGAAATAGATAGAATTCTTAAGAAATGGATCAGTAGAGAAATTGAAGTTGACGGTGGAAACATGTGTATTCCAAATCTTCTAGCTATGCTAGACTTCGAAGTTTTTGACATCAAGCTAAATTCGCACTGATGTGCCTTTCAAAATAAAATGAATTTTGTTATCCTCAACACATGATGACAAGTGTGTAGATGTGGACTTCAGGCCACTAACACATCGTTACCTGTTGTGGCATGATGACACCAAAGATGATTTTTAAAAGTTTTTGAACGGTTTAAAGAAGAGTCTATGCTAATTGATTCGGCTAGACAAAAATAATTTGAATGATCAAAATATATTTTTATATCATTAATGCATCATGCAACCTGGTGCAGAGCTTAGAAAAATGATGGAGTTATCAATGAAAAATTACTTAGTGTCGGATGTGATCTAAAGATCGTCAGCCCACTATAGTATGATGTAGTATGACAAAGTCACAAAATGACAGAATCCTCAAACGGACTGTAAATACAGTGCGGTATCATGACGTCATAAAATGATTTTCAGAATTTTAAAGATAATTTATTGCCAATAGAATTTGGTACACATGCTTCGATTGAAATTCGAATTATTGGTAAGTGTCTAAGCTATTTGATTCAGCTAGACAAATGTTTATCAAATTCAAAGTATTCTTTGAAAGCTTATGCCGAACTAAATTGTTTTGGTACGGAATCTTATGATAAGTCTGAGGTGAACAACCCTGAAAACGAGGATATACTAATTGGATAAAATATTCCAATCTAAGAACGCATATAGTCGTACCGATTACTAAGGTATAATATACTAATCATCTAAAGTACCCGCACCGGTAGTTTACCTTCTTTGTGATTGTAAACATACCACATATAAATATTTTCAGAGGTAGAATACATTTCTTTCGTAATTGAAAGAGGTAGCAGGTAGAAATACCCCTAAACCTCAAAGTTTATAGTTTTTATGATCCCTCAGACAAATATGAAAATTTTAAACTCTTTAGAGTAATATTGTAGTAGTATATGATGATGGATATGAAATAGTGTGAACTCGTTGCGTACGAGTAAAATCTGATGTGATTGAATAAATGTTATATGAAAACCTAGTTTTGATGAATGATTGGAGCAATGTTTAGACAATGTAAACTCCTACTGGGTAGTTATGGTAAAATGTGATGATAGATGAGAAATCCTCAAAGGAGGAAATTGTAAAGGTTAAGTTAAAAACCTAGTTTGAATCAATATAATAAGCAGAGATTTGTATGCTAAAATTTTGAGGACGAAATTCTTAGAAGAATGGGTGAATGTGACAACCCGAAAATTTAGAAAATCTTAAATGATTAAATTAAAGGTTAAAATTTAAAACCTAAAGTGAAAATAAAGGATTTATTTTTTAAAAAAAAATTTAAGAAAAATCTATACGGTTTAATAATTGAAAGAGATTATGTAATAATAAATATGTCAGCCATATGAAGAAGGTTTATTAAATATAGCAAATCGTAGTAAGAGATTTTATAGACATTAAAAAATCTAAAATGTCTAGCATAATTTATGAGAATATAATAATAATTTACCAACGATGGTAAATATATTTTGTGACTTATATGAAGTATGTATGAGTGATTAAATAAATATATATGTAAAAATATATATATTTATTTAATATATAAATAGAATGAATTAATGAATAAAGTTATATAATATATATATATATATATTAGGAATGAGAATTAAATAACAATAAGGGTAATATAACAAAATGTAAATGGTTAAGCATATAGTATTTATAATACTTTTATACTAATATAATAACCTAAGAGAATTAATTTTATTAGAAAATTTATTAATTATTTTAAACCTAGCTTAATAAATAAATTACATAATTAAATTATCTAAGATATTTATTATATTCCATAATGAAATGAATTATAAACCCTAATTAAATATTTAGGGTAATTATAAAATAATATGTGATTGGTCCATAGTTATTTATGTTTTATATAATTTAAATCAATTAGAGAGGATAAATGAATTATGAAAGGGCCCAAATGATTATTACATGGAAACCCAATTGTTTATTTAGTTTAAGCCCAAGCTAAGGTCCAAACCATGACCCAAATCAAACTTTAATGTATTGGTCAAGATATGAGGCAAATACAAATGCAAATGAAATGAAAAGCTAAATAAGGAAAGCAAAGAATTGGGGCAATTTAGGGGGACTCATCCGTCCCTTTAAGGGAAAATTTGGCATGTGGTAATTTTTTTTTCTTTCCCAAGTCATGTGTCACTTGATTAAAGATAGAATAGCCATGTGTCTTGCTTCCAATAATCAAACATGTGGTTAAATGAATTTGGGAAGGAAAAGAATGAGAGGTGGCGGGTGGCTAAGAGAGAATGAGAGAGCACATGTGATTTTATTTGATTTCCCAAGATTTATTTTGATATGCAAGTAAAGAAGAGAGAGAAGATGAGAGTTAGCAAAAATCTAAAGAAAGAAAATTAGAGAGAGAAAGAGAGCAAAGTCGGCAGCCCATGAGGGAAGAAGGAAGAGGAATTTTTCCATGCTATCCATGTATATTATCTACCTTGGGAAGAAGAAGAAAGATAGCATCAAACAAAGGTATAAATCTAAAAACCCCAAACTAGTTTAATGCATTTTATTTTGGTGGTTTTAAATCAAATACTGGACTTATTTATGATTCTAAACTCAAAAATCATAGATCTTCATGTTAAATGATGTGTAGATCTTACAATTTTGGATGTTAACAAGCTTGATCAAAGATGATAAATGAAAACAGTTTTTAAAGCTTAGAAAAGTTAGTAGACTGCTGACCCTAAAAAAAAAAGAGTTTCGAGATTAGTTAGATGTTCCAGAAAATTTTGGGCTTTTGGTATGTTGTAGTACACTGAATAAGCTTTCCATAGACTCCAGAACGGACTAAATCCGACTTCGGAGGAGAGAGTTATGCCATTTTAAAGTAGCCAAGTCAAAACTGAAAAAACTCATTTCGGTTCAGTCCATTTGCACGAATTTCTGGGCTGATATGTTCGGAATCTGGAAACAAGTCAGTAGGGAAGAGTTGTAGTCCCGGAAGTTAATTTCGCGTGGGCTGAAGAATCGCCTAAAAAATATTTTTAAAACGAAAGAGTTATGACTGTTTTAGCGAAAGAGGGTAAATCTGGCAAAAAGTTCAAAAACTGTGATGAACGCACACTTTTGGCACTCTGTTTGGGTAGACTATCATACCTGAAACCCAGTCCTGATATTTTTTAAAAATACTTGGGTATGCCATGTATAACATATCCAAAAATCAGATTAATCGGAGTTACGAACAACACGTACGAAATTCGCAAAATAGTGGATTTGGTATATGAAAGCGGCACGCGCTTGTTAAGCAGCAGCAGCGCCAAGACTGGGCGTCTGGGGCGCAAGCGCTGCACTGCTGGGCAGCTGCCTGACATGCTTTTCGCGCACTGTTTTGATTAGTTTCCGTGATCCATTTTCGCGGTGTGAAATTTTTCTAAAATACTATGCCATGAGGTCTATAATACGCCCAAAAATTTTTGTTATATGACTCATGATTTGAGAATTAAAATGAGCGAATAGGCATGTCGGAACTTTGTAACGAATTAACGCCGAACGGCGTCGGTGCTTCGAAGCGACTTTTGACGTTCGACGTTAGAATCGCGTTCCGCAAAATAATAAGTCATAATAAATCTAATAAAGTCCTACGGGGACGAGATTTGATATAAGTGATATTTTATGCCGAGAAACTTTCTTTCGAGGCATAAATAAAGCAATAAAATATGTAATAAATATAAATTACATATTTAAGCGAAAAAAAAATATAATTGCCTATAAAATTATTTTGTGGTGCAACAAAGAATGTAAAACCTTTGAAAAATTGTATTAATCATAAAAATGATATTTTGAGGTTTTTGATTGCTCAAAATGAAGTTTTTTTGAGATTTATGTAACTAAATATATACGTAATATATATATATATATATATATATATATATATATATATATATATATATATATATATGAAACGAAAATGTGAATAATCGTAAAATGAAAAATAAAGCGAATGTGCTAGCGAGATAAAATATTTATATATGAAGCAATCGTCAGTGTTGACTCATGAACAAACAAACTGATGTAAAAAAATATTTAAATTAAAGAAATAATATAGTAAATTGAGTTTTACTATAAAAGCTATGCATTAACTGTTTAAACTCCGAATTTACGAGTAAAGGTTAAAGATATTTCTGAAATGTAATTTAAATGGTTTAAGCTTCAAGATGTAAAATATTTGCATCTTAAAATGTGTGAGACCTTTATTATTTATGAAACAAGTAAAATATTATTACATGATTAATAAAATTAGAAGATGATTAAAATATTATTAAATGATTAATAATATTAGTAATGATTTAAATATTATTAAATGATTAATAATATTTGTGAATGATAAATATTCTATTAAATGATTAAAATATTAGACAAAAATTTAAGATAATTGTTAAGGATAGTAATATTATTAAGGGATAATAATATTACTAATGAGTTAAATAATTATTCAATGTTTAATTATGTGGCTAAATATTAGCTAATTTATTATTTGAGTAATAATGTTGTGAGATAAAATATATTATGCTAATTGGAGGATCGATCTTATTAATGATAGGTCTTTCATAAGAGATTAAATTAGATTGCATAGCAGTAATCAACGGTACATGCAAGTTTCCTTAACTCAAAATTGAATTGTATGTTTAAAGCATGTTAGTGAATAATTATTGTTGATTATTCACATCTATACTGATTATTGATTCGCACTTAGTGCATGTTGCATATGTTCATCAGGTATGAAAGGCTGATCACCTTCATTACCATAAGGTTCAGTTAAATTGTTCATGGTCATTGTTGACCTTCAAACATTATTGATTCAGTCATGAAATTATTGAAACTTGATTCATGTTATTTCACAATTACTATATTGTTGAAAACTTGAAAGCTCATTCTTTCTTTTCAATCGTGATATATCTTCATTGTATTCAAAACTTGCTGAGCAAATTTGTTGCTCACCCTTGCTATATCATGATAAAATTTTCAGATTAAGATGAAAGCTTGAATAAAGACAGAGGCAAAGGCAAAGTGCAAGATTTAATTATGGTGCAGTTAGATATATTAAATTTTCTGATGAAAATAGCATTGTAAACCTTTTTAGATATTGAAGGTATGTATTAAGTTAAGGTTACTCGACCTTGGGGAATAGTGTGTAATGTTTAATGTATAAACAATTTATGTTTATATCTTCCGCAAATAGAAATAGTTATAGAAATAGTATACCAGATCCATGGTGATTCGGGACCTCGGATTCGTGGCTGTCACAGTTGGTATCAAAGCTGTAGGTTATAAACCTTAGGTAGGTGTACCTTAGGCTATAACCGCAGAGACGAGGATAAGGAATAAACTCAAATAGAGTTTAATTTGTTAAGAGATGAATTAGGAAAATTCATTATTTAGTAAATAAGATTCAAAGAAGAATCTTGAAAAGTTATAAAGATCCAGAGTTACCTAACTCTGATGTTAAAGACAAAAAGTAATAATGAATAGAGTTTATGAGACTAAAAGTATAAAGGGAAAGGAGATCGTAAAACAAAATGATCATAGTATAGAAATGAATCGTAATTTATACGATGAGATCACCCCGTAATCTGATAAGGGATAGCAGGGAGAAGAATCAATCTAATGATTGAAAAGTTTACGACACAGTTGCTGTGTGTCACTTGTACTATGAAATGGTATTATGTAAACTCAGAAAAGAGTGGTAAATGTTAAGATACGGATTAAAAAAATTCGTATTAAGAAAAGAAAGTTAGAATTATGTGGGAATTCAATTGAGGACTCATGTCAGCAGTTGAGTTGTATGATTCTTTGTATGGGCGGGAAATTTATACTTGGTTTTAGAATCACTTAGCTTCCTGATCGATATAATGGTTAGGTTGACCAATTCTTTGTATGGGCGGGGAATTGTTCGCTTAGCTTCCTATATTGATTAGTGGCCGAGTTTGGTTTGACAACCACTTAGTTTCTGGTCCTGATAATCATTGAAATGTCTGTGTCGCGCTATTGGCTATATACCTGTTGAGAAGGTGATTCTTTTCTCATGTGTATAACAGATAGATATGTTATAGGTAGAGAATATAAGGTTAAGTTGCGAGTTCTTAAAACTCATACTTATGGTAAGTTCATGACTCTTAATCATATGGTATGTTTATGAACCCCTCAGCGAATGGACGCCAAAGGTCTGACTAGGACAAGTTCTTAAACTCGTATGATTGTGGAAAGTTCCTGAACTCATGAGTGTGGTTTAACGAATTGGGAAAGTTGTGAATGGAGAATTGAGGATAATAGAAATAGATAGAATTCTTAAGAAATGGATCAGTAGAGAAATTGAAGTTATTGATGGTGGAAACATAGGTATTCTCAATCTTCTAACTATGCTAGACTTTGAAGTTTTTGACATCAAGCTAAATTCGCATTGATGTGCCTTTCAAAATAAAATGAATTTTGTTATCCTCAACACATGGTGACAAGTGTGTAGGTGTGGACTTCAGGCCACTAACACATCGTTACCTGTTGTGGCATATTGACACCAAAGATGATTTTCAAAGGTTTTTGAACGGTTTAAAGAAGAGTCTATGCTAATTGATTCGGCTAGACAAAAATGATTTGAATGATCAAAATATATTTTTATATCATTAATGCATCATGCTGACTCAGTGCGATGGAGATGATAAAAAATGATGGAGTTATCTAAAGATCTTGAGTATCATGGCGTCACAAATAAAATGATTTTCAGAATTTTAAAGAAAAGTTAAGTGCCAATTAAATTTGGATAGACACATGCTTCGATTGAAATTTGAATTATTGGTATGTGTCTAAGCTATTTGATTCAGCTAAACAAATGTTTATGAAATTCAAAGTATTCTTTGAAAGCTTATGCCGAACTAAATTGTTTTGGTACGGAATCTTATGATAAGTCTGAGGTGAACAACCCTGAAAACGAGGATATACTAATTGGATAAAATATTCCAATCTAAGAACGCATATAGTCGTTCCGATTACTAAGGTACAATAGACTAATCATCTAAAGTACCCGCACCGGTAGTTTACCTTCTTTGTGATTATAAACATACCACATATAAATATTTTCAGAGGTAGAGTACATTTCTTTCGTAATTGAAAGAGGTAGCAGGTAGAAATACCCCTAAACCTCAAAGTTTATAGTTTTTATGATCCCTCAGACAAATATGAAAATTTTAAACTCTTTAGAGTAATGTTGTAGTAGTATGTGATGATGGATATGAAATAGTGTGAACTCGTTGCGTACGAGTAAAATCTGATATGATTGAATAAAGGTTATTATGAAAACCCAATTTTGATGAATGATTGGAGCAATGTTTAGACAATGTAAACTCCTAGTGGGTAGTTATGGTAAAATGTGATGATAGACGAGAAATCCTCAAATGAGGAAATTGTAAAGGTTAAGTTAAAAATCTAATTTGAATCAATAGAATAAGTAGAGATTAATATGCTAAAATTTCGAGGAGGAAATTCTTAGAAGAATGGGTGAATGTGATAACCCAAAAATTTGGAAAATCTTAAATGACTTGTCATACTTTTTTTTACTTGATGAGATCTCTTGTTTCACCTACCTGTCGGATGTATATCTTTAATGTCTGGGGGGTTGAAGACTTTATTTACCTCTTTTCGATTTCTCTCGATCGAGGTTGTCTTTTGCATCGATGCTCTCGATAAGCACTTGTCAGAATTACCCTTGATTTGATTGCGATGCTTGATGCTTGGTCTTGATTATTCGAACTCTACGATTACGATCTTCGTCTTGAGGACTTGATCGTAGTGTCTTTTGAGTGTAGTGTCTTGTTGAGTGTTGTTGTTGACTAGTAGAGTTAACTACGATCTTGAAGAGTGTTGATTGGATCTTGATGTAGAACACCTCTTCCTTGTATTATGCGGTGCTTGATACTTACATTTTGCTTTATTTGTTCTCGAGATCTTGATGGCCTAATTCCTTGCTCTGGTCCCCTTACGAATATCAAGACACTTGATTTGTGGCGCGTCCGACTTGCTTTCTCCTTGTGATCTCCGTTCACTTATCATCATGATGCCCGACCACTGCACTTAATCACTTTAGCCTTGCTCTTGAGGTGACCGGTATCTCGGTTCACCTTCCATCGGTTTCCTTCTTTGTTTGGCAAAACACTACGATCTTGGTTGCTTCCAAGATCGTTGTCTTCTATTCACTTGATAGCTCTTGCATTGGTGACTTTCCTTAGTCGTCGACACGAAGTCTTCTTTGGATCTCCTTGTGGAAGACTTCATCACGAATGGCCTTACAACTCAATCTTGATCTTTGATTGGGTTGGTGCTTGAGATCTTACATTAGCTTTGCATGCCATTCGTTGAGTGCTCTCTGGTTTCCTTGGATGTAGCTTTGCGGCTTGAACAGACGAGAGGCTTCGTTCCTTTGGATATTGCAGGAGTGCTCATTTGTTGAGAAGCGTATATATGCTCTCTGATTCATCCTTGGCATTGTGAGCACTTACTTCTTAGGTCGTAGTTACGCACTCTACGATTGACTTGGACTTGTGAGACACTACGATCCGAGATCGAGATCTTGACACTACGATTTACGCCTTGTGCTTGTTGTCTTCATCGATCTTGCTTGACTACGATCTCTGCATATGTAATCAATAGACTCTGAAACTCGAGTGTGATCTACGATCCTTGACTTGGCTTTGGCATCGATAGACTCTACGACTACGAGTGTAGTCTACGTTCTGTCTTGGCTTGGCGGATGGATCGGTCGGCTCGTGGCGAAATTTGTCTCTACGATTACGAACATGACTTCCTCGGCACACTACGATCGAGGAAGCTACTACTCGATACACTCGATCCTTCTTCGTTTCCCTGGCGGTCTACGAACTCGAGATCTACTATCTTGCATACTCTATTACGCCTCGATAGCTCTCGAGTTAACCTTGACTCACTGGCGGACTCGACTTACAGTGCGGTGCTCGGCGATCGAGACTAGCCTATCTATTACATCATAAGATCAACCTAACAAGCTTGATCTTTCTATATTTATAGTCCTTGTACATCATTTCTTTTTAAGGACTTTACAAAATTTGTTTTTTGCTTATGTAGGATCGACTAACATATTTGATCGATTCATTCTAAGTCCTTGTACATATATTTCTATTATCTATCAAAGGACTTTCTGACTTTTCTTAATGCAAGCATACTTGCATATTCATTCATTCATATATATATATATATATATATCATAATCATATATATATAAATAGGAATATATCATTCACATCATTTATTCTTGACAATCTCCCCTATTTGATTATGACAAAAAAACAATAAGTGCATATGCATGTTATGAATGAATCTTATATCTGGTGGCATTTGTATTCTAAAAAGCAGATAATCATGAATGTCATTTATATTGATATGGCAATTTATATATTAAGACATTCTACATCACGGATCGAGAACATACCTAACTAGTTAGAGATGTACCTCCTTGGCTTCGTGTATGTTTTCGGGATGCTTGTTGATCTACTCATCATCGATTTTCTTCTTCTTTTTCTCTCTCCCCCACGGATGATGACCTGACTTCTTCTTCTTGGCTCCCTTCCCTTCATCATCTTTCGATCTGGCTCCCCCTCGGACTCTGCGATCTTGTTATCATCATCTTTGGCTCCCCCTCGGATGATGATACTCTTTTTCTTCTTTTCTTCTTCTTTTCTTTCTTTTCTTCTCTCTCCCTCCCTCTGCTCTTCTTGAGTGCCTCTTCTCCTCTTCTTTCTATGCCTCTTTTTCTCCCCTTTTTTGTCATCAATCATTTGAGAGAGCTGCTCCATGTTGGACATAAAATTTGCTCCATTAGGTAGGAGGAGTTAGCGACTTCAAACTTGAGTTCTTCTTGGCTGCTTCAAGTTTGCTTTGAGAAAGCTGCGCTTTAAGTCGTCAATCTTGTCGAGAGAGAGGGCTTGATTTGCTCTTCATTTGCCTTTTGAATTTGTAGAGCTTGACCTTTTGATCTTGGATGGCCTTACGATAGATGTTATCTCTCTCTTGGAGTTTGAGAGATACATCGGCCAAGATAACTTGAAGCTTGTCTTTGGAAAGAATCATCTCTCTCTCTTCTTTATGCATACGTGATTCTTTGGTGAGCATAGATATCTTCTTGCTTAGATCATCGAGAGCTCTTGGTAGTTTCTGCTCCAAAGTAGTTTGATCTTTTGGTTTGGCGACTTCAAGTTGAAGCATGGATTGGACTCTACGATTGTCATCTTTGGAATGATTTTCAAATGTTTGGATAATACGAACAATCGTTGAATACCAATTGCTTGTGGAGGATGATGGAGTGTCGATAGTAGTGCTTGATCATAAGGAGGCTTACGGTTTTGGACTTGAACATCATCGGTAGTAGAGTGAGCAGACTCTACGATCGGCTCCTTAGTCGTGGCTCTTCTTCCTTGAGAATCCACTCTACGATCGTGGGGATATAGAGATTTTCGACATGTCGATAGACCTTGAAGTGAAATTTGGTTTGTTATCATCTTGGTAGCATAACTTTTCACCCTTGGGAAGTTTTGGGCTACCGGTTCCATGCTTGGAAAAATGTCTTGTAACACCGGTGAAGTAGCTTCCATCTCCTTGATAAAAAGGCCTTTAGCCATGGCATCCTTTGGAAGAACCATCTCATCATCAAATCATCGGGGTTGTAGAGAGAATGGTTGAGCGATCTAGCTCATATTGTTTCGATTCTTGGCTAAGTCAAAAGTCAGTCATTCTTATTACTTGAGTTGTTCATCTCCATAGTTTTTACCCATCTCGGTGGAGTCTCTCGATGGTTCATTTGGAACTTACTACCTTATTCTCTTGGTAAATCTTGCGGTGAGAGAGGGCGGGGGTAATCTTCTTACAGTTCTTCGATTTCTGATCTTGAGTTGGAATCATTTTCTTCTTCTTCTCTTTCTCTCGAGAGCTTGAACCATTTTGATCATTTTGAGAGTCCTTCTTCTTTCATTTCATTCTTCTTTTCATTTTCTTGATGAGAACCTTCTTGCATTTCATTTCTCAGAACCTTCTTCTTCAAGTATTTCAGATTCTTCTTCTTCTTTCTTTGGTTTCATCTTGACTTTTTCTATTGGGGATCTGAGACTCATCATCACTCTTAATTGATGATGGCATTTGATTGGCCTTTTTTTTTCCTTTTGGAAGCAAGCTTGGCTTGGCTTGCGACTGTAGCTTTTCCTTCTTCTTGGAGTTTGATTTTGGAGAGTCGGACTCTTCTTCTTCTTGAGACTCGACTCCTCTTGTTCATGAGACAGACTTTTTGGAGTTTGCTTTGGCGGGGCAGATTCTTCTTTCTTGGACTCATCACTTTACGAGCCATCATGGGGCTTTTACGGATTGGAGGGGCATTCTCTTCTTCTTCTTGAACGACATTACTTGACCCATCATCTTGGGCTTGTTGGGGCGATTGCATTTGGGGATGCATTTTGGTCATCTTGATTTTTTCTTTCATCATCGAATGGCTTACTACGAGGATTAGCCGTGGGGCTTGCAGCTTTCTTCTTTATCGATGATTCTTTTTTCTTTCTTCCATCACATTCGACTTCATTTTCATTCTTTGGATCTTTTTTTGGGGGACTTGGACCTTGACATCTGTTTTCTTTTCTTCTTCTTGACTCTCGTCCCTTTTTTGATTGAGATGTCTTTTATTTTGGGAAGCTAAAGGTTGGTTTGTCTTCCAGCTTTAGCTTTCTTCTTGATTGGCCCTTGAAGAAACTGACTGCTTGCTTCTTCTCTTTGTTGTTTATTGATTAGGGACTTTTCTTCTTTGTCCTTGTTGAGGAGGAGACTCTCCTTGGTGGGGCTTTGGGCTTTCTTTCATCACTGACTTTCTTCACTGACTTTTGATTTCTTTCTGGTTTGGTGTGATTTTTTTGCTTCTGAGTCATCGGACTCGAGAGCTCTCTCTCTCTCTATCTTCTCTTCTTTCTTTGAGGCTTTCTCTCTCTTTGCTCCCATTTGTCGACCTTTTGTTCTCCTTGGGGTTCTTCTTCCGGTTCTCAAATAATTGTGGAGACATCACTTTGTGCACATTGAAGCTTTTCTCCCTCATCATCCTTGATTTTTCCCTCTAGCTTCTTCTTTTGATATGATACTCGTGACCTTCCATGAAACACCTTGGTGGGGGGTTTTTCGGTGGATCTTCTTCTTCTCGACCTTCTCTACCCACTTGGAGATTTGATCGAACAAGATAGCTCAAAAAAGTCGATTTGTTTCTTGAACTATATTGACATTATTATCTTCAATTGTTGGTCGATCACTTTGTATCATGTATGCGGTGTTTTTGCCTGATATGCATTTTTCACAATTTTTGACAAGGAACTTCATATATTCTTGAAACTCCTTCTTCTTCATGTCTTTGAAACTAGGGTTTCTTTGGTACCCCATCAACTCCTTTGCTTGTTCGGTGTTGACATCTTGAGGTTCTTGACCCTTGGTTAGGAAAACCTAGGCATTGATTTAGGTCGGAAGATTTTGACTTGAGTCGACCTTTAACCTTGGTAGAAGAGTTCGAGAGTTTATGGAGGCGTTTGAGTAGAACTCTTTAACTAGGTCGATGTACACGAGTACTTGCCTCAAGGCATTACGAAAACCCGACTTTCTTCACGAGTTCAAGTATGTCCTGAACTTCTTCTCAGATTTCTCAAAGCGATTTGGTTAGAAATTTGAATCTGGGTGATAACTTGCAGTTCTCCATTTGAATAGTTGAAGAATGTGGGTGTTTGATTTAGAGAGGTTTATGAGAGATGGTGATTGTGATTTGGTAAGGCTACGGAGGGTTAAGCGATTTTGCTCTTGAAAAGCTTTCTAGGGTTTTGAAAATGGGAGGAGAAAGGTTCGATATCTTTTTAGTAGCTGTCTGCTGATTTGAAATTGTCTTTATGGCGGTTCCTTTAACTCTCTGCATACTCGGTGATGTGTGTCCATTTGTCCATTGGTTGCACGTTGCCCGATAATGTTGTAACTCCCCATAACTTTTGAGTTAGTTTTTAGAAGAGTGGGCGTTTAATTGGCGTGGCTTTGACCGTTGACCTTTTGATTCGTAGAGAGTAGCATGATAAGGCGACTATAGACTCTACGATTTCCTTTGTTGACTCAGCGATCAACTTACGAGAGATCTTTGCGATGGATGGCTTTTCTTTTATCCTTACTTTGATGCGGCATAGCTCAATCAATTTGATGTATTGAACTTATCTCCTTAACTTGAATGGTTTAGCAAATGTCTCATTTTCCAAGCTCCTTGTGGCTGGAGTACCCTTTGGTAGGACTACGATCGTGAGTTGTATTCTCGATCGATGAGTTGAGGTTTTCTTCTACGATCGTTGAGGCACTTACGATCGTTGAGTTGCCTTCTACGATCGTTTAGTTCTCTTCAAACTCGACTCTACGATCGTTGGTGACTTGGTTCTTTTGAGATGAACTAGATCAAGCATTCTTACGGGATAAGGTAGCTCGGGAAGGGCCGACCTCTTAGAGTGAGCTAAAGGGTGGGTTTGTCCACGAGGCGCTTTCGAGATGAAATCTTATAGCGATGATTTGCAATAACATCTCATTAGACCTTTTACGGTGGGGAGGTCTTCTACCGACTTTTAGATATATTGCATTCTTTGAAATCGTGGTGTCCTCTCTTGCTTTTTACTACGATCGTATGTTTGATCGTAGGCACTTCACGATTATGGTTTGGGTGGTGAAGGGTTATCGGTAATACGTTTTGAGGCGTTCCTCTTGACTATGGATCTTCATTTGGTTCATCGACCACAAAGTTTTGGGACTACATGGTTGGTACATCTCTTTGAGGTTTATTAGTGTTGTTGTTGTTCCTTAACGAGATCACTTTGCTCCCCATTGTTGATGTTGTCTTTCGGATAGATGATGATTCCCTCTTCTTGATTGTTCATTTGAAATTGCCTTGCATATCTCCTTACATTTGGAATCATCATCATTGCTTAGTTTTTTCCTTGTATCGTAGAGATGAGTATTTTCGGGGATTGATCACTCTCGATCGATTATTTTGATGACTACTTCTGAGCGTAGTCTTCTTTGTGATTTTGTTTTGAAGTTACGCTCTCTTGATAAGTTCCTCTTGTCTGATGCTCGATGATCTTTACATTGTGAGCTTCCTTGAGGATTCTTTTCCATATAGCATTCTTTCTTGGCTTTTGAGCATATAATCCCTTTTTTCTTCTTACATTTGAATGGCTTGCTTCCATATCTGATTAGCGACCATGTGAGCTCCATTCTGGTTAGCTCGGAGGGTCTTGAGGACGAGGCTTGGACATATAGGAACTTTATCGGAATCATCTCTGAATTGTCCTTAGCCTTTTCTTTGGTTGAGTCTTCTTATTTGAAGTCTTACGCTTCATCATTCCTTTAGTGTGGTCGGGATTGACCCAAGTACTGCTGAGTTTAAATATATTTCTATTTTTGGTACCCGTAATTAAATGGGTCTGCTTTAGGTTAGTTTTCTAAACCCCTGTTCCTCTTATTTGGATAATCATCATATTTATCACCAACAGACATATTCATGCATGCAACTATCTTATGATAATACATTTTTGATCGTGATGGTGGTGTGTGTGTGTGTAGGATTTGGCATTAATAATAACACTCTCTTTATCTATGATGGTTTCATCATTTCTTTGGATTATGTTCACGGTGTTTAAGTGTTCATAGAGTGGGAATCGACTCTACGATTTATGAGTATCTAGTTGATTCATGGAGGTGATCGTTTTCTGAATCGGCGAAGATCCTTTTTAGAGGCGATCATACTACTGTGTGTTGTCAAACACTTAGAACATAGGCTTTTGTACATACATCTTAACCACCAGTGATGATTACTTTCATAAAGTTTATTAGATGCGTGATGCTCTTATGACCTATTTTTGATTTTCCTTCAAGATGTCATCTCTTGACCTAAAACTTGGATGGAGAGAAAGTTTATAGTCATTTGAGTTTCCATCCTCGGGTTACTTTCTCTCTTCACCTTTTTAGGTAGATTATGACTTCTTGATGAGAATCTTGTTATAGTTCATAAGAAGATCTGATTATGATGTATACATTTATAATAGTGAGGAGTAGTACCTTTTTTTTTGTCGGTTACTAAGCGGTCGTTTTATCTTAGATATCTTGAGTTTAGGTATTGATGTGCATAGCTTTTACTTTTTGCTCTGACGACTTATTGCTCTTGTTGGCCTTTAATCGATCGGTAGTGGTCTTGAAGATATAGATCGAGAGAGAATCTCGACATTAAGATCTTTGACATCCTTTGAGCTTCTGAGAGTTTGCACGGTGTTGGTTGGTTGGCGGACTTATAAGTTTGAGAAGATCTTCTTTCTCTCTCTCGATAAGCATTTCTTAGCATGTATGGCCTCTTCATCTTTCGATTTGGTGGGTGCTTGACTCTTTGTCATTGATGTCTCTTGAGCTCTCTCTCTCTAAATGCGGTCTTGGACTACAAGATTATTTGAGGCTAGGATTGGTCTTGTTGATATATCGATAGAGACCATGGACCAATCTGGCGACGGTGTGTATACACATTTTACCTATACACAATATTTCCAACGTGTGAGCTCATACGCATATAACAAGTTACTTACTACTAAACTAAGTTTAGAACAATGTTAGTGCACAGGATCGGACTCAAAGCGATTAGCTTTTGAATATAGCATGAGAACTGCACGATACCAATTGTTAGTTCGAGAGGGCACTGATAGATCTAGAAGGGGGGGGGGTTGAATAGATCCTTTTTATTTCAAATACTTTTACGGTTTATATTATATGTTCATAATTAACATATGACAAACATAAGAATCTTTTTCAAGCGCAATGGAATAAGTAAAAGATCCCCTTCATTTGATATATTCATAATCATACATACATTGTTTTAGTAGAGTAAGTTTAGTTGTAAGCAGTTAAAACATACACAGCATGATTATAGCGGTTATAGTACATAATGTAAATGACATAATGTAAAAAGACACTGAGGGTTTTAAGTGGTTCGGAGACTCGAGCTCTAATCCACTCTTACTGCTTTCAACTAGCGAGATTTTCCACTAAGGAAGGCGGCACCACGAATCACTAAGATTCCTTGAGGCCGTGTGACCTTGGGACTTGATTCACTAAGAACTCTTGAGGCCGGTGACCTTGGACTCCTCTAGTTCCCTAGGAACTCTTCAAGCCCAATGGGCTTGGAACTTCGTTTAGTCCCCTCAGGACGAGGACCCTTTAGTCCCTGCTTTGTTTAGTCCCTTTAGGATGAGGACCCCTCGGGCCACAGCTTTGTTGAGTTGTTTGTTTTGTTGTTGTTGGAGTCGGTCTTTGAAATTCTGCTAAGATGTCTTCATACTCTGAACATCTTTATCCTTAGCGACTTGGCTTGATCATCCTTGAAAGTGCGGTTGAGTGTTGCATGATGCTCGACTTCTTGGTTACTCGACTACTCCGGATGACCCCTTGATGAGCGCCTTGAAGATCATTCTCCTTGGTACTTGATGGTACTGCACATGAGAGGCTTCTAAGATGTTGTAAGCTCTTCATTAGGTACTTAGAAGCTTTCTCATGCTTGACACCAAGATGGCTTTTGTGATCTCCTTCTTGCTACTTGATGCCTTCTCATGATGGACTTGCTAAGATGATAGTAGTAGGCTCTTCTCTATTGTACTTAGAGTCTTCCCATGATGGACATCGAGAGATGGCATGATGCTCTTCTTTCTCTCGGCGATTTAGAACACTCTTGTGTAGTAGAACTCTCACTTCTACATAGTAGAACTCTCACTTCTACTTCTTTCTTTATCGACTTGAGTGTTCTTGGTGGATCGTAGAGTGAGCCTTGGACTCAACTCTTTTGTAGTAAATCTCTAGATTAAAGCTGTTTTGCGGATAGTAATTCTTTTTATGAGCATAGGGATTCGATAAGTTCATAATTTCCATCCAATTCTATGGTATCTCATATGGATTTGTTGGTTTATGTCTTGTGTTCCTAGAAATGACCTTATATACATGTAAAAGTCGATGCGTGTGGTTAATCCATATTACGGGGAGACTCTGGCGAAATTTTTTTTATTGGTCGGGTTATTTGCGAACATTTATACTATTAACGAGCCTATTGGTGATCCACTAGAGCCTATTAAGGGGATGTTAGATTGGATGGGGTGGGCTTGGGGCATGAGGAATACTGCGAGGCTACTTGAGCTTAGCCAAACCTCGCGAGAGGCCAAGCCAAGCTTGGTTGTTATGGAATTGGGTTACATTGATTGTGTTATTTGTTCTATATATAGAAATTAGCTTATTGGTAATGTTTTGATTGATATGTATGCTAGATTGGAATAGTTTGATTTAGGTATTGTTCAAATAGATATTGGAAGGAAGCATTGGGAATATTTTAGCGATTAGGAATCTTAGGGTATTGTTCGATGAAACTTTTCAATTGTTATCATTTACGATATTATCATTATGTGTTCATTGCGATTTAGTTGAGTCAATTGCATTATAACGTCAATCGATTTATGTGATATAATTTGCGGTATAAAGAGGCTACGCCAAGCTTAGCGAAGCCTCACGAGGCCAAGCCAAGCTTGGTTGTTAGCATCTTTAAGCTATTAGAAACATTAAGCCAAAATAAGCGATGCTAAGGAACTATTAGTGCAATGAGAGAAGGTAACTAGACACACTTAGTCAATAAAGAGATTTTATTTTGGCTATAATGAAAAAAACAAGGGTATTTAACACTTATGTATACAAGAATAAAGCTATAAAATGTTATAAAAGCTATAAATTGCTCAATCATGTTATTTGACTATCCCAAAACATAAAAGATTATAGAAAGGGAATAGTGAGGGGTATAATCTTAAAACATGTTAGCGCCTTAGCACAATATGTTGACTATCCCAAAATGAATCCTCGATGTATGAAACATGCCATACTTATTCAAGTTTCACTGTGATTCCCGGTCCTAAGAGTATGGAAAGAACTTAGATGTTTACTGAGACCTCTTATGACGAAGTTAAAGGTATTGTGGGAGGATGGAGTTAACATTTGGGATGTTGCAAAACAAATTTCAACCTTATTGAATAGTAGTTGGATGGCGGTTATGCATGGACTATAAGTGACTTCCCAATCGGGATGGTATGTTACTTTGGATGGAGTACACAAGGAAGTTGGCTTGTCCATTGTATATGTATGGAGCATATAAAGTCGTTTAATCTATCAAAAGGTCGAAAAGCTTTTTGGTTTGGATCGCGATTAGGTCATCGAAGTCGTAGCTATGGGACTAGGTAGATCACCAATGGTTCAAAAGAAATAGAGAACACTTGAAAGCAAAGGAAAGTAGATAATGATACACCGAACGCGATTGTGTGGAACGGAGATGCGAGATCGTGTGATGAGATTGGGTTATCCCATTTGGTGGGAGTTGGAGGAAATCGTAGAGTTGTCGTCTGAAGACGCGTCACGGGGTCATATTCACTTGTTCAAGTCTGCCGTTGGTTTGATTTAGGAAAAAGGATACGTGTTGCCGGACATGGAATCGTCGATATTGACCTCCATAGGTCTGCGTGCTCTCCAACGAACCGTTTGTTTTACCAACTCAAAGCGGTACAAGTATACTACACTCCTAGTCTGTTAGGAAAAGGATGGAACCCTTCTGATTGGCAAGTTGTAATTTATACTCCCGTAGCGTAGTCGTGTAGAATTAGTTGATGGGGAGATTTACGAAGAAGCGAGATGCTTCATAGTGGGACTATAATAAATGTGGAGGACGACAATGAAGTAATCCGGTTAGATGGTGGAGATGAACCACATGAATTAGATCTGAGTCAATACTTGTGTCGGATGACATTGATCTTTCGAGGAGGAAGAGTTATTGGTGAATCGACACGAGAATCTGAAGCGGATGATGGTTATGAATCTGCAACACGTATCTGAAGATGATTACGAATCGAGACATTGACACTTGAACTCATGAAATGTATGTTTAGCAATACATGTTTTTTATATCATTGTCATGTTTATGTACTAAACTATTTAAATGCAACTTTTGTTTATTGTCATTTTATATTCATATATATACATGTTTATATCATCATCATGTTTATTATCATATATCATGTAATCAAATATGACTCTAATAACATCTTGAAATTTGTAATATCTGAGATGGCTTACAAGCGTGTGAAAAAGCGGCTTGGGTAGGGGGCCTAATAATGTGCTTGAGGCCCTACTAATCCAGATGATCGGATTCTTATTGATTCAGCCCTCCTCAAGAATAAAGACGTCGTCCGCATATATCATTTATATAAAAGCATTTAAGATTCCATTTATTGTATATTGGTAATGTTTTGATTGATATTATATTGGTAATGTTTTGTTTTGGTCTTATTGTATTGAAAATTTGTATATTTCTCTTGGTTTCATATGTCGATTTTTTGGTTTGTGTCTTGGGTGCCTAGAAATGTCCATATATGCATGCAAAGTCGTGCGTGTGGCTAGTCTATATTATAGGGAGACTATGGCAAAATTTTTTTAAGTATTATAAGTATAAGTTTGAAAAATGTTCTCAAATATTATAACTTAGATATAAATTGCTTTAATATATGCTAATTGATGTTGTATATTATAGTGATTTTTGGATAATAAGATCGTCGAAGTGCATATCACATTTGTGTTTCTGAGAATTGGCCTACTTTTGTGATTACATTGGCGAGCACACCTATCGCCCACAAGGATCTTTGTTTGGGGCGTAAATTTGGTATATTTTTTTAATTATGATAAATAATATTAATATAATATTCAAAGGATAATTATTTAGTAATGTTATTATTGTTTTTTTATTTGCGAAAGCGGTATAGATGGGAGGGCCTTGAGCTTGAGTGATTGAGACATTATTACGGCAAAAGTGCGTGGTCGCACCAAGGACAACTTGAATAAAGAACGACAAAAAGCCATTCACAATGCTAGAGATCGACCATCCGGGCCGGGGAGAGGATTATATGCCTGAGCATAGCCCACAGTGGTGCACCAGTCCATATGGGTGAGATGTGTGCCCAATGGAAGGTGAGAGTTTGGGTGAAAAGACGAAAAGCTACTTGCCCAGCAATGAGCCTCGGGTGTATCCAGATGGCGAAAAGGCTAAAGGAACATCTACAAGGTGGCGGTATTTCACGATTCTGACATATCCTTTGCCGAGTGCGTATTTACAAGTTTTAATATGTTTACAATCATGAATTGTAGAAAATATCCCATTTTACTTAGTAATATTGTCTTTGTTTTTGTATAGGAGTCTCGGTCTCAAGGTCGGCCTATCCATTAATTTGGATGTATGCGTGGCCACCGTGATGGTGCACTGAGGCTATCCGGATAAGCGGTAATAAGTTTTAACAACTTTGATCTTGTTTATTAATACTTACAAAATATTATTTTTAACTATTTAAGTGTTAACATGATGACAGGATACTTATAAGCGTTTATTGAATGGTATTATATCTGAAGGCACTCCACGTCGCTTTATTGATCGAGAGTTGTGGAGAGGCGTCATTGTGAAGAAGAACTACATTAAAGGTCGAGGACAACGACGGCGCCCATCCTTGATGGCTCGAGCGACTCTGCTACCCAGTCTTCCACGATCATCGAGTCATCCGGTTGTTCATACTCATTTGTTGTGTGAGAGCTATATGTCGAGATCGAAATCTTACGAAGATCTTGGGCGGGCACACTGGGGCTCTTGATCTGAGGAGTTAAGTGAAGCGATGGCGGCTGCAGCAGCGAGACTGACATGGGGATGGCGGCGAGGTATAAAATCAATTTGTTGTATGTATTGTCGTAATATATACGAGATCAACATATTTATTATATTTTTATCGATAAAGATTTAAATTTTGTGAAATAATTTTTAATATTATGGTGTGAATTTGAGATAATATTATAGTTGTGGGTAGTATTTATAAATTTTGCAAAAGTATGCAGTGGTTATATTATATTCGATTGATTGGTGGAGAATATTCGGTTTAGCGAGGGAATATTAAATGCAATGGCTCGATCAATCATTGGTGGACCCTACATGAATTATTGTCGGATTGAAAGCGACAAAAATATTTTATTGAAATAACGGCGGAAGTTTTCTGAAGTGAGTTCTTGTTGAACTACTTCGGTAGTAAAAATACGATGTCGTGTGGTTGCGTAGTAGTAGCGCGGTATTGATTATTGATCTTTATGTGAAGTCTTTCGGTTTGATTCCATTATTGTCGATTAATAATATGAATTATTATAGCGATAATGGCGTTTTGTTTTATTCGTATTATTAGCGTAATAAAGCGAAACATCTTTTATATAAAATAGAATACTTTATTAAAGTTATTACATAAATAGAATATATTATATTTTATTATGCGTAGTGTTTGCGTAGTGTTTTGCATAGTGTTTTGCATAGTATTGCATAGTGTTTGCGTAGTAAAATGTTTTTATATAAATAGAATATATTATATTTTATTTAAAAGATTTTTTCTTTAAATATGAATAAAGTCGATTAAAGTAAATCAATACAGATAGTTCATGGATTAATTCTTATGCATTCCATTTTCTATAAATAGAAGCTCGTTTCCTTCATTATTTTCTTACAATTCATTGAAACTACTAGAGAGAGAAATTATAGAGAGAGAAGCTATAGAGAAAATTATAGAAAGAAGAAAAGTATTACTTACTTCTTATTACATATTAGGTTCTTTTTACGGTGAGAGGGTGTTATTCTTTCTTCTTGAAGAGAACTTACATTATTCCATTCATTATTATTACATTGGAATAACTTTGTAAAAGTGGCATACTATATATCATGCTTTTGTATCTGTGGCGTACCTATACTTGGTGAAATCTTATGTTATTCCATTTCTTATTATTACATTGGAATAACTTTTTGTATCTGTGATTTACCTATACTTGGTGACATTCTTCTTATATACATTACACATTGGAACAGGACACACATGCATGTGTTTTTTGGGACACACTGTTGTTTTAATTTTATTATTACATTGGAACATCACATGCATGTGTGTTTTACAGGACTGGTTAAAATCTTTATCATTCTGTTGGAATATCTGTCATGTGTGTTTTACACGGATCTGGTTCCATCTTTATTATTACATTGGAACATCACATGCCGGTGTAATTTCACGACACTGTTTAGTTATTATTATTATTACATTGGAATAACACATGTCATGAAATCTGCGTGCGTGGTGATTTCTTTTGTTATTCCATTCTTTATTATACCCGGTTGGTTAAAACTTTGACTTTATACTCCATGAAATTAGTAGAATATCCTTGATATTTGCGTTTCATCGATATCTTTTCATGGAAATATTCTTACGATCATTCTTGAATTTTACTCTGAAAGCGATATCGTGTTGACAATTTGGGCGTTAATAATTCATGGATTAAATAATTCTTGAACTTGTTTTATTGAATTATTATGTCATTTCATCATCATCTCGTATTATATTATGTTATCTTTGGCTTACGTGCGTAGATGAACTTAGTATGATTATGACCGGGGATCATTCGGTATAATCATGACTTGATATAAATGATGTGACAAAAAGTCCTCGGTTTTTGTAATGCGGTGATGGATAGTTTTTGGTATGATTATGACCGGGGGTGATTCGGTATAGTCATGACCATTGATAATTTGATGAAAATCCTTGGCCAGTGATGCGGGATGATTAGATGTGGTGGTTTATTTATTAAAATTTGAGTCTCGTGATAAAATTGATGAAAACCTTTTAAAACCTAAAAGATAGTAGACTTTATTCTCTCTTGACTCTTTTAATGGATTGCTTTATTCATTTATGATTAAAATTTGGTTGTCTATTGTATTTTATCGGTTTAACTTTGTTGAAGGCTAATGATAATTTATTACGCATTATCTTAGTCGTAATATTTCTTCTTTGGGCTAGTTGAGCTCACCCTTTCTTTCCTTTATTCTCTTGAGGAAATGAGAACATAAATTTGAGACGAGTCGGGGAGCAGTAATGGTCGGAGGATAGCATTAGTAGTAGTCCTCACTATTACGTGAAATAGTGTGATAATAGTTAATAATGAGGACTCCTTTTGAGTTTGTATAATATCTAGTAGACAATATTTGTATTCAAACTCACGTTTTATGTATATTATACGCAGTTATATTAGTAAGTTGTATTTGAATTTATGTACCATGTAAGTGGCGACCCGAGATGGGTGGCGTATATACTAATTTTGGGAGGCGTCGCGGTTGGTATCGAGCTTAGGATATGATCCTGGCTAAGATGTGAGATAAGAACTAGGAGGGAGGCGGGGAATTCCTTACATTAGTATGACCTACTAAATTTATTTGGTATTTAATTGGTGGTGGTCGAGAATATAGGGATAATATGTGATATGTTAATTAACCCTTGTTTTGTGGCGGTGTTTGAGAATGGCATCGAAAATCTTTGAGATAAGCGATGAAGCACATGAGAGTGTTGATTCATTTCAAACAAAAGGTAACGACCAACAACACGATAATAATCATCTTTGGTGGCAGCGATTTATCGAACAATGATGATAACCATCGTGGGGAAATTATCATCTTAAGAATGGTAACCACTTCGGTGGTAATCATGGCAAAGATAATAGAAGTGGAAATTTCAAGAAAGAAGGTCATTTAGCTCGATTTTTGTCGTATAGTGAAGTCGAGTCAATTTGGGATAGTGGCACCAAAAGCGGATCTGGACAAAACAAAAGTCGGTGGTTTCGGGAAGGCGTTTTTCGTGACTTCTCAAAAAGTGGGTAACGACGAAGTTAGCGGGTTAGTTAATTATAAATTCTTGCGAAATCTATACCTTTATAGAATCTGGGTTCTACCCATTCTTTTTATCTCTCTTGCTTGCGTTCAGCGTTTAAATTTGACTCAGGAGAAATTAGACTTTGATTTATCTATTGAAACCGTTGGGAGAAACGCCCGTTACCTCCAACATTTTATTAATCTTGTTGTTTCAAATAAACACTTTCACGTTACTGTCGATCTTATCTCTTTGAAAATACTTGCCTTTGAGGTAATTTTGAAAGCGATTGATTAACTACTCATTATTCTTTTTGTAAGGTTGTTAGCTTTCATATTTCTAACCAACTTTATTATCTGAATTCAAAGTAACCAAATCCTAAAGTTAATCTTTGTTATATCAAGCCATAAGTAAAGCCCCGATCCTTTCGTTGTTGACTTCCTTGTGTGGAATATGCAAAGAAGCGGACTTTACGTAATGACGTCGTGAATGAAGATGGCAAGTTTATAGGTATCATTGTGAGGTCTTTATCTAGGTTAAGGGATAGAAGTCGCGATTGGTATTAATGTGACGTCTTATCAAGTCTTGGCGAAATATGATTTTGAATGATATTTCTATCATTAATAAATTTCTTGGCGTATTCTTGAAGACTTCTAGCCTACCTAGGCGTGAAATCGAATTTTGTATTGACCCCGGTCAAAAACCCATTTCTTAAACCCTCGAATATTTCTTGACTAAAAGGAGCATTTCGTGGTTTATGATGAAAGTCATAATAAAAGCATTGAACTAATGAAAATCATGGGTATATGAAGTATTAGTAAGTTTATGATGAGTTATGTTGGTTAGTATGTGAAAAGCATGAAAGTTTCTTAGAAATCACAAAGAGTTGAAAATCAGATTTTGGTGAAAAGCGTAACATGAAATTCAATTGACCATATCTCTATTATATTTTGAATTTTTTGAATGTGGTCAAGTCCTAGAGTTAGATCTATGAGTTACCTAACTAATCCAAGTGGAATTACTGGAAAAGGTGTTGTAGATTTTTGTGTGGACTGATTTTGTAAAGGGTGCAAAGCTGTAAATTTCAAAAACTGCTACTGCCCAGAAACTTTAGAGGGGCTGTTTGGCCACTTAAATTATGAGAAAAATTCTGGCCTTTTGGGACATGAAAGTATATGGTATAAAGTACCTCCTGTCCAAAAAATGAGCTCATTTCGACTTAAAATGAGCAAGTTATGACTATTTCAATATTTAGGTTTTAAATGAAAAACGCTATAGCAGGAGTTCTATAACTCAGATGACCATGAAATTTAAACTAGAAGCTCACGTTAACATGTGTAAGGTCCTGCCAAGATTTGGGAATTTTGGAGTTAAACTTGAGGTAGCTAATTTCTTAAGGAATTAATTAGAAATTGATTTTTGAAAAATAGTAAATGAATTTTAAAAATTAGAGAAAAAATATATTTTCATTATGGGACTATATTATGCTAAATCCCAGAAAAGAAATATTTTTGGGACTGATTTGGTATTTTCATGAAAATAGTTTAATTCTGAACATATGAGTTAAATATGTTATGTGAAATAACAAAGTTGAAAATAGGATTTTATGGCTAGAGAATCTATATAGAGTATATGCATATTTTTTGATGAGGATTTGATAATTGGTGATGATATTTTATGAGTATGGCATTTTTGAATGATTAAATGCATTATATGGTAAAAGCGTAAACAATTAAGATAAATTGTTTATAAATTTAAGAAGTGATTAAAATATTATTTATAATATTAATGTTATTAGATTATGAGATTATTAAGTGATTGATAACATGGGGATATTCTTGAATCTGGATAAATTATATTATAAATGTTTAATATTTATCCTTTATCTCATTTGATTGATTCTTTATATATTATTATCCTCGTATTTTATATTATATTTGAAAGTAAATACATGGCTTTTGTAGTGCATAGATGGACTTGGTATGATTATGATTATAATCGGATTATTATCTTTGGGTATAATCATGTATTGTAAATGAATACACAATTATCTTTGGTAGTAGTGCATGGATAATTTGTGGTCGTGATCTTAATGAATACATGATTATCTTTGGTAGTAGTCATGGATAATTTATGGATGTAATCTTAATGAATACCTGATTATCTTTTGGTAGTAGTGCATGGATAATTTATGGTGGTAATCTTAATGAATACACAATTATCTTTGGTAGTAGTGCATGGATAATTTGTGTCGTATTAATGAATACACAATTATGGTAGTAGTGCATGGATAATTTTTTAATGAATACACGATTATCATGGATAATTTGGTGGTGGTAATCTTAATGAATACTGATTATCTTTGGTAGTAGTATGGTGGTCGTAATCTTAATGAATACGATTATCTTTGTTGTAGTGCATGGTAATGTAATCTTAATACGATTATCTTTGGTAGTAGTGCATGGATAATTTGTGGTCGTGATCTTAATGAATACACGATTATCTTTGGTAGTAGTGCATGGATAATTTGTGGTCGTAATCTTAATGAATACACGATTATCTTTGGTAGTAGTGCATGGTGGTAATCTTAATGGATTATCTTTTGTGGTGCGTGATCTTAATGAATAATACGATTATCTTTGGTAGTAGATAATGGATAATTTTGTGGTCGTGATCTTAATGAATATAATGAATGGCTTTGTAGTGCGGGGATGATTCGATGATATGGATTAATTATTGGTGAGTCTCGTGATGAAATATTAATTCATGGATGTGGTAAAAAGTCGTCTTTTGGTAGTAGTGCATTGATAGACTTGGTATGATTATGACCACGGATTATTCGGTATAATCATGGTAGTAATTGAAAACACGAATATCCTTGGCGGTGGTGCATGGATAATTCGTGGTTGTGATCTTATTAATTTAGTCTCGGTATTATTGGTTTTCTGATTTGTATATCTTTGGCTTTGTGTGCGAAGATGAATTGTTAATGAATATCTTTGTTTGCGTAGTGGGATTGCGAAGATGAATTTAATATTTTTAAGCGATAAAGGTATTCAAGGTATCCTCATCTCTTTATCATATCAGTCGTACCCTAATTTGGTGAGAAATTCCATAAGGAGGGAGATTGTGAGACCCAGATTTTATCGATAAAGATTTAAATTTTGTGAAATAATTTTTTAATATTATGGTGTGAATTTGAGATAATATTATAGTTGTGGGTAGTATTTATAAATTTTGCAAAAAGTATGCACAGTGGTTATATTATATTCGATTGGTGAGGAGAATATTCGGTTTAGCGAGGGAATATTAAATACAAGCGGCTCAATCATTGGTGGACCCCCAAGCAGAATTATTGTCGGATTGAGAAAGCGACAAAAATATTTTATTGAAATAACGGCGGAAGTTTTCTGGTGTTCTTGTTGAACTACTTTCGGTAGTAAAAAAATACGATGATGTCGTGTGGTTGCGTATAGTAGCGCTTGCGGTATTGATTATTGATGCTTATGTGAGAAGTCACTCGGTTTGATTCCATTATTGTCGATTAATAATATGAATTATTATAGCGATAATGACGTTTTATTTTATTAGTATTATTAACGTAATAAAGCGAAACATCTTTTATATAAAATAGAATACTTTATTAAAGTTATTACATAAATAGAATATATTATATTTTATTATGCATAGTGTTGCGTAGTGTTTTGCGTAGTGTTTTGCGTAGTATTGCATAGTGTTTGCATAGTAAAATGTTTTTATATAAATAGAATATATTATATTTTATTTAAAATTTTTCTTTAAATATGGATAGTCAGATTAAAGTAAATCAATGCAGATAGTTCATGGATTAATTCTTATGCATTCCATTTTCTATAAATAGAAGCTCATTCCTTCATTATTTTTCTTACGAATTCATTGAAACTACAGAGAGAGAAATTATAGAGAGAAAGCTATAGAGAAAATTATAGAAAGAAGAAAAGTATTACGCTACTTCACTACTTCTATATTAGGTTCTTTTACGGTAAGGGGTGTTATTCTTTCTTTCTTGAAGAGAACTTACATTATTCCATTCATTATTATTACATTGGAATAACTTTTGTAAAAAGTGGCATACCTATCATAACTTTTGTATCTGTGCGTACCTATACTTGGTGAAATCCTTATGTTATTCCATTGCTTATTATTACATTGGAATAACTTTTGTATCTGTGATTTTACCTATACTTGGTGACATTCTTCTTATTATTACATTGGAACATCACATGCATGTGTTTTACAGGACTGGTTAAAATTTTATTACATTGGACACATGTGTTTTACCGGACTGGTTTTATTTTATTATTACATTTGGAACACACATGCATGTTTTTTACGGACTGGTTAAAATCTTTATCATTACATTGGAATATCTATACATGTGTTTTACAGGATGCAGTTCCATCTTTATTATTACATTGGAACATCACATCGGTGTGAATTTCACGACTGGTTAGTTATTATTATTACATTGGAATAACACATACATCATCTGAATCTGCATGCATGGTGATTTCTTTTGTTATTCCATTCTTTATTATACCGAGTTGGTTAAAACTTTGACTTTATACTCCATGAAATTAGTAGAATATCCTTGATATTTGCGTTTCATCGATATCTTTTCATGGAAATATTCTTACGATCATTCTTGAATTTTACTCTCTGAAAGCGATATCGTGTTGACAATTTGGGCGTTAATAATTCATGGATTAAATAATTCTTGAACTTGTTTTATTGAATTATTATGTCATTGTCATCATCCTCATGTTATATTATGTTATCTTTGGCTTACGTGCATAGATGAACTTAGTATGATGTTATGACCGAGGATCATTCGGTATAATCATGACTTGATATAAATGATGTGACAAAAGTCCTCGATGGCTGTAATGCGATGATGGATAGTTTTTGGTATGATTATGACCGGGGTGATTCGGTATAGTCATGACCATTGATAATTTGATGAAAATCCTTGTGTAGTGAATGCGAGGGGATGATTAGATGTGGTGGTTTATTTATTAAAATTTGAGTCTCGTGATAAAAATTGATGAAAACCTTTTAAAACCTAAAAGATAGTAGACTTTATTCTCTACTTGACTCTTTTAATGGATTGCTTATTAAGCTATGATTAAAGCTGGTTGTCTATTGTATTTTATCGGTTTAACCTTTGTTGAAGGCTAATGATAATTTATTACGCATTATCTTAGTCATAATATTTCTTCTTGGGCTAGTTGAGCTCACCCTTTCTTTCCTTTGTTCTCTTTGAAATGAGAACATAAATTGAGACGAGTCGGGGAGCAGTAATGGTCGGAGGATAGCATTAGTAGTCCTCACTATACATGATGAAATAGTGTGATAATAGTTGTAATGAGGACTCCTTTTGAGTTTGTATAATATCTAGTAGACAATATTTGTATTCAAACTCACGGTTTATATCGTATTACTGCATGAGTTATATTAGTAAGTTGTATTTGAATTTATGTACCATGTAAGTGGCGACCCAAGATGGGTGGCGTATACTAATTTTCATCATAAGATCAACTTAACAAGTTTGATCTTTCTATATTTATAGTCCTTGTACATCATTTCTTTTTAAGGACTTACACAAATTGTTTTGCTTTTGTAGGATCAACCTAACATGTTTGATCAATTCATTCTAAGTCCTTGTACATATATTTCATTATCTAACAAAGGACTTTCTGAACTTTTCTTAATGCAAGCATACTTGCATATTCATTCATATATATTATAATCAAATCATATATTAAATAGGAATATCATTCACATGTTTATTCCTGACAAATAGAATGAATGCGAAAGTTATATAACCTAATATTATATATTAGGAATGAGAATTAAATAACCTAAGGGTTATAACAAATGTAAAGTGCAAGTATTTAAATTTTATACTAATATACTAACTTAAGAGATTAATTTTATTTTCTCAATTTATTAATTATTTTAAACCTAGCTTAATTGGGTTACATAATTAAATTATCTAAGTATTTAAATTCCATAATGAGTGAATTAGAAACCCTAATTAAATAATTAGGGTAATATAAAATTAGAGTGATTGGTCCATAGTATTTGACATGGCCCAAGCAAATCAATTAGAGAGCCCAAATGAATTATGAAAGGGCCCAAATGATTATTACATGGAAAGCCAATTGTTTATTTAGTTTAAGCCCAAGCTAAGGTCCAAACCATGACCCAAATCAAACTTTAAGGTATTGGTCAAGATATGAGGCAAATACAAATGCAAATGAAAGCAAAGAATTGGGGCAATTTGGGGGGACTCATCCGTCCCTTTAAGGGAAAATTTGGCATGTGGTAAATTTTTTTTTTCTTTCCCAAGTCATGTGTCACTTGATTAAGGATAGAATAGCCATGTGTTTTGCTTCCAATAATCAAACATGTGGTTAAATGAATTTGGGAAGGAAAAGAAGGAGAGGTGGCGGGTGGTTAAGAGAGAACGAGTGAGCACATGTGATTTGTTTTGATATGCAAGTAAAGAAGAGAAAGAAGATTTGTTTTGATATGAGAGTTGGCAAAAATCTAAAGAAAGAAAATTAGAGAGAGAAAGAGAGCAAAGTCGGCAGCCCATGAGGGAAGAAGGAAGAGGAATTTTTCCATGCTATCCATGTATATTATCTACCTTGGGAAGAAGAAGAAAGATAGCATCAAACAAAGGTATAAATCTAAAAACCCCAAACTAGTTTAATGCATTTTATTTTGGTGGTTTTAAATCAATTACTGGACTTATTTATGATTCTAAACTCAAAAATCATAGATCTTCATGTTAAATGATGTGTAGATCTTACAATTTTGGATGTTAACAAGCTTGATCAAAGAAGATAAATGAAAACAGTTTTTAAAGCTTAGAAAAGTTAGTAGACTGCTGACCCTAAAAAAAAGAGTTTCGAGATTAGTTAGATGTTCCAGAAAATTTTGGGCTTTTGGTATGTTATAGTACACTGAATAAGCTTTCCATAGACTCCAGAACGGACTAAATCCGACTTCGGAGGAGAGAGTTATGCCATTTTAAAGTAGCAAAGTCGAAACTGGAAAAACTCATTTCGGTTCAGTCCCTTTGCACGAATTTCTGGGCTGATATGTTCGGAATCTGGAAACAAGTCAGTAGGGAAGAGTTGTAGTCCCGGAAGTTAGCTTCGCGTGGGCTCAAGAATCGCCTAAAAATGTTTTAAAACGAAAGAGTTATGACTGTTTTAGCGAAAAAGGGTAAATCTGGCAAAAAGTTAAAAAACTGTGATGAACGCACACTTATGGCGCTCTGTTTGGGTAGCCTATCATACCTGAAACCCAGCCCTGATATTTTTTAAAAATACTTGGGTATGCCATGTATAACATATCCAAAAATCAAATTAATCGGAGTTAAGAACAACACGTACGAAATTCGCAAAATAGTGGATTTGGTATGCGAGCGGCAACGCTGCTGGGCAGCAGCGTGCGCGCACTGGGCGTGCGGCGCCGTGCTGCACTGCTGAGCAGCTGCCTGACATGCTTTTCGCGCACTGTTTTGATTAGTTTCCGTGATCCATTTTCGCAGTGTGAGATTTTTCTAAAATACTATGTCATGAGGTCTATAATATGCTTGAAATTTCGTTGTTATATGACTCATGATTTGAGAATTAAAAATGAGGGAATAGGCATGTCAGAACTTGTAAATGAAAGCGAGCAGCGAACGTCTTCAGTCGTGATGACTTTTGACGTTCGACGTTCCGAATTGCGTTCCGGCAAAATAATAAGTCATAATAAATCTAATAAAGTCCTAACGGACGAGATTTGACTGTAAGTGATATTGTATGCCAAGAAACTTTCTTTCAGGCATAAATAAAGCAATAAAATATGTAATAAATATAAATTACATATTTAAGCGAAATAAAAAAAATATAATTGCCTATAAAATTATTTTGTGGTGCAACAAAGAATGTAAAACCTTTGAAAAATTGTATTAATCATAAAAATGATATTTTGATGTTTTCGGTGCTCAAAATGAAGTTTTTTGAGTGATTTATATTAATATATATATATATATATATATATATATATATATATATATATATATATATATATATATGAAATGAAAAAAATAATAATCGTAAAATGAAAAATAAAGCGAATGTGCTAATGAGAGAAAAATATTTATATATGAGGCAACCCGTCGGTGTTAGAACTCATGAGCATGATAAATGATGTAAAAATATATTTAAATTAAAGAAATAATATAGTCAATTGAGTTTTACTATAAAAGTTATGCATTAACTGTTTAAACTCCGAATTTGCGAGTAAAGGTAAAAGATATTTCGAAATGTAATTTAAATGGTTTAAGCTTCAAGATGTAAAATATTTGCATTTTAAAATGTGTGAGACCTTTATTATTTATGAAACAAGTAAAATATTATTACATGATTAATAATATTAGAAGTTGATTAAAATATTATTAAATGATTAATAATATTACTAAGTGATTTAAATATTATTAAATGATTAATAATATTTGTGAATGATAAATATTCTATTAAATAATTAAAAATATTAGACCAAAGTTTAAGATAATTGTTAAGGGATAGTAATATTATTAAGGGATAATAATATTACTAATGAGTTAAAGAATTATTCAATGTTTAATTATGTGGCTAAATGTTAGCTAATTTATTATTTGAGTAATAATGTTGTGAGATAAAATATATTATGCTAATTGGAGGATCGATCGTATTAATGATAGGTCTTTCATAAGAGATTAAATTAGATTGCATAGCAGTAATCAACGGTACATGCAAGTTTCCTTAACTCAAACTTGAATTGTATGTTTAAAGTATGTTGGTGAATAATTATTGTTGATTATTCACATCTATACTGATTATTGATTCGCACTTAGTGCATGTTGCATATGTTCATCAGGTATGAAAGGCTGATCATCTTCATTACCATAAGGTTCAGTTAAATTATTTATGGTCATTGTTGACCTTCAAACATTATTTATTCAGTCATGAAATTATTGAAACTTTATTCATGTTATTTCACAATTACTATATTGTTGAAAACTTGAAAGCTCATTCTTTTTTTTTAATCGTGATATATCTTCATTGTATTCAAAACTTGCTGAGCAAATTTGTTGCTCACCCTTGTTATATCATGATAAAATTTTCAGATTAAGATGAAAGCTTGAATAAAGACAGAGGCAAAGGAAAAGTGCAAGATTTAATTATGGTGCAGTTAGATATATTAAATTTTCTGATGAAAATAGCATTGTAAACCTTTTTAGATATTGAAGGTATGTATTAAGTTAAGGTTACTCGACCTTGGAGAATAGTGTGTAATGTTTAATGTATAAACAATTTATGTTTATATCTTCTGCAAATAGAAATAGTTATAGAAATAGTATACCAGATCCATGGTGATTCGGGACCTCGGATTCGGGGCTGTCACACTAATTCAAGGTCCTCCTTCAATCAAAATAAATTTTTACTTCTTACAACCAAAGTCAGATTAATACAAAATCTGGCAAGCTTTACCCTTTCTCGATAGAGAAGTCATAACTAATTCGGTTCTAAACATTTTTGAGCGATTCTTGTGCCCACGAAGTTAACTTCCGGGGCTACAACTCTTATGCTTTAACCATTTTCAAATTCGGAACACACAAGTCCAGAAAATTCATACTACAGCAGGTCCGAATCTGATTTTCCAGATTGAACAGTTTTGATGCGTTTACTTTGGAACGTCATAACTCGGTCGTCCGAACTCGGAATGAGTCCGTTCCGAATGCTATGAATTCCATATTTAGTGTACTATACACCCCCAGAAAACCATAATTTTCTGGAAATATAAACTAGCCCCAAAATTTTATAAAGGCCAGCAGCCCACAAGATGTTAGTTTTCAATATGTTTTACCTAAACATTCACCATAAATTCATTTTAGCTTCTTTTTGCTTCGTTCTAATTGGGTTTTTTTCGTAACTCATAAGAGCATAACCCATCATTGCAGAACTTAATTTTCAGGTTTGAGACATCACAACATGGCCCTAAAACAGCTTTTAACAGTCCACTATTAGTCCATTTTCCATCCTTATGCATAGGTTTGTGTTTTTCATTATTTGACTCTTGTTTATGCAAGTTTAATGCATCACAAACATACATAAACATGTCATCTTCATAACAATATGTAATTAGCATCTAAATAGACTCATACATCATATCTTAACACATTCCAGTTAACACATTCCAGTCGGTAGTAATTATTTTGGTAATTTTCGACTTCTCGATAATTTATAATTTTTAATTCGTTGGAAGTCTAATTCCCCTATTAAGCCTCCTAAACCATTTTAGGGGACTTCCATATCTAACTCCAGAACTTTGCCTCACTCAAAAATTAGAAGTAGGCTATGAGTTATGTTTGTTCAAATTTTAGGTTCTATTATAAGGAAAAACAATTTTTCTAACTTCTATGTTTACTAATAAATCTTTCATGATCTCTTGGTTTATTAAGCATTAGCCAACATAAACCAACATAATACATCCTAATCCTTCTTATAAAGGATCCACCATGATCGACCATCAATTTCATCAAACTCCCACAACAAACATGCTTAAACAAATTTTAAACATAGATTTAGGATTAGAGATTTTATACCTTTAATTCCTTGTGAACTTGTTTTCCTTCTTGCTAAATGATTGATTCTCCTTCTTTGGAAGAACTCACTAGCTCTTCCTCTTCCTTCCTCCTTGCCCAAACCGTGCCTATCTCTCCTTCTTACTCTCTTTTTCTAACTTTAATTTGGTGAAAATGGAAAACTCTTCCAAATGAATTAATTGTTTTTCAAAACCAAGGGCAAAATGGTCTTTAACCATTACTAGGATGGGCAAGATGGTTTTTAAGTCGTCTTTAGTAAATTTTCTAGAAATCAATACTTATATATAAAGACAGCAAACACGATTCCAATTTGAAATTGACTCAAAATCAATTTAATCAATTTCACTGAGTTATTTACCGAGTTGATCAAATCTCTTCCTCAACCATAAACCATCCGTTTCTTCTTCACTGCCTTCTCTTCGATCACTTCAGTTTCTTCCCTTCCCATTCTCCCCGAAATCGATTTCCTCAGTTTTTCTTTTGTTCTCTCTCCCTCCTCCCACACGCATCCCAAATCTCTTTTCTCGATCTCTGATTTATCCTAAACTTCGACAACGCGTATCATCATCAATGGCGCCGAAAACAGCAAAGAAAAGCCGTAACCCAGATCTGATTCGCGGAATTGGAAAGTATTCCAGGTCGGCGACGTACCACAAGCGGGGGTTATGGGCAATCAAGGCTAAGAACGGCGGCGTATTTCCAAGGCATGACAAGAAGCAAGCGACTGCCGAGCCACCCGCGAAGCCACCCAAGTTCTGCCCAGCTGACGACGTCAAGAAGCCATTGGTCAACAAGCGCAAACCCAAGCCCACCAAGCTCAGAACATTCCCAAAACAACTGTGGAAATTTGAGATCTCTGAGGCTTAATCATCAAGCACCTCCAAATCATAGAGCACTCGATCAATATTCAATATCAATTGTGTGTCTATGTTCTGACTAATCTCTAGGGGTGAACCAGTGGTCATATGTTCAAACTTCATCATCGCCTCTACCATCTTGAACTCAGGTTTATAATAATTAATTTTTTATTATAATTTGTTGAATTCTGAAATTTTTAATGTTACCCTTTTTATTTTTGAATGAAATTTAGCTTTAATTTTTGAAGAAATTTAACTTTTTTGTTGTTGAATTCTGTAATTTTTAATGCAGCCTTTTTGTTTTTAAAATATTATGTATTAAACTTTAGCTTTAATCATTATAATTTTGCAATACAATGGTCACTTTGTCCAAGCTTGGATTCTATGTGTATGGAATTTTAATTTAGTGCATTTTGGAAGTTATTTTTGGGTAAGTAAACAACATTTTGAATTAGAATTTTGAATTGTGAGAATTTTGAATTGTGACGCGGCTTCCATGAAAATGAAGACGAAACATCTCTTTCAAATATTCGTGATGCATTCAACTTGCTTGAAGCCCAGCTATCTTCTTTGCAGGTCTTTTTGTATTATTCTTTATTTGGGTTTTTGTTAAATTCTAGCCTCTTTTGTTAGAATCCTTAATTTGAAATTAGTTACTTTTGTGCTCGATATTGTTTAGTGTGTGTTGGGAGGTACCTTTTTCCTTTTTTTCTTCTTTATCTGTTATGTGTATAATCTTTCATGTCAAAAACGTTATGCTTTATTCTCATTCGTTTTTATATATTTTATTTGGGGGTTTTCAGGCTATTACGTTGTGCCCTAATGTTCCTGTATATTGGACTAATCGAGCTCTATGCCATCGCAAGCGGAAGTATGTACGGCCGCGTACCCTATATGGGTTTGCTTATTCATTTCTGATTATTTTCCCCTTTGGATATTGAAAGACTGGAATTTGTGATGTTCGTGTTCACTGACCATTTATTTCCTTTAATTTTTTGTTGCCTTTGTTTTGTAGTGATTGGACCGAAGTTGAGGACTGTCGTAGAGCTATTCAGCTTGATCACAACTCTTTTAAGGTCAATTTTCCTAATTTTTTGTTTTCTCATATTTTCCATTTATATGTAAAATGAGCATTTTTATCAAAAGAATCTAAAAGTATATAGGTCATTTATAAATGTTTCTAGGGGGTGTTTGTTGACACTAATGGTTTATCTAATTGAGCAAGTTCTAGGGGCATAATGAATGCACTTTGAAATTCAATGCTTCCAGGTCTTTGGATCATATGATGTAGCAAATTTTTATGCTTATTATTTTTTATTTTTTTTGTTGCATGTTTGATTTGTAGAAGATAGCCTTTTATATTGTTTCAGTTGCTTTTCTCATATAAGATATGCCTAATAATTCAGTCTCAGTAGGAGTTTCCATGTATAAATCTGATCAAAAATTAAAATTAGTATGACACCACTGTAACTATGTAGAACCTGTAAATTGTGTACTCTCAATTACATATTTTTGAGGTTTTAAAACTCTCATTTTTTGAGATTATGTCGAATTCAGCGCTACACCAAAACTAAACCAAAATTAAAATTAAAATGCTACCTTTATCAAGCCTTTTCAAAGCACAATAATATTCGATCATTATTCAAGTTTAATTTTGATTATGTTTAATTTTGATTATGTCTAATTTTGATTGCTATCAGGTGTAATTTGTTTTATCAAATTTTCTATTCAGAAAGTCTTAGGCTTAAAGGAACAAAAAAGTTTACCTGTTTTTACTCATTTGTTTGTGCTTGAGTGCATCTATGGTCTCTTCCAGTTATTCAATTTATAATTCAATAAGTCTAGGGGGACATTGTTTTACCGACATTTTTAGTGACATTTTTTTTTAATTTTTTTTTTTTGTTTTTTTTTTGTAGTACCTCTAAAAAAAGTATAGTATTTATTCCAACTGAAATTTTTGTAAAAAATAATGTTTTAGGTGTAATTTAGATACGTACAAGAAACAGGGTTGTACACACTGTACAAGCCCTGTTTCTTGTATGTATCCAAATTACACCTAAAACACTGTTTTTTAAAAAAAATTCAGTTGAAATAAATACTATATATTTTTTGAGAGGTACTACAACAAAAAAAAAAAAAAAAAAAAAAAAAAAAAAATGTTGCAACAATGTTGGCCAAATAATGTCGCCGTAGAAGTACTCTTTATAATTTTCTTCTTGAAATTTTGTTTAGTATGTTTTCTATGAATTATATATATGTTATAGTAATGGGAACCATTTGCCTGCTGATCAATGGTTCAGGGACAAAAGATGAGATCTTTGAACGAGTTTACTAAGTTTTTGACACATGGAAGTATGTACTTTGTGCTCTACTACTACATAAAGCATCTTAGTTTGTTTAGTGCTCATGTTTACATTAAATTATACTTGCACGTAGAAGGGTAGATAATAAGATAATAGTTTCATTTTATAACTGTTTCAGTTAGTTGTCTTGATTTGTGCGTCATGTATTTTATGCTGCTTTTTTCGCGATAAGCGACTTTTAAACTCCAGTTGTCCACTATAGCTATTTAGTGATTTAGGTTGAGCATGTGCTAACTATTAACAACTGGTTTCATACAAAACTCCCTTTAGTGGTGTTTTTTAATATTATCTTTTGATAAGAAATTTTGTTAAGCAAAAATAAAAAATAAAAAAAATGCTCACAATGCCAGAGGAAATTACAAGTTGTTTATTTTACTTCTTTGAAGTATCGCACATCACATGAACTCTTTAATGGTTAGTTTTGTATGCTATTAAAACTTGATGTGCTCTAATGGTTGATATGAGGTATATTTATATATATATACCATTTGTTGATATGAGGTATATTTATGAACATGTATATAAAATCAAGCTTTACCAGCTGAAGTTTAATATTATTCATGCAAAATTTATTCAACATTCAAACAGACATATAATGAGCTAGAGTCTCCGAGGTGAGACAACCAGAATATTCAAATGATATGATAAAATTCTAAAATCACACAATTTTTGTCAATTTTTCAAAATATCCTTTGTTGTTTAGGTTAGGTTTTTACTTACTGGCCTACCTAGAAAAATTAGAGTCTTAGTATAAAGATACAAACTTTTTACTAGACTGAAGTACTGAACTGACACCACCAAACTAGCAACCTAAAAACAAGTATATCTCAATATTTAGCAAGAATCTCAACCTCCTTTTAACTTCAACACCAAATCCATGACTACCCAGCACTTCAATCCCCTCAATTTATCAGGATCATTGTACCGAATTTCAAAAACATGCATCAAAATTCAAGGTTGATACCACACATACTTTTCTTGGATTTGGTAAATGCTTATTTTTCCCTATATGATGAGCATGCTTATATCTTTCCCTATATGATGAGCGCTACAACCATAAATTGGAATGAAGGTATTTATATGTTGTAAGTTTACTGCTTCCATATGTAGTGATAAAAACTCTAAACAACATAATCTTATAAGAAGGTCAAGGTATATTTCTTTGCAATTATTTTCTCTAATATTGACTGAACTCATTATTTAATTTGAAATTGTAGGATATGAGTTAACGTTGGTGAGTTCAATTTAGTCAACGTGTTAACTTCATAATCGTATATAAATACCCCTTTATTGAGATGCATAAATTTTTCTATATTGTCTCAATTGCTAAGCATTATGTCCTCACCATAGCATTGGCTCCCAGATATTAACAAGAAAACCAGTAATCCGAGGACTCTTTGGGAAACAAAAATAATTTGCATTGGGAACCACCCGTTACCGCCCAGGACAAAAATCCTTTTAACAGAATATTAAGATTGTATAAAAAAAATGCAGCCTTGAAGCTAATCAGAAGCTTAAAGCTTCTTTTAAGCCTTTGTAAAAGACGAGATCAGTGAGTGAGTACTAAATTTGCATTGCTATATGTAATGATGCGAAGGAAATGGATTGATATATATTCATACCGACACAAAGTTATAGAGGTCACGTGAGGTTACCATGGTGCTAGAAATTGAGCCTTGAGGGTTCACCATCAAATTGCTAATCGAAGGCTAGCTATATATTGTCATTCATTCAATGAGATTTCAACCGTGACTCATATATATATATATATATATATATATATATATATATATATATATATATATGTGTGTGTGTGTGTGTGTGTGTGTGTGTGTGTGTGTGTGCATGTTTTCTTTTTGTGATCTCTTTTCCTCTATGGTTGTAAACCTACTTACCACCTGTCATAAATACCTTGCTTTTTATCAAGACAAGGATCAAATTTGCTGATAAATATTATATCATTCATGATTTTCACAAAAGTTCTTGAAATATTGGTAGTAGAACTCTTTACATGATTGAGCATTGGTCTTACACAGTTAGAAAGATTAAATGTCTACAACATTTATGGTGATGGGGAAATTATCACAATTATACAGTATGGAACTTTGTTTGCCAACTTCAAAGAATGTGACTCATAGGTTCAGTATGCAGGTTTCTTGGTTAGTTAACCCTCTGTTGTGTTCTTTATACTTTTTCTGTTGCAAAAAGTTTCATTTGTCAATATTTTTGTTTTACTATAAGAATCATTTTTTCATGTGCAATATTATAAAATTACAAAATGTCATGTTTGGTTGGGTTTTAGGTTTGTAACTGATTTTGGTACTGTTTGTTGTTTCTGGGTTGGACAGCATATCAAGGCTATTATTACTGTTGATGAGGTAAACATTCATATATAATTTTAGTTCTTATATGTGTACATATATAATTGGTGTTTGGATTGTTTAAATTTGTTGATTGTGACTTTGGTGTTGAGCATTTGTGTTTCAATTTTTACTGCATTCCTACTTGCACCTGATGTTTCTTGCTTACTTTGTGAGTTTGCGCTGCCCTTTACTGATGAATGATTGAGTTGCTTTTGTTTGGAAGTTTGAAAAGATAGAACATTCTTCATTTTGTGGGGCAATGAATTTATTATCCGTTTTGTGTGGTTTATGTTTGATAGATTTTTAAAAGCCTGATAGTAAGCTTATAGTTATTAGATGTAGCCTAGGTCCTGGATTACAAGATGAATCAAATAAATTGACCCATGACATTAACAAAGTCACAATTTGTCTGAGGTGGTTGCTATTGCAGAATATTGGGCAATGAATTTATTATCCGTTTTGTGGTTGTTTAGGTTTGGTGTAAATTATTATTTAGTTCAGTTACTATTTTTTATTTTAAGCACATCTCATATTGTGCAACAACAAATTGTGTGATGATGACGCTTTGGTTACAAGTGTTGCCACATAGAGTAGGACACGTAATAAGATTAATTTACAAAAATCAAATTTTGGTAAGGACATAATTGTACACCTCTTAAATAATTTGAATACTTAGTAACAACGGATCACTAAATAACTTTTTGTTTGTTGCAGCTACACTAAGGAGGGTACTAAATATAGGCTACCTAGAACGAGTTTGGCATTTCAAGTTTTTGATGAAATAAGACTGAGAGGATGTTCTTATGCTTTAATGAATGTATTTTTTTGTTAGATATATTCAAGTTTAGGTTAGTCAGTCCATTATTCAAACGCACAGGCTATCAACTAGTTTCCTCTAATGACACATTGGTCATGATAATCAATTTTCTTCAAGGACAAAATTATCATCTAACTACAATTAGGAAATTTCTTTCAAGGATGCCATAGTCATTAACAAGTTTCTCTTGGGACAAAATGGTCATTCCCCTATTACTAGAAAGCTTCCTAGCAATTTTCTTCTGGACACAAAAGTCATTAATAAATTTTTTTTAGGGAAAAATAGTCTTTTACCGCTTCAAGGAATTTCCTAAGAAATTTCCTAACAAACATCACTCATCATTACCCACCCTTATTTATCAACATTTTCATACATTTAACTCAAGTGTATTTAGTTCCTAACCATAGTTATATATATCATCTTCCAACACACTAGTTATACATTGCCCATTTACATTTGTAAATTCTCTACAATTAACTTAAACATGGTCAAATATTAACCATATCTAGTTTATACGTCACATTAAATTTATATCATTTCCCAACACATGTTCCATTATTTGGGTTACAAAATAAATTATCATTGGACTTTTTCCCAAGTCTTTATTTAATTAAGTAACATGGGCCAATCCGCTATTAATTTACTTACATTTTTCATGAGGCTTAATTCCATAAATTTTAGGGTCCTTTACAATAATATACAACATTTAGTAAGTAATTACACCAATAGTGCACTCATAAAATATTTACACAATTAATATATTTTTCATGTTTATTTATAATATTAGTGCAATTATAATTCCTTAATTTAGGAAATTAGTATATGATTCAATTCTTAATAATAAGGAAACCTAAAATTAAGGAGAAATAACTGTCATAATTAATAATTCAAATTCAAATATCTTGGATCTAACAAAAAAAATAAATTCAAATTCAAAAATAATTGCATACTATTTCCCAGCAAGAACAAAGTTACCAAACAAATTGAAAACAAAACAAAGAGGAAATCACGAACAACCACCTCCCCTAATAGTAAATCATGTGAATTAATAGTAAATTATGTGACTCAATAGTTCTAAACATGTGAAAAAAATAATTACAGTATAGTACCTTCATCTATACCTCTATTTTTAACTTAGTCATGCAAATATTATCAATCTTGCACCAACTCCCCTAATAGTAAATGAATGTGAATCAATAGTACACACATGTGAACAAATAGTTATAATCATGTGAATCAATAGCAATTAATTTCTCATTTATCCGATTAATAACTCGATTGGTTAATATAACCTCCAGACATCAATTATTATCGAAATAAATGTCGATTTTCACTAACACTAATAATTCTAACACAATGGACCTATCAATTTCATCTTTAATCAACACGAACTTATTCATCATTAATATTATAATTCACAATATTTAACAACCAGATCATTCCCATGAAAGAGGGGGCTTTCCGATAAAGATTTCTCATTATTGACGCGCAATTAGGTGACCAAACCTCTCATTGACAGAACTTCTAGACATTGTCAATATTGCTAATAATAATATGAATAACTTTGTCGTCTCAATTATTGATTTAATAATATAACATATTATATAGATGATACTGTGATAATAATTGAATCAATAATATGAGAGATATGATGCAAACAATTACTATATAGCAATAATTGAGTATAACCGAGGTGACTTCTTTACGTAAGCATCAATAATCAATACCGTGTGCTACTACGCAACCACGCGTAGACATTTACTTTTTACTAGGGTAGTTCAATAGTTTTAATGGTAATACTTTCATTTGTTATTTTTATAAAAGATAATTACATCGTTTTCTAACTATTAATAATACTTCCATTATGGGGTCCACCAATGATTGTGTCATCGCACGGATATTTCCCAACAAAAAGAATATTTCCCGACCAAACTAATATTTTATAACAACTTGCATACTTTGCAAAAGTTTTCACATATCACTCTTAACTTTAAACTTTTATCAATTTAACTATTTACTAAATAAAATAATAATTATAAGAAAATTGAATACTTTCATTTCATAAAATTAGGGTCTTCTAATCTCCCTCCTATGAAATTTTCGCCTCGAAATTTACGCATTTTATCCGGTATTAAAAAAAGATGAGAATATTCTTGCTTTCTTTTCGGATTGTACCTTCCCCGGTTATATCCTCTCGTATCATGATTTTTCCATTGCTTATCTCTACGTATTAAAGAGATATCATTCTAGAATATATCTTCAAAACAAAGGTCAATTGACATATCACAAATTGTCAACTTATTAAGTAAAAATTTAAGAAATTTTATGTAAGTCACACACCGTATGAATCATATTACTATTAGTCTCTCTCTCCTCCTAGTTCTAGACTCATATCTCCTGCCAAATGACCATATCCTCAGAACTCTGATATTATTTGTGACGCCCCCAAAATAGGTATACATCACCCATTCCGAGTCGCCAGAGAGATAGCGTGAGTTTGAATACAAATATTATCTTCAGACAATATCTATACTCAAATAAATCCTCATCACATTATTGATTCATTTTTACAAAAATGGTGAGGACTACTAAACAACTCTCTCTAGAATCTTCATTCCATTTTACCCCAGGCTAGTTTATTTATTCTCGCCTCACGAGAAGAAAAATGGAACAACAAGGAAAAAAGGGTGAGCTCAACTAGCCCGGTAAAGAATATTATGACTAAGATAATATCTGACAAATTATCGTTAGTCTTGACGAGGAAAAATCGATAGAATCTGATAGGCTGACAAGTTTTGGATCAATATTATGGTGAAATAATAATTCATAGAAGAGTTACGTAGAGAATGAAATCTACTATAATCTATGAATTTAACGGTCCATCATCAATATTTTATCACTGTAACATCAATCGATATATCATACGGAATCAAATATTCATCTTTACTCTGGGCCGAAGATATTCATCGATTAGTCGTATTCATTTAAACACATTCATCTTTCACTCTCGAAGATATTAATCAATCGGTCGTATTCATCTAAACATTGTTCATCTTTGATTTCTGAGGCCAAAGATATTAATCAATCGGTCGTATTCATCTCGACATTTTTTTCATCTTTCTGGGCCAAAGATATTCTTGAAATCATTCATCTTTGCCTCTGGGCCGAAGATATTCAATAATATCATCATTTAAGGCGAGGATGATGAAAAATATTTTTTTAAAAGCGAATCGGTGAAACAAAATGATGAGGATTAAGGATTAAGGATTCGTACTTGGTTTTATCATCCCAAAAATACCTCAAAAAAATAATCATAGTGGTGTAAAATTGAGAATGATCAAAACATGGATCTGATCGAGTTAGTATCCGAATAGATATTTTAGACGAAAAGAAGAAATTTTATTTTTGATTGAATAATGCAAGTATCGTGAATAGTCTTAGTATCGTGAATAGTCTTAGATATCGTGAATAGTAACTCAGAACACCAAAAGATAGAAATTCCACAAAAAACATCTTCGCGCTTCGTGAATAGTACTCGTGAATAGTAACGTGAATAGTAACTTCGTGAATAGTAACTTCGTGAATAGTAACTCGTGAATAGTAACTCATGAATAGTAACCCATGAATAGTAACCCCAGAGCATGAAAAAGTTTCAAATTTGATAAAAACTTGGATCGACATTTTGATTATAATGATATTGAAGAAATAATATCATTCTGAAAAAAAATAATATCCACTTACCTCGAAGATCGGTACTTACTATTTAGAATCTAGGGTATAGTCTTTGAAGGAACTTGCCAATCTAGCAATACTCAAAGTATACTCAAAATACTCACAAGAATCGCTCAAAATATCGAGAGAGAAATAGAGAGAAAACTTGGTTTACGGTGTGATTTTCAATTCTAACCTAAGCACCTATTTATAGGAAAATGCTTAGAACACCAAAGCGAGAAAATTTAATATAATATTAATATAATTATACAAATTTTCCTTAGCCCACCTTTTGGTCAAAACACCAGCCACACATGTTAATGATGTCAAAAAAAAATAAAAAAACGTTTTCTTAACAAAAATAATTTAAACTCCCAAAAATCAATTATTTGAACTTGAACAATAATTCATAATAAATAGCCCTTTCATCAGAAAATTCGAATCTCACTTGAGTTTTTATAGGAAATTCAATTCTCTACAACTTTGCAGAAGAAAGTTTTCCAAATTCCAAACAAAAATCGGCAAAAGAAATCCACAAGCAGGCGATTTTACAATTTATAATCAAATTTGATTCGATAAATTGTGTCCACCAACACACAAAACATGTGTTAAACATTTAATGCCACAAAAATACTCTTCCTCCTCATATACTCATATATCCCACATTCATTGTAAAAATATCATAGTTAATATATTATTAAAATAATATATTTAAATGAATTATTTTATCGGAAAAAGATAAAATATTAATTTTCAACAATTGTCATTTTAAAAATTTTCTCCATCTATATCCACATAAAATCAATATTTTCCTCATCATATAAATCAATAATTAATTATTCACAAATAATATTACGAGAATCCTGATATTGATGACGAGGCGGGTTCAGGGAAGAGGGGCTTTCGATATAAATTTTTCTTCTTCTTGGTTGGCCTTGATTAGATGACCAAACCTCTCCTTAGGCAGAACTTTCTAGACATTGCCAATAATGTTATCTAATAATATTATTAGGATAATATGAATTATTGCCGATAATGAAAGATCTTGTGTAATGTGATTATTGAAACAACAATGATATAAAATATCAACAATGACAATTATTAACTCGATAAAATCTTTGAGCGGTAATTACTGTAACCATTATTAGTAGTGCCTTCTTACGTAAGAATCAATAATTGGTGCAATCTGGTGTCTTCTTGTTGACAGCAGCGTATTAGTGTGTTTTAACCATACGGGTATTATTCAGCGATGATACTTGGCAACAACTACTGAGTTATTTAAAAACAACTTATATTTGTCGTTTTCTTCATCGATCGCTTTTTAGTTATGGGGCCCCCACACATTTGCTTGGCGTAAATACGAATATTCCAAAGCGATCTGAATATTCCACGACCAAACGAATATTCCCAAACAACAATGAATATTTTATAACCACTTGCTTATTTTGAAATATTTGCGTATTTAACCATAACTATCCACATTAATCAAATCAACCCTTACTATTTCAAAATAATAAATAAAGGAAATTCCTTTTTATTTAAAAATTTGGGGTCTTCTGACCTCCCTCCTTATGAAATTTTCGTCCTCGAAATTGGCGTCACGATACACAGTGTTTTGAAAAGGTGAGGATACCTCGCTTTCATTTTCGTTTTCAATTCGGTCATTTCCTCTATAGCATGATTCCTCCACAAAACTTTAACTTGTGGTATAACCTTTCTTGGCGTGGGACATGCTCCTTCTATCAAAATCTTGGTGGTACCTCCTCATACGTTAAGTCTTGGCTATCTAAATGGGTTCTAACTTCGATAGCGTGGTTGGGTCTTTCATATATTCTGAAATGCGGATATATGAAACACATTATGAACACGAGACATACTCGGAGATGTGCTTGAAGTCTATAGGCTACATTTCCTACTCGGTCGAGAATTTGAAATGGGATAGATAAATCGTGGATTGAGCTTTCCTCTCTTCCCAAATCTTGTAACTCCCTTCCGTGGAGCGACTTCATGACAATCATGATCCCTACACTAAATTCCCGTCCTTTCGATGAAGATTCGCATAACTCTTTTGTCGATCTTGTCTTGGTTTTTGTATCGTTGTCGAATCATTGGATCATCGGTAGTCATACGTACTAACTTCGGGTCCCAACAATGTTGCTTCACCCACCTCATCCCAACATATTGGAAGCGACATTTTTGTCCATATAATGCTTGAATGGAACCATGCCTATATTTGTTTAATAACTATTGTTGTATGAGAATTCCTGATGGCAAGTACTTATCGACTTCCTTTGAAATCTAGGACCACGAGTTTTAATATATCTTGAGAGTTTGAGTAGTCCTTTACGATTGCCCATGGTTTGAGGATGGTATACCAGCCAGATAAATAAATTCGTGCCCGTAGCTTTACAAACTAACCCCCAAAATCATGAAGTGAATCTTGGGTCACGATCTAAAACTATGGATCTTGGCATGCCATACGATCTCACAATCTCATTTACGTACACATCGAGAAAAGGCGTTCGAGGAATAAGTCTCTCGTATCGGTGAAAATAAGTAGACTTGGTTAATCTATCAACAATAACCCAAATAGCATTGATGCCTTGAGAAACCTTAGGAAGATTAGTAATGAAATCCATAGTAATGTGTTCCCACTTCCATTTCAGGAATCTCAAGTGGTTGCAGCGGACCCTTAGGTACTAGAGATGCTCGCCTTTACTACGTTAGCAAGTTAAACACATCGAGATAAACTTTGCGATCTCTCTCTCATATTGCTCCACCAAAATGTATGTTGAAGATCACGATACATTTTAGTACTTCGAGATGGATTGCAAATGGTGTGTGTGTGCCTCCATCGTAATCTTGTACTTGAATCAGTCGTTAGGAACACTGAAAGTCTAGAGTGGACTCGAAGTATTCCTTCTTCATCGATTCTCGCTTAGGAATAGCTCCTTCTTGTACTTTTTCTTACGCATACGCATCGACTCAAGATTCGGTGGCTTGAAAGCGACCTTAACTTAACTTTTTCTATTAAAGTTGGCTCTGTCGTATACTTGACATCATCCTTTTCGTTCCGCATATGATCTTCTCTACTCATCGCGTATTTCTACGTTCGCTTTTCGAGGATGGTATGGTTAGAATATGTCTTTGAAATGAGTCTCCTCTTGAGTTCTTGAAAATCTTCCGCATTCCTTGCTCCATTCAATTTTGTATCTCTACGAAGTCGATTAAGTTAATGGAATAGCGATTAGAGAATATCCTTCAACGAATCTCGATAATAACTTGACTAAGCCTGAAAGCTCGTATTTAGATTCTTGACTTAGGTTGCTCTCATTTGTGACTCATATCCCGATCTTGGATATGTACGTCACAATGACACCTATCGATTTCTATCGCGCGAATATGGCGTCCCTACGGAGAGAGTAAAGCAGGTGAATTCCAAAAAAGTCCTGAAGATAAAGGCTCGGTACCAAATTCTATAGTTGAATTTTAACTCACGAAGTTGATAGGAGCCTTCGATATGAGATTTTAGAAATGAGTTTTGTCTAGGGTTCAAAAGTCGATACAAAATTTAATATCGGGCTTTGGGAGTAAGCGAAATTCTTGAAATCGTCGGGAAAAATCAATAACAACGGGAATATTATTCAAATCGGCGTGTCTTTATTCAAATCCATAACATGGACTAAGAAAATTTGACATCCGTAATAAGCGAATGACTTCATGACGATATGAAAATGTTTGACTCTGATGGTTTGATTGCTTGAATTGAATAACGAGGTTGCTTAGGAATATGAAAACTAATGACCTTACGAAAATAATCAATTTGGCGTGATGAGTAGTTAACCTTAAAATCACATCAAAAGCAAATATCTCTATAGAAATAAGGTTAACGGTAATGTGATAGTGCTGACTTGAATCAAGCAAGATTTTATAAGCAAGATGGATGTAATGAAAGTTTCTCTAATGGAGTCTCCACGAGATAGGTCGAAGTCTAATTTCTCAGTGAGTCAAGTTTAAGCGTTGGTATGAGTAAGAGATAAAAGAATGGGTAGAAGCAGATATCTAGTAAGGTATATACTTATGAAATTTATAATTAACTAACGTGCTAACCGTTCGGGTTCCTTGCATTTTAACCGGTCACGACAAAGCGCTCTTCCGGAATCGTTGACTTTGACTTTTACGGGGACGATCTTTTGAGTCGCAAATCCCCATTGAACTAGGTTTATTCTGCGTCTGATCTCGGCGATATGTCCTTCCTTTCCACAATTATAGCATACCTTAAAAAGCTGTTGTGGGCGGTTTGGTGATATATCCCTCTTTTCGCATTTGTAGCATCTCTGGTAGGTGGTCGTTCTCCTCCATAAAACTAGATTCTTCTTGGTGGCGTCTTCACATGGTCGTTGTTGAATCTCCTCTTTTAAAATCTCCTCCAGGCTTCGCTTCTTTATTTTCATGGCCACGATTACCACGGAGTAGTTCCAGCCTTTGTCGTATTCTTCTTTCTATTTGGTTATCGTTATTACGATGGCTGCTTATCTTGATATGATCTGGTTATGGTCCCTCGGTTGAGCGTACTCGTTATCTCGCTCTAACAATTGAGCCACATTGACAACATCTGAATAGAGAGAAAATTTATGAGAAATGAGATCTTGGCGTATGTCGGGTTTCAAACCTCTCGAAACATCGCGTCATCGTTCCTCATTCTCCACCGAATGAGGTCTGAACACTGGATAACTCATGAACCGCCTCGTCTTGGGACACATCGTCGTGTTATTACTGCTCTAGTCTAATAAACTCCACTTCCTTCGTATATGAATACTTTCGGGGAAGTACTTGTCATTATTTATTTGAAAGCGTCTCCCATGACACATCTTTGAGTGCAATTTGGATGGATGCGCTTCCTGATTCCACCGATGTCTGCCTTTCGCCACGGAACATAAAGGTGGCGAATGGAACTTTCTGTTCCTCCGTGCATCCCAGACATCGAATATCTTGGTAATTTTTTTTACCCGTCTCGCACTTAATCGGATCGGCTTTCCCAGAGTGCGGTGGTCTGACTCTTTGAAGCTTGCTTGTTTGTGACCACTCGTGAATTGCTATCATTTCTCTCTGTATTTTGAACACGAGTCTCCTAAATGCGATTTTGCATGAGCTGCAAAAAGCTTCTAAACATCCCTCGTTCATCATCATACGCTTTCGATTGGTGTTGTTCACGGGAGGAACATTGCCCGACTGTTGTTACGCGTTCTCCTCGTTGGTGAAATCTGAGGCATCTCCACGGTCTCATTTACTCCTTTATTAATATTCTCGATTCGACATTCTCAAATCTTGTCATAAAATAAGGGTTAATTAAAGAAATCGATATATCACATAATATCCTATATCTTGACCGACTAACAAATAAGCTTAGGTAGGACACCTTTAGCGAAGGATTTACTCGTCTCTCCCCTCTAGTTCTATTCCAGATCTCATGGGAGATCATATCCTAGCTACGATACCATTGTGGCGCCCCAAAAATAGGTATACCTGACACCCGTTACGAGTGCCGAATACATGAGTGCGAAGCAACTACAACTTTATTATTACAATGATAAAGCTGTGAGTTTGAATACAAATATTATCTTCTAGACAATATCTATACTCAAATAAATCCTCATCACATTATTGATTCATTATTTTACAAAAATGGTGAGGACTACTAAACAACTCTCTCTAGAACCTTCATTCCATACCCAGGCTAGCTAGTACTCATTTACATTCTCGCCTCACGAGAAGAAAAATGGAACAACAAGGAAAAGGGTGAGCTCAACTAGCCCGATAAAGAATATTATGACTAAGATAATATCTGACAAATTATCGTTAGTCTTGACGAGAAAAAAATCGATAGAATCTGATAGGCTGACAAGTTTTGGATCGATATTACAGCGTGAAATAATAATTCATAGAAGAGTTTCGTAGAGAATGAAATCTACTATAATCTATGAATTTAACGGTCCATCATCGATATTTTATCCTGTAACATCAATCGATATCATACGGAATCAAATATTCATCTTTGCACTCTGAGGCGAAGATATTCATCGATTAGTCGTATTCATTTAAACACTGTTCATCTTTACTCTGGGCGAAATATTAATCGATCGGTCGTAATAAATCGAAACATTGTTCATCTTTTTTCAAGGTAAAGATATTCATTTCATCTTTCACTCTGGGCCGAAGATATTCTTGAAATCATTCATCTTTTTACTTCTGGGCCGAAGATATTCAATAATATCATCATTTAAGGTGAGGATGATGAAAATATTTTAAAAAAGCGAATCGGTGAAACAAAAAAATGATTAAGGATTAAGGATTAAGGATTACGTACTTGGTTTTATCCGTCCAAAAATACCTCAAAAAAATAATCATAGTGGTGTAAAATTGAGAATGATCAAAACATGGATCTGATCGAGTTAGTATCCGAATAGATATTTTAGACGAAAAGAAGAAATTTTATTTTTAAATTGAATAGTCTTAGTATCGTGAATGAATAGTCTTAGTATCGTGAATAGTCTTAAGTATCGTGAATAGTAACTCAAACACCAAAAGATAGAAATTCCACAAAAAAAAACATCTTCGCGCATGAATAGTACTTTCGTGAATAGTAACTTCGTGAATAGTAACTTCGTGAATAATAACTTCGTGAATAGTAACTCGTGAATAGTAACTCATGAATAGTAACCCATGAATAGTAACCCTTGAGCATGAAAAAGTTCCAAATTTGATAAAAACTTGGATCGACATTTCGGTATAATGATATTGAAGAAATAATATCATTCTGAAAAAAAAATAATATCCACTTACCTCGAAGATCGGTACTTACATTTAGAATCTAGGGTATAGTCTTTGAAGGAACTTACACTGCCGTCTAGCAATACTCAAAGTATACTCAAAATACTCACAAGAATCGCTCAAAATATCGAGAGAGAAATAGAGAAAACTTGGTTTACGGTGTGATTTTCAATTCTAACCTAAGCACCTATTTATAGGAAAATGCTTAGAAACTGAAAGCGAGAAAATTTAATATAATAATATTAATATAATTATACAAATTTTCCTTAGCCCACTTTTTGGTCAAAACACCAGCCACACATGTTAATGATGTCCAAAAAAAAAATACAAAAAACGTTTTTCTTAAAAAAAATAATTTAAACTCCCAAAAATCAATTATTTGAACTTGAACTTCAATAATTCATAATAAATAGCCCTTTCATCAGAAAATTCGAATCTCGCTTGAGTTTTTATAGGAAATTCAATTCTCTACAACTTTGCAGAAGAAAGTTTTTCCAAATTCCAAACAAAAATCAAAAAGAAATCCACAAGCGAGGCGATTTTTAAAGTTTATAATCAAATTTTGATCGATAATTGTGTCCTGACACACAAAACATGTGTTAAACATTTAATGCCACAAAAAAATACTCTTCCTCCTCATATACTCATATATCCCACATTCATTGTAAAAAATATCATAGTTAATATATTATTAAAATAATATATTTAAATGAATTATTTTATCGAGAAAAAGATAAAATATTAATTTTCAACAATTGTCATTTTAAAAATTTTCTCCATCTATATCCACATAAAATCAATATTTTCCTCATCATATAAATCAATAATTAATTATTCACAAATAATATTCTGAGAATCATGATATTGTGACGGGCGGTTTCAGGAGAGAAGGGGCTTTCGATAAAATTTCTTCTTCTCTGGGCCTTGATTAGATGACCAAACCTCTCCTTAGCAGAACTTTCTAGACATTGCCAATAATGTTATCTAATAATATTATTAGGATAATATGAATTATTGCCGATAATGAAAATCTTTGTGTAACAATTGATTATTGAAACAACGATGATATAAAATATCAGCATGACAATTATTAACTTTCGATAAAATCTTTGAGCGAGTAATTCTTTGTAACCATTATTGAGTAGTGTGCCTTCTTACGTAAGAATCAATAATTGGTGCAATCTGGTGTCTTCTTGTTCGACAAGCAGCGTATTAGTGTGTGTTTTAACCATAGGGTATTCAGCAGATATTACTTGGTAACAACTTCTGTAGTTATTTAAAAAACAACTTATATTTGTCGTTTTCTTCATCAATCGCTTTTTAGTTATGGGGCCCACACATTTGCATTTTGCAAAGTAAATACGAATATTCCACAAAGCGATACGAATATTCCACGACGAAACGAATATTCCCAGACGATAATGAATATTTTATAACCACTTGCTTATTTTGAAATATTTGCGTATTTAACCATAACTATCCACATTAATCAAATCAACCCTTACTATTTCAAAATAATAAATAAAGGAAATTCTTTTTTATTTAAAATTGAGATTTTGATTATTAATATTTCAATACAATTATCTTTTAATTATGGATAATAATGGTATAATTGTAAGATAATAATAAACATTATCTCATGATTAATATTATAAATTAAAATTTATAATTAGATAATTTAATGAATATTTTATTGAAATATAATAAATATATATGATAATTATAATTACGTATAATAAATAAGTATGAATTATCTGATGTATTATTATAGAATAATAATTGTATATCTTTAAAATATAAATTATAGTAATGCATGATAATTCATAATATTGAAATATCTGATATATTGAATATATTTTTGATATAATCATATATTTAATAATATATATATAAAATATTTGAATCTTTGTAGATATTGATAAATAATTTAATGAATATGATCTTAATGATTATCTTGCATTAATGTGGAATATGATCGATATAATTAATTATTTGAAATGATATATGAAATTATTAATGATATGGATAAATAGATGATCTTGAATATAGTTATCATTGATAGAATTGGTATGATTATATCAATCATTATTTATGAAAATAATTTGAAAAATCGAATATTTTGTAAGATGATGCAAAAAATTTGTGATATTAGGAAATGATAAATAATGATATAAGATTATTTTTTAATCAAAGATATAATATAGTGAAAATATTAATAATATTTTATGAGATGAATTATTTTTTATCATAATATAATCATGGATAATGATTAATAAATTTAATTTAGAAAATAAAGATTAATATATACTTAAAAAATTATTTAATTTTAAAACAAATTGTAAAATAAAATAATTTTTGGCTTTTGATATTGATTGATAATGAAGAGATTTTGTGAGACCCAGATTTTATCGATAAAGATTTAAATTTTGTTGAAATAATTTTTTAATATTATGGTGTGAATTTGAGATAATATTATAGTTGTGGGTAGTATTTATAAATTTTTGCAAAGTATCACAGTGGTTATATTATATTCGATTGGTGGGGAATATTCGGTTTAGCGGGGAATATTAAATGCAATGGCTCAATCATTGGTGGACCCTAGAAAATTATTGTCGGATTGAAAGCGACAAAAATATTTTATTGAAATAACGGCGGAAGTTTTCTGGTTGATTCTTTGTTGAACTACTTTCGGTAGTAAAAAAATACGATGTGTCGTGTGGTTGCGTAGTAGCAGCGCGGTATTGATTATTGATCTTATGTGAGAAGTCACTCGGTTTGATTCCATTATTGTCGATTAATAATATGAATTATTATAGCGATAATGGCGTTTTTTTTTATTATTATTATTAGCGTAATAAAAGCGAAACATCTTTATATAAAATAGAATACTTTATTAAAGTTATTACATAAATAGAATATATTATATTTTATTATGCATAGTGTTGCATAGTAGTTTTTTGCATAGTGTTTTGCATAGTATTGCATAGTGTTTGCATAGTAAAATGTTTTTATATAAATAGAATATATTATATTTTATTTAAAAGATTTTTCTTTAAATATGGATAGTCAGATTAAAGTAAATCAATACGGGATAGTTCATGGATTAATTCTTATGCATTCCATTTTCTATAAATAGAAGCTCGTTTCCTTCATTATTTTCTTACGAATTCATTGAAACTACAGAGAGAGAAATTATAGAGAGAAGCTATAGAGAAAATTAGAGAAAGAAGAAGAGTGATACAACTACTTACTTACTTTGATATTAGGTTCTTTTACGGTAAGGGATATTATTTATTTGTTTACGTAAGGGGTGTTATTCTTTCTTCTTGAGAGAACTTACATTATTCCATTCATTCATTATTATTACATTGGAATAACTTTTGTAAAAGTGGCATACCTATACACATACTTTGTATATGGCGTACCTATACTTGGTGAAATCCTTATATTATTCCATTCTTATTTATTACATTGGAATAACTTTTGTATCTGTGATTTACCTATACTTGGTGACATTCTTATTATTATTACATTGGAACATCACATGCATGTGTGTTTTTACAGGACTGGTTAAAATTTTTATTATACATTGGAACATCACATGCATGTGTTTTTTTACAGGACACTGGTTAAAATCTTTATCATTACATTGGAATATCTGTCATGTGTGTTTTACAGGATTGGTTCCATCTTTATTATTACATTGGAACATCACATCGGTGTGAATTTCACGACGACTGGTTAGATTATTATTATTACATTGGAATAACTTTACATACATCTGGAAATCTGCATGCGTGGTGATTTCTTTTGTTATTCCATTCTTTATTATACCCGGTTGGTTAAAACTTTGACTTTATACTCCATGTGAAATTAGTAGAATATCCTTGATATTTGCGTTTCATCGATATCTTTTCATGGAAATATTCTTACGATCATTCTTGAATTTTACTCTCAAAAGCAGTATCATGTTGACAATTTGGGCGTTAATAATTCATGGATTAAATAATTCTTGAACTTGTTTTATTGAATTATTATGTCATTGTCATCATCCTCGTGTTATATTATGTTATCTTTGGCTTACGTGCGTAGATGAACTTAGTATGATTATGACCGAGGATCATTCGGTATAATCATGACTTGATATAAATGATGTGACAAAAAAGTCCTCGGTGGCTGTAATGCGGTGATGGATAGTTTTTGGTATGATTATGACCGGGGTGATTCGGTATAGTCATGACCATTGATAATTTGATGAAAATCCTTGGTAGTAGTGCGGGGATGATTAGATGTGGTGGTGGTTTATTTATTAAAGTGAGTCTCGGTGATAAAAATTGATGAAAACCTTTTAAAACCTAAAAGATAGTAGACTTTATTTCTACTTGACTCTTTTAATGGATTTGCTTATTCATTATGATTAAGCTGGTTGTCTATTGTATTTTATCGGTTTAACTTTGTTGAAGGCTAATGATAATTTATTACGCATTATCTTAGTCATAATATTTCTTCTTGGGCTAGTTGAGCTCACCCCTTTCTTTCCTTTGTTCTCTTGAGGAAATGAGAACATAAATTTGAGACGAGTCGGGGAGCGGAGTAATGGTCGAGAGGATAGCATTAGTAGTCCTCATTTATTACGTGAAATAGTGTGATAATAGTTGTAATGAGGACTCCTTTTGAGTGATAATAGACAATATTTTGTAATGAGGACTCCTTTTGAGTTTGTATAATAAGTTGTAGTAGTACCAATATTTGGTACCCAATGGGTGGCGTATACCTAATTTTGGGGCGTCGCGGTTTGTATCGAGCGAGATATGATTAAGCTAAGTTGTATTTGAATTTAGGAGGGAGGCGGGAATTGTAAGTTGGTATGACCTACCTAAGTTTATTTGGTATTTGATTGGTCGGTCGGTATAGGGATAATATGTTGATATGTAATTAACCCTTATTTTGTGGCGGTGTTTGAAAATGGCATCAGAGAATGTTGAGAATAGCAATGGAGCCACAGGAGGTATTGATTCTCCACGGATCGATAATCGGGACAATGTGCTGACAGGATGGCGATAATCCTCACTGTAAACAACAACAACGATCGATTGATGATGACGAGATGCGTTTAAGAGGTTTTAAATTCATGCGACATCGGTGGCGGCGACTCACATCCAAAAGCGTGGGGTGGAAACACGGAAAACTCTCGGCGGTCACCATTAAACAATTCAGGAATTTGGGACCACCGGAGTTTAAGGAGAGCAAAACCACTTGGCGGAAGCATGGATAAAGCAGATTACCAAGATATTTGATGTCTTGGGATGCTCAGAGGAGCAAAAGGTTCCTTTGCCGCCTTTATGTTCTTGGAGAGGCTGATTCTTGGTGGGAATCGGTAAAAGCGTACTACTCGACTTCTTTGTCTTGAAGATATCTTGGGAGAAGTTCGGGAGTACATTCAGCGACAAATACTTTCTGAAAGTATTAGCCACATGAAGGAGGTGGAGTTTATCAAGTTGGAAACAAAAAAAACAATATGGCAGTGTGTCGTGATCTGAGGCAAAATTTGCGGAGTTATCACGGATTCGTCCCACTTGGTGGATAATGAAGAGATGGCGCGAATGTTTTTAAGAGGTTTGAAGCGGAGATCGTCGACATCTTATTTCTCATAAAGCGTGTTTTTATTAGGATGTTGTAAATAGGGCTCGATTAGTGGAGCGCGATAGTCGAGTCAATAACTAAAAAGCGGCGGCAAAATTATAATACCGGTGAGAGTAGTCATCGAGCGGTGACAACAAGCGTGGAGGAATCAGCGGGCGGATATGGTAACCACTTGGTGGTAATCGGGGCCAAAATAATAAGAATGGACATTCAAGAAGAAAAGGAGATTCAACAATGATGGAAAGGCGTCGGACTTTTTTTTTTGTTGTTAAGGAAGGAGAAGGACCACCTATTATATGCTTCAAAAATGCGGAGGAGAGGGACACATCGGTCCGGCTGCGCCATGCAGTCAAAGCATGTTATAATTGTGGGAAGAAGGTCACTTAGCTCGATTTTGTCGTTTCTGAAGACAAATTCAACTAGGATGGAGGCACCAAAATTTGTCCCGGACAAACAAAAGCCGGTAGTTTAAGAGAGGCGTTTTTTTTTTTCGTGACGAGGAACACGAATAAAATTATCACGGGTAAGTTAATCATAAGCTCTTTGAAAGTCTATCTAGTATTTAGATACGAGTTCTACCCACTCTTTTATTTCACCTAGTTGTGTTCAGCGTTTAAATTTGACTCAGAAGAAGTTAAACTTTGACTTATTGGTTGAAAAACCGTTAGTAGGAGCCGCCGTTACCTCTCTTATTTTTAAATCTTGTTTGATTCAAATAAACACTTTCACGTTACTGTCGATCTTATCTCTTTGAAAATACTTGCCTTTGATGTGATTTTAGGAATCGATTGGTTAACTACTCATCATTCTTTTTTGTAAGGTTGTTAGCTTTTATATTTCTAACCAACTTTGTTATCTGAATTCAAAGTAACCAAACCCTAAAGTTAATCTTTGTTATATCAAGCCATAAGTAAAAGAGCCCGAACCTTTCGTTGTTGACTTCCTTGTGTGGGAATGAAGCCGGACTTTACGTGGCGACATCGTGAATGAAGATGGCAAGTTTATAGGTATCATTGTGAGGTCTTTATCTAGGTTAAGGGATAGAAGTCACAGTTGGTATCAATGTGACGTCTTATCAAGTCTTGGATGAGAAATGTGATTTTGAATGATATTTCTATCATTAATAAATTTCTTGGCGTATTCTTGAAGATTTTCTAGCCTACCCTAGGCGTGAAATCGAATTTTGTATTGACCCCGTCTACAAAACCCATTTCTTAAACCCTCAAATATTTCTTGACTAAAAGGAGCATTTCGTGGTTTATGATGAAAGTCATAATAAAAGCATTGGACTAATGAAAATCATGGGTATATGAAGTATTAGTAAGTGTTATGATGAGTTATGTTGGTTAGTATGTGAAAACATGAAAGTTTCTTAGAAATCACAAAGAGTTGAAAATCGATTTTGGTGAAAAGCGTAACATGAAATTCAATTGACCATATCTCCTATTATATTTTGAATTTTTGAATGTGGTCAAGTCCTAGAGTTAGATCTATGAGTTACCTAACTAATCCAAGTGGAATTACTGGAAAAGGTGTTGTAGATTTTTTTGTGTGGACTGATTTTAGCAAAGGAGTGCAAAGCTGTAAAAATCAAAAAAAGCTACTTGCCATGATTTTAGAGGGCTGTTTCGGCCACTTAAATTATGAGAAAAATTCTGGCCTTTTGGGACATGAAGGTATATGGTATAAAGTACCTCCTGTCCAAAAATGAGCTCATTCGACTTAAAATGAGCAAGTTATGACTATTTCAATATTTAGGTTTTAAATGAAAAACGCTATATAGGAGTTCTATAACTCAGATGACCATGAAATTTAAACTGGAAGCTCACGTTAACATGTGTAAGGTCCTGCCAAGATTTGGGAATTTTGGAGTTAAACTTGAGGTAGCTAATTTCTTAAGGAATTAATTAGAAATTGATTTTTGAAAAATAGTAAATGAATTTTAAAAATTTAGAGAAAAATATATTTTCATTATGGGACTATATTATGCTAAATCCCAGAAAAAAAGAAATATTTTTGGGACTGATTTGGTATTTTTCATGAAAATAGTTTAATTCTGAACATATGAGTTAAATATGTTATGTGAAGTAACAAAGTTGAAAATAGATTTTATGGCTAGAGAATCCTATATAGAGTATATGCATATTTTTTTTGAGAGATTTGATAATTGGTGATGATATCTTATGAGTATGGCATTTTTGAATGATTAAATGCATTATATGGTAAAAGCGTAAACAATTGAGATAAATTGTTTATAAATTTAAGAAGTGATTAAAATATTGTTATAATATTAATGATATTAGATTATGAGATTATTAAGTGATTGATAACATGGGGATATTCTTGAATCTGGATAAATTATATTATAAATGTTTAATATTTATCCTTTATCTCATTTGATTGATTCTTTATATCATTATCCTCATATTTTATATTATGTTGAAAGTAAATACGTGGCTGTAGTGCATAGATGGACTTGGTATGATTATGACCGGGGATTATTCGGTATAATCATATAGTAATTACACAATTATCTTTGGTAGTATTATAATTTTGGTAGTAGTCGTGGATAAATTTGTGGTAGTAATCTTAATGAATACACGATTATCTTTGGTAGTAGTGCATGGATAATTTGTGGTCGTGATCTTAATGAATACACGATTATCTTTGGTAGTAGTGCATGGATAATTTGTGGTCGTAATCTTAATGAATACACGATTATCTTTGGTAGTAGTGCATGGATAATTTGTGGTGCGTGATCTTAATGAATACCACGATTATCTTTGGTAGTAGTGCATGGATAATTTGTGGTGTGATCTTAATGAATACACGATTAAGTAGTGCATTGTCGTGATACTAATGAATACCACGATTATCTTTGGTAGTAGTGCATGGATAATTTGTGGTCGTAATCTTAATGAATACGATTATCTTTGGTAGTAGTGCATGGATAATTTGTGGTGCGTGATCTTAATGAATACGATTATCTTTTGGTAGTGGTGCATGGATAATTTAAATTGTGGTCGTAATCTTAATGAATATCCTTGGCACGTAGTGCGGGGATGATTCGATGATATGGATTAATTATTATTGGTGAGTCTCGTGATGAAATATTAATTCATGGATGTGGTAAAAGTAAATCTTTGGTAGTAGTGCATTGATAGACTTGGTATGATTATGACCACGGATTATTCGGTATAATCATGGTAGTAATTGAAAACACGAATATCCTTGGCGGTGGTGCATGGATAATTCATGTGGTGTGTAATCTTGTAATGATATTAAAATTTGCGTCTCGGCATTATTGGTTTTTCTGGTTGTATATCTTTGGCTTTGTAGTGCAAAGATGAATTGTTAATGAATATCTTTGGGCGGATTGCAAAGATGAATTTAATATTTTCAGCGATAAAGGTATTCAAGGTATCCTCACCTCTTTATCATACCAGTCGTCGTACCACTAATTTGAGGTGAAATTCCATAAGGAGGGAGATTGTGAGACCCAGATTTTATCGATAAAGATTTAAATTTTGTTGAAATAATTTTTTAATATTATGGTGTGAATTTGAGATAATATTATAGTTGTGGGTAGTATTTATAAATTTTTGCAAAAGTATCAAGTGGTTATATTATATTAGATTGGTGGGGAATATTCGGTTTAGCGGGGAATATTAAATGCAATGGCAGCTCAATCATTGGTGGACCCCATGAAAAATTATTGTCGGATTGAAAAGCGACAAAAATATTTTATTGAAATAACGGCGGAAGTTTTTTTTCTAGTTGATCTTTGTTGAACTACTCGGTAGTAAAAAAATGCGATGTCGTGTGGTTGCGTAGTAGCTTTGCGGTATTGATTATTGATCTTTATGTGAGAAGTTTCGGTTTGATTCCATATTGTCGATTAATAATATGAATTATTATAGCGATAATGGCGTTTTATTTTATTATTATTATTAGCGTAATAAAAGCGAAACATCTTTATATAAAATAGAATACTTTATTAAAGTTATACATAAATAGAATATATTATATTTTTTTGCATAGTGTTGCGTAGTGTTTTGCGTAGTGTTTTTGCATAGTATTGCATAGTGTTTGCATAGTAAAATTTTTATATAAATAGAATATATTATATTTTATTTAAAAGATTTTTCTTTAAATATGGACCGTCAGATTAAAGTAAATCAATCTGGATAGTTCATGGATTAATTCTTATGCATTCCATTTTCTATAAATAGAAGCTCATTCCTTCATTATTTTTCTTACGAATTCTTGAAACTAGAGAGAGAAATTATAGAGAAGCTATAGAGAGAAAATTATAGAAAGAAGAAGAGTATTTGTGAGACCCAGTTTTTATCGATAAAGATTTAAATTTTGTGAAATAATTTTTTTAATATTATGGTGTGAATTTGAGATAATATTATAGTTGTGGGTAGTATTTATAAATTTTGCAAAGTATCACAGTGGTTATATTATATTATTCGATTGGTGGGGAATATTCGGTTTAGCGAGGGAATATTAAATACAATGGCTCAATCATTGGTGGACCTAGCGAAATTATTGTCGGATTGAAAGACGCAAAATATTTTATTGAAATAACGGCGGAAGTTTTCAGGGTTGATCTTGTTGAACTACTTTCGGTAGTAAAAAGTACGATGTCGTGTGGTTGCGTAGTAGCTTTTGCGGTATTGATTATTGATCTTTATGTGAGAAGTCACTTTCGGTTTGATTCCATTATTGTCGATTAATAATATGAATTATTATAGCGATAATGGCGTTTTGTTTTATTAGTATTATTATTAGCGTAATAAAAGCGAAACATCTTTATATAAAATAGAATACTTTATTAAAGTTATTACATAAATAGAATATATTATATTTTATTATGCATAGTGTTGCGTAGTGTTTTTGCGTAGTGTTTTTGCGTAGTATTGCATAGTGTTTGCATAGTAAAATTTTTATATAAATAGAATATATTATATTTTATTTAAAAGATTTTTCTTTAAATATGGATAGTCAGATTAAAGTAAATCAATACGGATAGTTCATGGATTAATTCTTATGCATTCCATTTTCCTATAAATAGAAGCTCATTCCTTCATTATTTTCTTACGAATTCATTGAAACTACAGAGAGAGAAATTATAGAGAGAAGCTATAGAGAAAATTATAGAAAGAAGAAGAGTATACTTTACTTACTTTACTTGATATTATATTCTATATTAGGTATTATTTTTTACGGTAAGGGGTGTTATTCTTTCTTCTTGAAGAGAACACATTATTCCATTCATTATTATTACATTGGAATAACTTTTGTAAAAAGTGGTATACTACCTATCATAACTTTGTATATGCGGCGTACCTATACTTGGTGAAATCCTTATGTTATTCCATTCTTATTTATTACATTGGAATAACTTTTGTATCTGTGATTTACCTATACTTGGTGACATTCTTCATTATTATTATTACATTGGAACATCACATGCATGTGTTTTACAGGACTGGTTAAAAGATTTTATTATTACATTGGAACATCACATGCATGTGTTTTACAGGACTGGTTAAAATCTTTATCATTTACATTGGAATATCCTATCGTGTTTTTTACGGATGCAGTTCCATCTTTATTATTACATTGGAACATCACAGCCGGTGTGAATTTCACGACTGGTTAGATTATTATTATTACATTGGAATACTTTTATACATCTGCAATCTGCATGCGTGGTGATTTCTTTTGTTATTCCATTCTTTATTATACCCGGTTGGTTAAAACTTTGACTTTATACTCCATGAAATTAGTAGAATATCCTTGATATTTGCGTTTCATCGATATCTTTTCATGGAAATATTCTTACGATCATTCTTGAATTTTACTCTCTGAAAGCGATATCATGTTGACAATTTGGGCGTTAATAATTCATGGATTAAATAATTCTTGAACTTGTTTTATTGAATTATTATGTCATTGTCATCATCCTCGTGTTATATTATGTTATCTTTGGCTTACGTGCGTAGATGAACTTAGTATGATTATGACCGAGGATCATTCGGTATAATCATGACTTGATATAAATGATGTGACAAAAGTCCTCGGTGGCTTTGTAATGCGGTGATGGATAGTTTTTGGTATGATTATGACCGGGGTGATTCGGTATAGTCATGACCATTGATAATTTGATGAAAATCCTTGGCCAAGTAGTGCGAGGATGATTAGATGTGGTGGTTTATTTATTAAAATTTGAGTCTCGTGATAAAAATTGATGAAAACCTTTTAAAACCTAAAAGATAGTAGACTTTATTCTCTACTTGACTCTTTTAATGGATTGCTTATTTCATTATGATTAAAGCTGGTTGTCTATTGTATTTTATCGGTTTAACCTTTGTTGAAGGCTAATGATAATTTATTACGCATTATCTTAGTCGTAATATTTCTTCTTGGGCTAGTTGAGCTCACCCTTTCTTTCCTTTATTCTCTTGAGGAAATGAGAACATATTTGGAGACGAGTCGGGGAGCGAAGTAATGGTCGAGAGGATAGCATTAGTAGTCCTCACTATTACGTGAAATAGTGTGATAATAGTTGTAATGAGGACTCCTTTTGAGTTTGTATAATATCTAGTAGACAATATTTGTATTCAAACTCACGATTTATATCGTATTGTACCACGAGCAGTTATATTAGTAAGTTGTATTTGAATTTATGTACCATGTAAGTGGCGACCCAAGATGGGTGGCGTATACCTAATTTTAGAGGCGTCACTACTTCTATAGATGGGATATTCTTTTCTTTTACGATGGGATATTATTTGTTGTTGCGTAAGGGGTGTTATTCTTTCTTTCAGAAGAGAACTTACATTATTCCATTCATTATTATTACATTGGAATAACTTTTGTAAAAGTGGTATACCTATACATAACTTGTATATGAGCTTGGCGTATCTATACTTGGTGAAATCCTTATGTTATTCCATTCTTATTTATTACATTGGAATAACTTTGTATCTGTGCATCTATCTATGTTTACCTATCTTCTTACATTATTTGGTTCTTTATTATTACATTTGGAACATCACATGCGTGTGTTTTACAGGACTGGTTCCATCTTTATTATTCATTTATTATCACATGCGTGTGTTTTACAGGACTGGTTAAAATCTTTATCATTACATTGGAATATCCTATCTATCATGTTTTTTTACTAGGATTGGTTCCATCTTTATTATTACATTGGAACATCACATGCCGGTGTGAATTTCACGACTTTGGTTAGATTATTATTATTACATTGGAATAACACATATCATCTGCAATCTGCGCATGCGTGGTGATTTCTTTTGTTATTCCATTCTTTATTATACCCGGTTGGTTAAAACTTTGACTTTATACTCCATGAAATTAGTAGAATATCCTTGATATTTGCGTTTCATCGATATCTTTTCATGGAAATATTCTTACGATCATTCTTGAATTTTACTCTCTGAAAGCGATATCGTGTTGACAATTTGGGCGTTAATAATTCATGGATTAAATAATTCTTGAACTTGTTTTATTGAATTATTATGTCATTGTCATCATCCTCGTGTTATATTATGTTATGTTTTTTTGGCTTACGTGCATAGATGAACTTAGTATGATTATGACCGAGGATCATTCGGTATAATCATGACTTGATATAAATGATGTGTCAAAAAAGTCCGATTGGCTGTAATGCGGTGATGGATAGTTTTTGGTATGATTATGACCGGGGTGATTCGGTATAGTCATGACCATTGATAATTTGATGAAAATCCTTGGTAGTAGATGCGGGGATGATTAGATGTGGTGGTTTATTTATTAAAGTGAGTCTCGTGATAAAAAAATTGATGAAAACCTTTTAAAACCTAAAAGATAGTAGACTTTATTCTCTACTTGACTCTTTTAATGGATTACATATTCTGCTGCTTGATTAAAGCTGGTTGTCTATTGTATTTTATCGGTTTAACCTTTGTTGAAGGCTAATGATAATTTATTACGCATTATCTTAGTCATAATATTTCTTCTTGGGCTAGTTGAGCTCACCCTTTCTTTTTCCTTTATTTTCTTGGGAAATGAGAACATAAATTTGGGACGAGTCGGGGAGCGAAGTAATGGTCGGAGGATAGCATTAGTAGTCCTCACTATTATTACGTGAAATAGTGTGATAATAGTTGTAATGAGGACTCCTTTTGAGTTTGTATAATATCTAGTAGACAATATTTGTATTCAAACTCACGATTTATGTCGTATCGTATTATACGGCAGTTATATTAGTAAGTTGTATTTGAATTTATGTACCATGTAAGTGGCGACTCAAGATGGGTGGCGTATACCTAATTTTGGGGGTGTCACACGTATGGAGTAAAATTCAAGAATAATATTCATGTACCAAAAATAATTTGGATGAAAAGAAATATATTTTTTTCGGGTAAATAGTACCCGTGAATAGTATTTTGGGAATAGTACCTCGTAAATAGTACCCAGACATGAAAAATACCCCAAATACCGAGTGAAGTGAATAATATTGGGTGAATAGTAACTCCGTGAATAGTAACTCGTGAATAATACTACTCGACACGAAAAGTGCTCTCAATAATACGAGTGAATAATACTTAGAGTGAATAGTAATCGGGTGAATAGTAACCGTGAATAGTAACTCGTAAAAAAAAAATACCAAAGAAAATGATATTCCATGGAAAGTACAAAAGAAATGATATCTCATACGAGTATAATAGAATATACAAAAGCAGTAAATGGATTTTCACCCACATGCGGTAATCCACGCAAACGGATCATTTCCACAATTTAATAAAGAATGAATATGAAAGATCATTCACCATGCATGCGGTAATCCACATGAGGCGAGGTTATTCCAGTGAGAATAATAAAGAATGGAATAATGAAGAATTCACCGGCGTGCGCGAATCCAGCATGAGACGGAGTTATTCAACGAGAATAATAAAGAATGGAACCCGAGTAAATCGTAACTCGCATGATACGGGATATTATTCTATTCTAATAATAAATAATGGAACCGAAGTCATCACGTAATCCGCACAAACAAGATATTCCAACAGAATAATAAAGAATGGAATAACAATAGAATTCACCAGGCATACGATAGACCGGACAGACAGGTTATTCCAACAGAATAATAAAGAATGGAATAATGAAGAATTTCACCATGTATGCGGTAGATTACGCAGCATAGGCGAGTTATTTCAACATAATAATAAAAAATGGAATAACAACCCTTACGAGTATTGAAAGAAAATAACCATCTTCATGAATACGAAAGAATAATAACCTTTACCTTAGAAGAAAACTAGATACTGGAATAGTGAGGTAGCAGACTTCTCTTCTTCTTTCTCTCTATAATTTTTCTCTATAATAATTGCTCTCTATAGCTTTAGAGAATTGGTGAGAAATGAAGGAAGAATGAGCTTATTTATAGGAAAATATAGTTTCGATAATTGCACGTTTTGGGGCTCAAAATATTACGATATATAATACCTTCCTCTTTTCCTTCATTTTTAATTTAGTCCTGCAAGTATTATCAAACTTGCACCACCTCCCCTAATAGTAAATCATGTGAATTAATAGTAAATCATGTGACTCGATAGTTCTAAACATGTGAAAAAATAATTACAATATAGTTCCTTCATACATACCTCCATTTTTAACTTAGTAATGCAAGTATTATCAATCTTGCACCAACTCCCCTAATAGTAAATGAATGTGAATCAATAGTACACACATGTGAACAAATAGTTATAATCATATGAATTAATAGTAATTAATTTCTCATTTATCCAGATTAATTACTCGATTGGTCGATATAACCTCAGACATCAATTATTATCGAAATAAATATCAATTTTCACTAACACTAATAATTTTAACACAATGAAACTATCAATTTCATCTTTAATCAACACGAACTTATTCATCATTAATATTATAATTCACAATATTTAACAACGAGATCATTCCAGAGAAAGGGGCTTTTCGATAAAGATTTCTCCTTATTGGCGCATGATTAGGTGACCAAACCTCTCTTTGATAGAACTTCTAGACATTGTAATATTGCAAATAATAATATGAATAACTTTTGTCGTCTCAATTATTGATTTAATAATATAACATATTATACGAGATGATCTTTGTGACAATAATTGAATCGATAATATGAGAGATATGATCAAAGCAATTCTTTGTAGCAATAATTGAGTATAAGCGAGTGACTTCTTACGTAAGCATCAATAATCAATACGTGTGTGCTAGTAAAAGATCCCTTCATTGATATATTCATAATCATACATACATTGTTAAGTAGAGTAAGTTTAGTTATAGCGAGTTAAAACATACATACATGATTATAGCGGTTATAGTACATAATGTAAATGACATAATATAAAAGACTGAGGGTTTTAAGTGGTCGAGGAGACTCGAGCTCTAATCCACTCTTACGCTTTCAACTAGCGAGATTTCCACTAAGGAAAGGCGGCACCTGAATCACTAAGATTCCTTGAGGCCGGTGACCTTGGGACTTGATTCACTAAGAACTCTTGAGGCCGGTGACCTTGGGACTCTCTCTAGTTCCCTAGGAACTCTTCAAGCCTATGAGGCTTGGAACTTCGTTTAGTCCCTTGGACGAGGACCCTTACAGCCTGCTTCATTTAGTCCCTTGGGATGAGGACCCCTCGGCCCTGGCTTTGTTGAGTTGTTTGTTTGTTGTTGTTGGAGTCGGTCTTTGAAATTTGCTAAGATGTCTTCATACTCTGAACATCTTCTATACTTAGCGACTTGGCTTGATCATCCTTGAAGCGTTGAGTGTTGCATGATGCTCAAAACTTCTTGGTTACTCAACCACTTGGATGACCCCTTGATGAAGCGCCTTGAAGATCCTTCTCCTTGGTACTTAATGGCTGCACATGATAGGCTTCTAAGATGACTGTAAGCTCTTCTATTAGGTACTTAGAAGCTTTCTCATGCTTGACACCAAGATGGCATTTGTGATCTCCCTTCTTGCTACTTGATGCCTTCTCATGATGGACTTGCTAAGATGACTGTAGGCTCTTCTCTATTGTACTTAGAGTCTTCCCATGATGGACATCAAGATGACATGATGCTCTTCTTTCTCTCGGCAGTTCAGAACACTCTTTAAGTAGTAGAACTCTCACTTCTACATAGTAGAACTCTCACACTACTACTTCTTTTTTTGCGTCTCGAGTGTTCTTGGTGGATCGTAGAGTGAGCCTTTGGACTCATTATCTCACATGGTTTAGATCGGTCCACCTTCTCTCCAAACTCGGCACTCAATGACCTTTGATCTTTGAAGCTCTTTCTCATTTATACTCCTTCCCGATCCTTGGTTGGAAAGTAGCCAGTTGAAGGCTATTCAAATATCTTCACAGATCTCGAGTTGCTTGAGGTAGATTTGCTTGATGTGACTTGTCATACTTTTTACGACATTTGCGGTCTCTTTGTTTCACTACCTACTGTCGGATGTATCACTTTAATGTCTTGGGCGGTTGAAGACTTTATTACCTCTTTCGATTTCTCGATCGAGAGGTTGTCTATTGCATCGATGCTCTCAATAAGCACTTGTCGAATATTACCCTTGATTGAACCTTTGCGATGCTTGGTCTTGATTATTCGAACTCTACGATTACGATGCACGTCTTGAGGACTTGATCGTAGTGTCTTGTTGAGTGTTGCTTTCATTGGTGGTAGAGTTAACACTACGATCTTGAAGAGTGTTGATTGGATCTTGATGTAGAACACCTCTTCCTTTATTGTGCGGTGCTTGATACTTACATTTGCTTTATTTGTTCTCGAGGCGATGGCTAATTCCTTGCTCTGGTCCCCTTACGAATATCAAGACACTTGATTTGTGGCGCGTCGACTTGCTTTCTCCTTGTGATCTCCGTTCACTTATCATCGATGGGTGACCTACACTTAATCACTTTAGCCTTGCTCTTCAGAGGCTGACCAGTATCTCGGTTCACCTTCCATCAGTTCCTTCTTTGTTTGGAAAACACTACGATCTTGGTTGCTTCCAAGATCGTTGTCTTCTATTCACTTGATAGCTCTTTGCATTGGTGACTTTCCTTAGTCGACCACGAAGTCTTCTTTGGATCTCCTTGTGGAAGACTTCATCACGAATGGCCCTACAACTCAATCTTGATCTTTGATTGGGTTGGTGCTTAGATCTTCTGTTAGCTTTGCATGCCATTCGTTGAGTGCTCTCTGGTTTCCTTGGATGTATGCATCTTTGCTTGACGGAGAGGCTTCGTTCCTTTGGATATGCAGGAGTGCTCATTTGTTTGAGAGAGCCGTATATGCTCTCTGATTACGCCTTGGCATTGTGAGCACTTTTGTTGAGGTCGTAGTTACGCACTCTACGATTGACTTTGACTGTTGTGCGAGACACTACGATCCGAGATCGAGATCTTGACACTCTACGATTTACGCCTTGTGCTTGTTGTCTTCATCGATCTTGCTTGACTACGATCTCTGCATGTAATCAATAGACTCTCTACGAACTTCGAGTGTGATCTACGATCCTTGACTTGGCCCGGCATCGATGACTCTACGACTCGAGTGAGTGTAGTCTACGTTTACATCTTGGCTTGGCGGATGATCGGTCGGCTCGTGGCGGTTTGTCTCTACGATTACGAACATGACTTCCTCGAGACACTACGATCGAGGAAGCTCTACTCGACACACTACGATCCTTCTTCGTTTCCCCTGGAAGTCTACGAACTCAAGAGATCTACTATCTTGCATACTCTCTATTACGCCTCGATAGCTCTCGAGTTAACCTTGACTCTCTGGCGGACTCGACTTACAGTGCGGTGCTTCGATGATCGAGACAAGCCTATCTATTACATCATAAGATCAACCTAACAAGCTTGATCTTTTATATTTATAGTCCTTGTACATCATTTCTTTTTAAGGACTTTACAAAATTTTTTTTTGCTTATGTAGGATCAACCTAACATATTTGATCAATTCATTCTAAGTCCTTGTACATATATTTCTATTATCTATCGAAAGGACTTTCTGACTTTTCTTAATGCAAGCATACTTGCATATTCATTCATATATATATCATAATCAAATCATATATTAAATAGGAATATCATTCACATGTTTATTTTGAAATAGTCGGTTATTATATTTGGTATTCTTTCGTATTGATGCTCTTTTGTTCAGGAAAAGTTCTTCGCTTTTTATGCCTATCTTAATAGCAATTCGCAAAAGGCTCATTTTTGTTGTTGTCCGCTTTAGGCCCTTCAAAACTCAGGGCCGGCCATGTTGAGCGTTGGGAGTTTCTTTAAATCGTTAATCATCCATTTAAAATATTTATGATTTGAGGGTTGAGAGTTTTTTCAAATCGTCAAACTGTGCAATTTGTGAATCATAAACAATAGGTATTGAAAAAACTCGTAAATTTTGATTTATACGTTTTTATTGTTTTTCTTCAATCAATGAAGACTACTTCAATTAGATCGATTTGTGATTCCATGACTGCTATAAAGACTCATTCTCGGTATCTGAACTACAAGATCTATCAACTCAATATAAGTATATTAGGCTATTTTTGTGGTGAAGGTAAGGAAAGCTACGATCTGAACTGAGGGACCATATTCTTCTTCATCGATGTGGCTTGTGTTATGGATTTTACTCAATTTTTCTGCTTCGCCATATTTGGTCAACCAGCTGTTTCAGTATATGAACCAATTTTGTCCTCCTTGAATAAGTTGAGTTGGGGTTTCCAGATCTGGTGGAGCACACCATTCGTTAACTTTGGACACTTTGGGTATAATAGTCTGAAATTTTTGTTTAGCCCTGTCCGCTAGTAATACTAGCGGACGTTGTGTTCTCATTTTTAATCTCAGCCATTAATTATTTTAACAAACGCTTAAGATGCTATTTGCCCATATTTAATCCATAGCAAATACATGCTATGGATCATTGCCATATATATATATATATATATAGCATGCATTACACGATCGATTATGGCGATGGTTTTTTGGGCTATATGATTAAGTTTCACCCGTCGTCATAGCGTTTAATACAGGCTATGGAGACGGTGAACCGTCATTTCACCGTCGCCATAGCCCAAAAAAACCCGTCGTGTCATAGCCCCTCACTGTAATACATACCAGTATATATATACATATAGCCCTATATGGAAAAAATATATATATCCCTATATATGTATGTATATATATATATATATATTAATGGCTTAAATAATTTTTTTAATGTGATTTGATAAGAAAAAAAAGAACTTTAAACTGCTTTTTGTGAGTTTTGGATAAAATTACTAACCAAAGAGAACTTTTTACCATGTGTCTTTTTTTTCATACAGGCAAAGACATTCACTAATTATATTGTGGACGCCTCAAAATTAGGTATACATCACCCATCTTGGGTCGCTTGGATACGTGGTGCGTAATACAAATACAATCTTAAATATACAATCGTGTAGTAGAATACGACAAGACATATCTTTGTGAGTTTTAATAAGAATATTGTCATCTGTAGACAATATCCACACTCAATGGAGTCCTCATTACATTTATTGTCACACTATTTAATGAGAATAGTGAGGACTACTAATGCTATCCTACGGACCATCACCCGTTCCCCAGGCTACGTCACTATATTCTCATTTCAAGAGAACGGTGAAAGAAAGGGTGAGCTCAACTAGCCCAAGAAGAAATATTATGACTAAGATAATGCAGAATAAATTATCATTAGTCTCCAACAATATTAAACCGATAAAATATAATAGACATCAAGTTTAAGCGTGGCGAACAATCGATCCATTAAAAGAGTCAAGTAGAAAATAAAATCTACTATCTTTTATGATTAAAAGATTTTTTCATCATCATTATCATTTGAGACTCAAATTTTAATAAATATTCCACATCATCGAATCACACTCGCTACTACTACCAAGGATATTCTTTAGTATCACGACCACAATTATCCATGCTACTACGGCCAAGAATATTTGTGTATTCATTAATGGTCATGATCGTGCCATAAAATAATTCATCTTTATACTACTACCAAAGAGAATCCATAGCCATAATCATACCAAAAAGCGTCCATCAATGCACTACGGACCAATGAGGACTTTTTCCACATCATTTGTAACATTACGGTTATGATTATCTTAGAATAATCATCGGTCATAATCATACCAAGTCCATCTATGCACTACGTGCTACAGATGACTTTCAACATAATATAAGCATGAGGAGGATGATGACAATGATATAAGAATTCAATAAAACAAGTTCAAGAATTAATTTGTCCAAGAACTACTAATGTCCAAATTATCAACATGATACTACTTTGTAGAGTAAAATTCAAGAATGATCGGAAGAATATTTTCATGAAAAGATCTTTGGATGAAGCCTTGAATATCGAGGATATTCTACTAATTTCATGGAGTATAGAAGTCAAAACTTTAATCAACTTGAGTATAATAAAGAATGAAATCACAAAAGAAATCACCACGCATGCGGATTGCGATGTATGAGTTATTCAACAGAATACTAAATAACGGAACCAGGGTCGGGTGAAATTCACACCAAGCGGGATGTTCCAATAGAATAATAAATGCGAATAATAAATGATGGAACCGGTCCCACAGATATAAGACAGAGCCAGGATATTAAATGAGAATAATAAAGGCGGAATAATAAAAATGGAATCGGTCCCACAGATAATACAGACAGGGATATTAAACGCAGAATAATAAAAATGAGAATAATGAAGAATGTCACAAAGTATAGGGTTGCAGCGTATCACTGAGTTATTCCAGCGAGTAACAATAAAGAAATGGAATAACAAAAATTCTTCTCGGAATACAAAAGAATAATATCCTTATCGTAAAATAATACTTGATATAAGAGTAGTGAAGTAGCAAAAAACTTTTCTTCTATCTCTCTATAGTCTCTCTCTATAGTTTCTCTCTCTAGAGTTCAGTGAATTCGTAAGAAAATAATGAAGGAATGAGCTTCTATTTATAGGAAAATGGAATGCATAGTAACTAATCCAACGGTCCAGATTGATTTACTTTAATCTGACGGTCCATATTTAAAGAAAAATCTTTTAAATAAAATATAATATATTCTATTTATATAAAAAGATTTTTACTATACAAACACTATGCATAATAAAATATAATATATTCTATTTATAGAATAACTTTAATAAAGTATTCTATTTTATATAAAAGATTTTACTATGCAAAATACTATGCATAATAGAATATAATATATTCTATTTATAGAATAACTTTAATAAAGTATTACATTTTATATAAAAGATGTTTCTATTTTATTACGTTAATAATCTTAATAAAACAAAACTTCTAAATCAACAATAATTGAATGAAATAATGTGAGAGATCTTATCGCGCAACTATTGTAGCAATAATTGAACAAAAGCGAGTGACTTCTCACATAAATATCAATAATCAATCTGAGTGTGCTTTCTTATGCAACAACGCGTAGACATTGTACTTTTACTACCAAGTAGTTCAACAAAGATCAACGGTAAAACTTCCATAGTTATTTTCAATAAAATATTTTGTCATTTTCTTAATCAAACAATAATTAGTTGTGGGGTCCACTAATGATTGTCTTGTCGTATGAATATTTCCATTTTAAAGCGAATATTCCCAACCAATCGAATATAATATGACAACTTGCATACTTTTGCAAAATTTATAAATATTACCCACAACAACTACAACATTATCTCAAATACACATAATATAAAAAAAATTATTTCGAGAAAATTAATTTTTTATTCATAAAATCTGGGGTTTCACATATATTATCTTTGCACCTAGACCAAAGATATTCAAAATAACTTGATTTTAATAATAGTGATATAAAGGATAACGAAAGTTGTAAGCATAATAAGATTAAAAAATAAACGTTCGAGAATTTACATTTAATTTGTAAAGAGTCTAATAATGTTCAAATTACCAACATGATGACCAAAATGTAGAGTCAAATTCAAGAATAATATTCAAGATTTATATTTCAAAGATAATGATTAAAATTTAATAAGAAGGTTCAGGTAAATAAAAAGTTCAAGTGAAATGATATTAGATGAAGCGCAAATCTCAAAGAAATTTCGAACCATTTCAGGAATTATAGAAGCAATACTTACCATAGTAAGTTAGATTTAGGAGTATAAAAGAAAATTATATCCTTTACCTCAATTAATTAACAAGTGATTAGATGTTACTTTCTATGAAATTTATCAACCTAAATATATGTATAATTTAATTAGTAACTATCACATGTGGTGTACACTAACTCGTATATTATGAAATTATTAAAAGTGACTATATAGTATAAATTTGTGTAGTGTATAGAATAAGCTTCAAAATAATATTTTAAAATAAAATCTTCCAAAGGAATGTTTTAAAAATATCTCTTCTAAAGGAAAAATTATAAACACCATGTGAAGTGTGTGGGTGTTTGACCAACTTTTATAGAAAGACTTACTTGAATAATACTTGTACTCTTATTGATCTTCACAAAAACTCAAGATAGACGAACACACTTAGAGAGTACTTACTCTAAGAAATTTTTAGAGTGTAGAAGGAAGTATAAGCAAGAAAGTTATGAATTTCTATATGTTAAGCCTTTCTATTTATAACCACAATATTCCACATTTTATAAATATATTATTCAACCATTATCATTATGTTTAAACATAATGATTACCCATTTTCATCCATTATCTTTACTTATTCAAAAAGATCCATTATCAATATTTATTCAAAAGATTATTCTATTATCTTTAGTTATTCAAAATATTAATCCATTATCAAAAAGATTATTACATTATCATTATATTAAATTATATTATTCGTCTTTTTACATTATTGATTTAATTTATTAATATCACGGATATTACTGTTCTTCAAATAATGAGTCGACTGTTAACTTAATACCCGTGACTTCCATTTATGTAACTTTCCATTACTACCCTTGCTACGATGTCAATTATTGGTTCAATAATATGAGATGCTGTGACAATTAATGTGACATCCCTAAATTCATGTGCTTTCTATAGTGGACTGGTTGTAAGACACCAACTTTTATGAATAAAGATGATTTTTTCTATAAATATCATTTTGAATAATTATGGTATTGATTTGTTATAATATTAAAGTTGTCAGGTAATAATTATAAATTTTGCAAAAATGCATAAGTTGTTATATTATATTCGATTGGTGGGGAATATTCATTTTAATGAGAGAATATTCAGACGCGGCATTACACAATCATTAAGTGGACCCTTACGGTGGAATTATTGTCGGATTGAGAAAACGACAAAAATATCTTTTTATAAAAATAACTGAAAGTTTTTACCGTTAATCTGTTGAAATACCCGGTGTTAAAAATACTGATATATGCGTGGTTGCATAAGTAGCACACAATATTGATTATTGATGCTTACGAGAAGTCATCGATTTTGTTTAATTATTGCTACTGAAGAATTGTTGTATAGTATCTCACGTTATTTGATTCAATTATTGTCGATATTTTATATATTATTAAATCAATAATTGAGACGACAAAATTATTCATATTATTATTCGATAATATCGACAATGTCTGTAAGTTACATCGAGGAGAGGTTTGGTCACCTAATCATGCCGCTAATATGGAGAAATTCTTATTGGAAAGTTCTCTCTTTCTGGAACGCATTTGCAGTTGTTAAATATTGCGAATTATAATAAAGATGATAAATGTTGTTAAAAATATTGAGTGAATTTTTATGAAGTATTTGATTTAAATTTTATTTATTTTATAACCCCATTTATCCATTTTTAAATAATCAGTAGAAAATTATTTAACTATCACATGTGGGATGAAGAATGGAAATAGGGGAGGGGAGGGGGAGATTACGTATAAGGTAGTAATTATATATATATATATATATATATATATATATATATATATATATATATATATATATCTGGCCTCTAAAGTCGTAACTCTTAAAGCATTTAAAAGCAGTAAATCTTTTGGTGTCTATGGTGACACGGTTCGATCCGTCGCCATAGCCATGTAGTCTTTGGCATTTTTGCCGAACTGTCGCCATGTTATCGACTTTGATAGACACCAAAAGACGACACAAAACGCCTTTGCTCACTTTTTAAGTTCGCTTTATATATATATATATATATATATATATATATATATATATATATATATATATATATATATATATATATATATATGTGATTCCGTCGCAAGAACCGATCAAGTTGTTAAGAACTCCTTTTTTTGGCGCAATGAAATTTTGGTTTGGAAGAAAAAAAATTCATGGTCAAAAAAGTTGATTCTTCCACATCAATTAGTCTGAATGGTCCTCATGTACATAGACAAATCAACTCATCTAGATTCCTCTAATTTTCTTCGGACATGATAACTTGACAAGTAGTCCGAGTAGCTAGATTGATACAAACAAAATAGGTCATTTCCTTTCATTTTCTTCATATAAGACATATATGAGTAATTAAATTGATAGTGTAGACTTGAGTGCTTGGGGACTGGGGTCTCTTTTTAAGATAGAGATAGTAGTTTTAAACAACCTAATAGCAAATAATTAAAGGACCTATATGTATATATGTCAAGATACTGTGGTAAAGAAAAATAACTTTTAAGGGGGCAAAAATTTAAGCGGTCAATATGAGGAGGCAAAATGGTTGAATATAATATGTGAAGTTCAAGTTTTTGTCAAAGTTATAGAAAAATAGTGCATATCTGTATGAGTAATATTAGAGTTCTTAAAATTTTGGTCTCTGTTTTGTCTCAAATAAAGTGAAATTTAATATTTTAATACAAATACTTTATAACATAACCAATCACAAAAGATTTACCTAACCAATATATCATTTACATATTATTTGAGATATTTTTGATAGTCATTGTTATTACGCTGATGCAACATTTCTCTATAGCTTTATACAAAAGTTTGACAAATTTTAAACTTCATAAAAACTGGAGGGAGTTGATAAAAAGAAGTACAAGCAATATTCAAGTTATCAACATAACTATTGACACACTATTTTACAATATGGTGAAGACTACTATAGTAATTATTCGACTACCATCACTCCACACCCTGCTTGTTAGTCTATGCCACACTCTCATTTCTTTGAGAAGAACAATGAAACAAAAAGGAAAAAGGTGAAATTTCAAATAACCCAAAGAAAGAATATCATGACTAAGATAATGAATAAAATAGATTATCCTTAGCTTTCAACAATGAAAAATCGATAGAATATAATAGACAACAAATTTTAGATCAACAACTGCAGCGAAAATAACAATCAATTAGGAGAGTAAAATAGATCATGATGTTCATAATCTTCTCCAATTCAAAAGTTCACCATTAATATTTTTTCCCTATATATAACACCAACTAATAGTTTCTGATCATAATCATGCAAATCAACAGTTCATCTTTGCACTACGGACCAAATATAGTCAATTGTAACACCAATGGTCATGATCATGCCAATAAACAATCCATCTTTGCACTACTGTAGCAAAGAGAACTTTTTTTACCACGTGTCTTTTCCATACATGCCAAAGACATTCACCAATTATATTATTTTTGCACCTAGACCAAAGATATTCACAATAACTTGATTTTTAATAATAGTGATATAAAGGATAACGAAAGTTGCAAGCATAATAAGATAAAAAAAAAAAGCATTCGAGATTTTACATTTAATTTGTTAAGAGTCCAATAATGTTCAAATTGTCAACATGATAACCAAAATGTGGAGTCAAATTCAAGAATGATATTCAAAATTCGTATTTCAAAGATAATGATTGAAATTTAATAAGAAGGTTCAGGTAAATAAAAAGTTCAAGTGAAATGATATTAAATGAAGCGCAAATCTCAAAGGAATTTCTAACCATTTCAAGAATTATAGAAGCAATACTTACCATAGTAAGTTAGATTTAGAAGTATAAAAGAAAATGATATTATCACTTACCTCAATTAATTAACAAATGATTAGATGTTACTTTCTATGAAATTTATCAACCTAAATATATGTATAATTTAATTAGTAACTATCACATATGTTGTATACTAACTCGTATATTATGAAATTATCAAAAGTGACTATATAGTATAAATTTATGTAGTGTATAGGATAAGTTTCAAAATTATATTTCAAAATAAAATCTTCCAAATGAAGGTTTTCAAAATATCTCTTCTAAAGAAAGAATTATAAACATTGTGTGATGTGTGGGTGTTTGACCAACTTTTATAGAAAAACTTGCTTGAATAATACTTGTACTCTTATTGATCTTCACAAATACTCAAGATAGACGAACACACTTAGAGAGAATTTACACTAAGAAAAATTTTAGAGTGTGGAAGGAAGTATAAGCAAGAAAGTTGTGAATTTCATTATGTTAAGCCTTTTATTTATAGCTAAAATATTCAACATTTTATAAATATATTATTCATCCATTATCATTATTAAATGATTACCCATTTTCATCCATTATCTTTACTTATTCAAAAAGAATATTCCATTATCAATATTTATTCAAAAATATAAATCCATTATCAAAAAGATTATTTCATTATCATTATTTATTCAAAAGATTAATCCATTATCAAAAAGAATTTTCCATTATCATTATATTTAATTATATTATTCGTCTTTTATATTATTGACTTAATGTATTAATATCACAGATATTACCGTTCTTCAAATAATGAGTCGACCTAACTACTTAATACCCGTGACTTTCATTTATGTAACTTTCCATTATTACCCTTGCTACAATGTCAATTATTGGTTCAATAATATGAGATGTTGTGACAATTATTGTGACATCCCTAAATCCATGTGCTTGCTACAGTGGACTGATGTTCACTAATTTCTTATGAGTATAATTATTATAAAATTATAATATTGACAACCAGATCGTTCTTAGGAAAGAAGGGGCATTTCGTATAAACGACGCGCAATTAAATAACCATTTTCTTGACATAATTTCCTAGACATTGTCAATAATATTTACTGGCCTAATAATATGAGTTACTGTGTCATGATAATTATTAATTTAATAATATTAAATATTGTGTAATTACTACTGTAATAATTATTGAATCAATAATATGAAGTAATGTGCAATACCATGTGATACTATGCAATGTCTTGTGCCACTGTAGAATACCTCGTGCTACTATACATTTATCACCGAATATTTAAACAGTTAAAAATGATAGTATCGTTGACAAAAATTTTAATAAAAAAGTTATTTATGTCATTTTTTGCACCCAACAATATTTTGTTCTAGGATCCACCAATGATTGGTTATTTCGACGTCGTCATACTTTATCTAATATTCTCAACAAAAAGAATATTTTTCGACATAACGAATATTCCCCTATAGAACGAATATTACTCGATATACTTTTATAATTTACACATATCATCGTTAACTTTTATTTTTTATCAATATAACCATTTATTGATTAAAATAACAATTATAAAGAAAATTAAATATTTTTATTTTATAAAAGTTGGGTCTTATATTTAGTGCTAAATTCTAATTTCAAGACTTAAAATTAGTTATTGAACATAACTTAAGTTAGGATGAACTCAAATTGATAAAATCATATAAAAATAAATTTCAACGTAGTAAATCCCTTGATGCGACCAAAATTAAAATTTTAGAGCTTGCTACGAAAAAAGAGAGGAAGATTAATGATTAAAAAAACACTTTCTTTTTACAGATCTCCAATCTATAACAACCCTATTGTAAATCATATACTCTCTCCGTCCCTTAATATAGGACATTTTAGTATTTCTCATTTGTCCCTACTTATTTGATGTTTGTTCTAATTTAGGAGAATTGATCACAATTTTTCAAAAAATACCCTCATTACTCTCGCCTAATTTTTGTTCTTTAAAGTCTTTTCTCTCTTTATCCCAATAAAACTCTTCAACTTTTTTTTCTTCTCCTCTCTTTTCTCTTGTTTATCGTGTCTAAAGAATTAGATAAGTTGTTTTATGGGGATGAACATGTAAAGCGAAATGAATCAAACGTAACAGAAAGTCGTCAAATTCGACTCGAATAATAAATTAAATTGCATCAAGTTGAATTTCGTATGCGAATTATATTTAAAAAAATTTACTCGATTCGACTCGACTCTAATATTTATACTTTCGAATTCAATCATTCGGATCAAATTATATTCAAACTACTAATGAAGCTTCAAATTTAAGGTCAAATTTGATCTCTACACATATAACTAGTTTTATAATAAATATAATTATAAATTTAATTTGTTATTTTACTTAGAAAATGAGAAAATATATTTACTATTATACTTTTTACAAATATAAAATCACAATTAAAATTAAAAACAAAACAAAATAATAATAATTAATTATCCTAATTTGATTTAAATTTGTATATATTATAAGAGAATGTATCGAGCATTTAATCGAATATGTATCAATCAAGTATGTATCAAATCACAATCAAGAATTCGAGTAGTTTGATCAATCTTAAATGAGTCGAGTATAACTTTACTCAGATTCTACCCATATTTTTATTCGAACTATTTTTAATGCTCATATTTGGATCTTATTATTTTTTTCTTCTTGAAATTAGTTTGTTTCTAAAACTCTTTTGAAATCAAGCTGGGCCTAGAAGTCCCCACAAACATCCACGAAATGGACAATAATTCCATACTGAATGGTCCTCATGTACATAGACAAGTAGTCCGAGTAGTTAGATTGATACAGACAAAATAGGTCATTTCCCCTTCATTTTCTTCATATAAGACATATATGAGTAATTAAATTAAATATAATATTCAATTGTCTTAGTATTAGAGTTTTTAAAATTTTGGTCTCTGTTTTGTCTCAAATAAAATGAAATTTAATATTTTAATACAAATACTTTATAACATAACCAATCACAATAGATTTACCTAACCAATATATCATTTACATATTATTTGAGATATTTTTTTATGATGTAACATTTCTCTATAGCTTTATACAAAAATTTGACAAATTTTAAACTTCATAAAAACTGGAGCAAGTTAATAAAAAGAAGTACAAACAATATCCAAAAATGTATATATATTAAGTTGTAAAGTGTAATCGACCAATATTTGTTTAAATAATATAAACAACTTTATTTCTAGTACATAAAAGAACATGTAAAATGAAAAAGCCGCAAGGCTATGGCTATGGATTTCTAAAACAAACAAATTATTAGTAGGATATTTATTCTATGGGGTGGCCCTAGTGGCAATATATATCCCACCCTAATTATATTTCTTATTTTCAGAATTTGTGACATGCCATGTTAGGTTTAACATTGGGAGGATCAGAAAATTCTCCGGATGCTATTTTCTCGTATACAATCTTGTCAGCTGCCTCCGTGAAGTGAATTCCATCCCAGCTTAATCGTTCCTGAGGCCTTTCACATGCTCCCACCGGAACTTGCGTGCCATTTACAGTAACAGTGCCTTGTCCACAAAAAACATCCCCAAAATTATATTTTCCTCCATAACCACAGCAAGTTACAAGATAATTCTTGAATCCTGCAAGTTTTAAACACAAAATCTAAGTCATGATATGTAAATAAATATATCTATGAATTCATATATATATATATATATATATGTGTGTGTGTGTGTGTGTGTGTGTGTGTGGAGAATGATCTATCATAAATATTTCGGAAAAACACATCTTTGGTAGGAAAAAGAAGAAATAGACGGTTGAATTTTTTTTATAATAAAATTTGTGCTATCCGCTAGTAAGCAGAAGAATTGAAAATCTGAATCATTTGTGCTCTTATGCACGGAATAAGATTTCTGGTGTGTAGAAATTTTGAACCATGATTTGTCTTGAGAATTCTTTATTATGAAGTTTATAATTTTTGTACGTGTATATTCTAAAATTTGATATTTAAATAAAAATAGGGTTGGAATATATACCGTATTTTTTGGGTTCCTTGTAAAGAGAATATTTGGCAGAGTAGATATCTACGTGTGTGATTGCAGCTAAGGGAAGGTCCTTGCGGAGTTGAGCAATGGCCTCCTTCAACTTGATATTGAAATATTGAGAGACTTCATTATAAGGCTTTGCGCAACCAGCACTGTCTGTTTGGTCTTTTCTGACCGGAAAATGTGTTAAAATATAAGGAAGACAGCCTATCGGTCCGGTGTTGTGTATCCAAAATGTTCTGGCTCCGAAGTTGTATATATTCTGCAAACACCACATGCATTTTTCATATTCTTGTTAATATGTTTTATTGACATATGATATATATGATCAATTTTAACTATAATTAGAAAAAACAATGGAAGAATTTTTCATGAGAATATCAATTTTAACAAGAATTACCTTAATATGCTCCGAGAGCCGGTTGATCATATCTGGTACAGATGCATTCACTGCCTCTATAGACATATTTGTAAAGAATCCCATGCCAAGATCATTTTGACCAATATCAATAGTATATAAGGCTTTCGAAAAATATTCTTTCTTTGGCAGAAAATCCTTAAACCTTGCATCTGCATGCAATAAGATATATATTGTAATGATTAACTTATAAAATTATAAAAATATAAATTAAAGGATTGAGCGGATAAATTATGAATTATATATATACACATACAAAAAAATTACCTTCTCTTCTGATTATTTGTGATCTTTCTATGAATTCTTGGAATTGCAAGTACTGAATATAAAGGTAAAAAGGACTCCATCCATGTGGCGGTCTGTAATTGGGTAGCATGTAATTCTTAGGTGGTGTGATTGTAGCTGCTGAGTTGGCAAAATTGGCACCATAACTGAAGTCTGAACCCAAGGAGTTTAGGTAAGGGCTGAGGAATGGTTTCCCTAAGCTTTTAGCTGAAGCACCAAAATTTAATAAATCAGTATTCATGCAAGTACGTACATATATGTGCATGGTTAATTTCAATTCCACGAATTTAAAGTTGTCAACTTTTTTGTTTAAATTATAGAAAAATATTGAATCTATATACCATAACCTTTTTATTTATTTATTTATTTATTTTGCTATATTGACACAAACTCTCTTTCCTTACTCTCTCTCTCTCTCTCTTTATTGCCACCAAGAATCGAATTCTCGATCTCATAAAAATCATGAGGCAAGTCATATCGCTGGGACAAATACCATGAAATACCATAACCTTTTTTTGTTATTCTTTAATGCACCTATGTGCTACACGGCTATATAAATGCATAACTAACAAATATAGTAATATGTACAATTGATATATATATATATATATAATTATATATATATATATATATACACACAAATAAGTTAGTGATCCGATCCACAATTAACTTTAAGTGTCATCTGACCTTTTATGCGATTAGACCTCGAAAGGTATTTTGTACTACACACTACTGATAGTGCAAAAATATTTTCAAAATATAATCTAAAAAGTTACATGTCAGCCTCCAAATATTAGATGACATCTAACGTTAGTTGTGAATCATTCTATTTATAAATATTTAACAAAAAAATAAAAATGATGAATATGTATATATATACACACAAATATAATTACATATATTGTTAGATGTCATCTAACCTTCATGGTTGGACTTTTGAAAGGTGTTTTGTACTACACTTGTAGTCAAAATATCTTATAGATCTAATCCCTGAAATTAGATGACATCTAATATTAGTTGTGAATCGTTCTCTCTATTATGTATATACCATAAACAAAAATGGTGATGGTAAGTACCCAAGAAATCGATCATGAGACGGCCATCAGAGTATCGTCCTGCTGGCCTGTCGAAGAAGGATTGGCCATTGGGTGGGACTGACCAGGAAAATGCAGCTGAAATTGCACCGGTGTCCGAATTGGAGTCTCCGAAGTTAAAGATGGCGGGATAGTCACAAGTTTGTAAAGCCAAAGTAGGGTTTAGGAAGAGAACATAAAATAAGGAAAAGGCAGATAGGCTCATGCTTAGGGAATTCATGTTGTAGGATTTATGATGGTTTGGTTTGATATTGAAAGCAAGCTAGGGACGTTTGGTTTATATAGTGCGGGAATTTAGTGATGTGCATATGTATTGTACTTGAATAGTCATAAATGGGTCCTTGGTCAAGATTTCAAACATAATTTTTAATTCCCTAATTTTGAATGATTTGAAGGAGAGGTAAAGAAGCATCTTGCTTTCATACTTTTTTATTCTTATTTTTACTGTTAAGACAAAAAATTTCTCAAATTTTGATTACTTGGAAGTTAAATTTGGCCAAGATTAATTATGTCTAAGTTTAGAAAAATGTTCATCAATTTAAGTTTCATAAGTTACGTAGTATATCCGCACTACAAAAATAATCTTATTTCAAAATATTAAAGATAAGAAGTGCATGAGTGACACCGAGACAATCGATGGAGTCACTCCTAGAGAGATATTATCTGATGCTCGACATCAATGGGTCCTGGTTTATATGAGGGACACCTGTTTTGGAGAACTGTGTAAAACAGAAGACAGTGAATAAGATAATAAGATATAACCTGAGGCAAAATTGGATCCAGTTATGTCATAATCAAAATAAACCTCCTCAGTTTTAATGACATATAAAGCCACATCCTAGTTTTGAAGCTACACTAATTACATAATACGTACTTATATTATTAATTGCTGCCCTCCGTAATTTTAAATCCTAGCAGCCTAGCACCCACGTTGAGTAGCTTTTTGCTTTTAGGTATATTAGACAAACTAAAATACACCTATTTCTGAAAATATAAAATTAACCTAAATTTATTTAAGTTTTAGAAAGTGATAAATTTATAATTAGTAATATTTTTAATTAACTTAAAATGTTTACTACTAAAATCAAATAAACTCACATTGATTTTCAAAAAAGAAGTCACAAATGACTTCAAATGTTATTTATTTTAGTGATAGTGGATAAAATAACACAATATTATCAAGTTTGGTATCCTAATTATAGTACGTATCAAATTTGGTATCATAATTATAGTATCATATCACCATTTCTTACCGAATAAATTCTTACATCCTTAATATTTGTAAACTTTAAAATGTAAATTAAAGTTTTTGTGATACAAAAGGGTTAATATATTTCCGTCAGTTTTGATCATATATAGCGCACAAGTTTAATTGTTTGGATTGCGTTAAACTTTTGAGACTTTTTTTTTTAGTCATTTTGAATGGAAAAGGCATCAGTGCCTGCGGGAGACTCCAGTTTTGGAGTTACACTGATTATATATATATTATATATCTGCTGCCCATGCCTGCTTAATTCCTTCTAGATCAGGTTTGAAAGATTATAACTTGCCGCCAAGTTAGGGAAAGGCAATTTGAGTTGTTGTGCGGTAGTAATTAATAAATATGTCATCGAAATGAGAAACCTATATATATATATATATATATATATATATATATATCCGCTTCCCACGCCTGCTTAATTTTTTCTCGATCAGGTCGGACCCAGTTGCATCAATCAGTTAGTCGGGCTAAAGACAACATGTATATATGTCATCAAAACGAGAAACTCTGTCAGAACAATAAAGATTATAAGTTGCAGCCAAGTTAGGTAAAACTACATTTAAACTCCCGACTTTTTGAGTTAAAGTGAAAAAATCACATTTTTAAATCAACTTAATCACATGCGTGTATGTCGACGCCAAAAAAGCGTGAAGGAGGTGTAACGATAAAAAACAATTGTTAAATGTCCAAAATAGCCCTTCTTCTTTATCTTTGTTTAGCCATGGAAAAAAAATGAAGAGGCTTCATCAAAGTTAAACAAATCTCGGTTTTTGACAAGGCTTCAAACCCACTTTGATTTCTATGGTGGCGATGTTGGCGGAGGCGGTGGTGGGATTAGCATAGGAAAAGCGTGGGCTTTTAGATTGTGGGGTTTCTCCTATTCACCTTTCCATTTTCTCGGATCTTGAACTTATTTTAGTTCTCGGATCTTTGGCGATTTCATCTCGGTTTGGAAGAGGATGCGTTCGGATCTGTTGTGTTTTTCGATCTGGATTTATTCGTTATCGCTCTCATTTATTTGTTCAAATTGGATGTTATCGATGGTACTTATTATGTCCATCACCGACTCTCCTCATATCGGACCCGAAGTCGCCTTTGAGGCTTCCCACATCAATCTCATTAGACCCATTTTCGATTTGCACATCTAATTTCGTCTAAATCAAACTAGTCTACTCTAATCCAAGCCTAACTTTGGTAGCTTTATTAGGAAATGGATTCGACAATTATAGAGTAGCTTCCATTCTTATTTGAGTAAGTCGAGTTTGGAGATATTGTAACTTTTACAAGGTGTGATTTAGCATAGAATTAGATAACAAACTATTATAGGTATTCAATTTTCTTTGGGATTCCATCTAATTATTGAGGATATGCATTGGAAATTTGCTTATTTAACTTTCGGATTTGGTATTGCTTTCCTTGGTTTTAATTGCATTGAAGGTTATTATGGTGATTGATTTGATCGACTTGAAATTTTTTGGGTTAGAGATAAGCGCAATGAGAGGCTAGGTAGTTCGGTTTGGGCGGCGCTTACAAGGTGCTTTCGACGAATAGCCATACCAAATAGTTGGCGAAAGGCGTAGCGACATGCTTCGTAGATGAAGGCAGCGTAATGGCAGTCCAAAAGTGAAAGTTAGAATTCACCTATTTATGTTTACATTTTGATACAAATTGTGAGCTGGGGCTTAATCTGAAGCTGCTTATCAAGTCTCTTAGCAGGCTATTGTGATGGCAAAAGAGGCCTGACAATTGGCTGATAGCTTACGACTTCCAACAATTGATTGGATGTTGGAGAAAGGTAAATACTCAACGGTATTGATCCTCTGCAGGTCTTGTAATTGAGTTGATACTGTAAGGTGAGGTTTTGGAATTGAAGGCACTTTGTGTTGGGCAGTCAGAGTTTTGAGTTTTATTTTGTTGGATGATTCTACTAATCCAAACAGTCTATTTTGATCTTGTTTGTATCATTATCATTATTATTGATCTTGTTTTATTTTGTTGGATGATTTTATTTTGTTCGAAAATATGTTTCACTTGGGTCTTTATTACTTTTCTTGTTTGTATCATTATTATTGATGCTTATTTGTTGAACATCATTTGACAATTGTGTGGAATCTAAGTGATGAGTTGAGCGGACAATTGGAAACTTCTTTAGTGTTTGTGATGCGAGTCACCACATTTTGTTGAGTCCTTTGATTTATAAATGAATGTTAAATTTTAGCACGGATCTTTTTAGGATTATGAATGATGGATAGAATATTACTCAAGTTTTTTTCTTCATAAGAGGGAGGTGGATTCAATGTCTCATCTTCTCCATCTCATACCAAATAAAAGTATGGGTCTCACTGACATGTTATCCAAGCTTTTAGGAAGCATTATTTAAAGTAGCTATGTGTTATGAAATTTGTTCCTACTTAAATCGTCTTGACAATCATCATTGTAGAACAGTTAAAAAGCTTGAATTAGGGATTGTGGTTTGAGTATACTGTCTTTTCTATATATATACGCTCTACCCAAATGTACGTGATTATGGTAAACCACTTGGATCAATGACAAGAAGGATAAAACAACATAACTACCTGATGTACATTCTGATAGCGAGAGATTGCCATTTAAAGGAAAACATCATTTGCTCTATATAATTATTGTTATAGGAATACTGAACAACTACTACTACTACTACTACACCAAAGATGGTCTTAGCCTTAACCTTATCATCACCCACAAGGCCCACAATGGCTAATGCGGGTGGCTACTAAGGAATTTATCAAGACCCTCCAAAAACCAGTGTTTTCAATGTTATCCTCTCCCCATTCTTTTTTACTCCCTCCATTTGTTCTGGAGTAAGCTCTTGACCTTCTACGCCAAACTAAAAGCGCGATAACCCGAGAAGGGAGTTCTTCGTACCAACACTCAACTTAGTGAAAGAGTGAAGCCCGTATCTGCTGACAAAATTTAACACAAAAAGTCGGATTATAAAATCGTTTCAATTTTTGTAGCTTGACAAATAAAAGTAGAGATGCAAACTACTTTGATAGATTAAAAGTAGTAGCATCAAACTCTGAGGAATTACATGGAGGGAGCTGTATAAAAGATCTGACATAGAGATGCTGAGATGAACTCGGTAATTACTAAAACTATATCTGATACTTTGAGCCATAAGGTATCTTGATTCATAAAACTATATACAATTTTAAATTCAAGCTTCCATGAGCCAAATTGAGGTTGACTAGCCAAGTCTAGTACACTAAACTATAGTTTGGCTAGTTAAGCTGAAACAAGGTTGACTAATCGATATTAGTACACCTAAACTATGGTTTGGCTAGATAATTTAAACAAGTTGAGTGGTTATCCATATGCCACGAGGTAATTGAGGTTAGTGTCAGGTTATTTACAAATTACTGACCCTAATAATATTATCCATAATATATGGCACGTGTTGCTCTTCGACTTAACATTAATAACATGAAACCCTCGAAGTCTTTTCTTAGCCTCATAAAGCGACTTGATTAACATTCGGTTGCAAAATTTTCATATACAAGTATATGACAAATAATTTAATATGCATTTACTTGAATATCTGATGATAACAATCACTTTTGAAGTATTTATTTCATTCTGAAACACTAATCGGCAAGACTCCTCTTTTATCTTATTTTCCTCTGTAAGGAAGGGTTGGGTCTTTGCCAAATCACAACAATTTTTTTAAAATCATAAATGAAAGCCTGATACCCACGCTTTCTCATACTTTCTATGATTAAAATTGTAGACCATAATATCCATAATGAAAACAAAATTAAGTAGAAAAATACCAACAGAATAATAAAACATTATCTGAGAGTAAGGTAGCATTACCCCGGTCCTCCATTTAGCCTTATTTTTACTTAGAAAAGAGTTATTCTTTGTGAATTTAAGCCTTTAGTAGTGGAATTTGCATAATTGTAAAATTAAAAGATTAGACATCATAATCAAAAAATACTGCAAAAAAAACAACAACACGTATCTTTGTGAGTTTGGATACAATATATATACTAACACCAATTTGGATATGTACGTCATGAATGACACCTTACATAAAGGTATAGTCAAAAGCTGTTTTAGAAATTAGAATCTTTGGGAAGTGCTCGAGAAAACCTACATGGGAGGCCGTGCTTTTAGGTTATGGTAGATATCATATGGTACGAAATTATCCTTGGTTATTGATAGACCCCCAAAGAAAAAGCGAGAAGATTACTATCATATTCTTCCCGATGGTGAGTCTTCTCTTGACATATCATTATCTCCTTTGTCTACAATTGGGTATTATACTCCAAACAAACACGAGATTATATAGGTAGTGCTTGTAAATATACTCGGCAAGTGGATGAGCACTGACCATGTCTTATGATAACACGAGTTTGTATGTCATTTAGACATCTTGTATGATAGTGACAAAACACCCTTCAAAGTTGGGTTAGCCTCACCTATTTAATTCACCAAAAATAACTATTAAATGATGTATAAAATCTGACACACCCTCAATAAAATTATTTTCATACTCTTTAGGGAGAACCTCAACAACTATAGACCATTGATTTCTATTCCTTGTTATCCCATTTCGATTGACTACACTTTTATTACACGAAGAATTGTGAAACAAAAGGGTGAGCCAACTAGCTCGATAAAGAATATTATGACTAAAGATAAATAAATTATCAATAGTCTTCATCGATAATAAATCGGAGATTTAGAACATATGGTAGATGATAAAACTTTTCAACCGTAGTTGCGGTGAACGAAGCGATCCATTAAAAAAGTCGAATAGTATAAAATCTATTATCTTCTCCGCGTTAAAAAAGTCCAACAACAATATTTTATCACTGTAACATCAATCAGCGGTTCCTTTCCACAATCATATGAATAACTTCATAATCATAATTGTGATTCTAAATTCCTCTTCTCATCCGGGGCGAAGATAATTTTCATCACTGTCTTTTACGAAACATCAAATATCATGGTTATACCAAATCACAGTTCATTCATAATCATACTAATAAATTCATCTTTGCACCACGGGCGAAGATATTCATCAACGATTCATCTTTACACTACTGGCTAAAGATATTCAACAATGGTCATCTTTGCATTACGAGCGAAGATATTTCATCGATAATTCATCTTTGCACTTTCTGAAATTTAAAGATATTCAACAACAAGTCGTCTTTGCATTTGAGCAAAGATATTCATCGATAATTCATCTTTGCATTCTAAACATAAGCAAGATATTCATCAATTAATGCAATTCATCTTTGCATTCTGAAGATATTCAAGATATTCATCGATAATTCATCTTTGCATCTTTGCATTCTGAGGCTAAGATATTCATCAACAAGTCATCTTTGCACGAGGCGAAATATTCATATATCGAAGAAATACATAATCATTTTCGGAAGTTATATACAATAATTATAACCGTGTTGATCGATTCACCTTTGCACTTAAGCTAAAAATATTCAATTGTAAATTGATGGTCATGATCATACCGGTCGACAATTCAACTTTTTGCACTCTTGGCGAAGAGAACCTATAGTCGCGATCGTACGATAATCTACCCATCTTTACACTCAAGTCGAAGAAATATCATCATTAGGGTTATAAGAATGTTATATAAAAACAAATATAATCAAAACATGGTTTTAATTTCAAGAGTAAGATTCATAAATCAGCGATAATTTGGTTGAGGAGAAGAAACCGATTTTGCGTGAATAGTACCCGTGTATTAAATACGTAATGCAAGTATCGTGCGTAAGTAACCTCGACACGACGAAAGATAAAGTTTAATAATAAAATTCATATCCATATTTATAACACCTTAATCCAAATGTTATAAATCACTTAGAAATCTCATAATCTAATATTATTAATATTATAATAATATTTTAATCATTTCTAAAACTTATAAACAATTTAATTAAATTATTTTACACTTTACTAATTAATGCATTTAATCATCATAAAATGCCAAACTCATAAGATTTCATCACCGATAACCAAAACCCTCATCAAAAAAATGCATATACCTCATATATGATTCTCAAGCCATAAAATCATATTTTCCAATTTTCTTACTTCACATAACATATTTAATTCATTTTACTCATAACTAGAATATTTTCATGAAAATACCAAATCAGTTCAAAAATATTTCTTTTCTGGGATTTAGCATAACATAGTCCCATATTGAACATATATTTTTCTCAAAATTTTAAAAATTCATTTATTTTTCATATGGCAAAAACCACCGAATATTTAAACATTTATCATAAATTATACTTTTATCCAAAAAATTCTGAAATTTTTACGGTATACTGATATTATATAGATGTACTCCCAATAAAAATTTCATCAATTTTGGAGTTAATCACAAGGAGTTATAAATAGTTACTTTTAAAATAGTCTTTTCTCATAAAATCCATAACTCTAATCTATACATCCAAAAATCGCCATTTTGGACAATCTCTAAAACTCATCAAAATATCATTTCAAATTTTTCCAGAATTTTTGAAGGTTCAGAAAAATTTGAAACTAAAAACATAATAACCCTTAAAATCACTACTTATCACTTACCTCGAAAAAAAGCGTATCTTACATTTGGAATAACTTATTTGAGCGAACTTGCTTAGTATAGCAATACTCAAAGTATACTCAAAATACTCACAAGAATCGCTCGATAATATAGAGAGAAAACTTGAGTTTACGGTGTGATTTTCAATTCTAACCTAAGCACCTATTTATAGGAAAATCTTTAGAACATGAAAGCGAAAATTTAATATAATATTAATATATATTATACAAATTTTCCTTAGCCCACCTTAGACATTCAAAAACACCAACCTCACACATGTTAACCCACCTCAAAAAAAAATACAAAAACGTTTTTTTATTATTAAAAATAATTTAAAACTCAAAAAATAAATTATTTTTGAACTTGAACTTCAATAATTCATAATAAATAGCCCTTTTATCAGAAAATTTTGAATCTCGCGAGTTTTTATAGGAAATTCAATTCTCTACAACTTTGCAGAAGAAAGTTTTCCAAATTCCAAAAAAATTGGCCGAAATCCACAAGCAGACGATTTTACGATTTATAATCAAATTTCGATTGAGAAAATGGGTCCCAACAACACACAAAACATGTTTTAAACATTTATTGTAACAAAAAATACTCTTCCTCCTCATATACTCATATATATCCACATTCATTGTAAAAATATCACCATTAATATATTATTAAAATAATATATTTAAATGAATTATTTTATCGAGGAAAAAGATAAAATATTAATTTTCAACAATTGTCATTTTAAAAATTTTCTCCATCTATATCCACATAAAATAAATATTTTTCTCTCATCATAAAATCAATAATTAATTATTCACAAATAATATTACATAATCATGATATTAATGACGAGGCGGTTTCAGGAAGAGGGGCTTTCGATAAAAATTTCTTCTTACTGGTGGCTTGATTAGGTGACAAACCTCTCCTTAGAGCGAGAACTTTCTAGGCATTGCCAATAATATGTTATCAATAATATTATTAGGATAATATGAATTATTGCTCAGATAATGGAAAATCTTGTGTAGTGACAATTATTGAAACAATGATAATATAAAAATATCAGCGTAGCAATTATTGAATCGATAAAATAAAATATTGAGCGATAATTTCTGTAACAATTATTGAGTAATGCCTTACTTACGAAAAAAAATTATCATGCTTCATGAATAGTACTCGTGAATAATAACTTCGTGAATAGTAACTTCATGAATAGTAACTTCGTGAATAGTAACTTCGTGAATAGTAACTCGTGAATAGTAACTTCGTGAATAGTAACTCGTGAATAGTAACTCATGAATAGTAACTCATGAATAGTAATTAAAAAAATTGAATACTTTTATTTCAAAATCTATTTTGGATGTTGTAAATAGATTTTATGTAACTAGCTACTTGCCTACGATTCGGTTTTATTATGATTAATTATTATTATACATTGTGGATTTCTTTTAATTTTTGTAAGCATGCTTATGAGATTGATTATATTTAAACATTGACTCTAACTAGTATTTACGGGTATCTCTTTGGAGTTGAAGCTTTTAATGTGACTAATTTTACTGCTTGGAAAGAGAAAGTGAAAATTATTCTCGGCGTTAAAGCGTCTGAGAGGTCTTAACAAAAGGAAAGTTCAAGTTTGTGTAAGGAGTATGTATTGCAGTGCCCCAACAAGTTGGCGGTACTTGGTTGTATCAAGAAACAATGGGCCATCAGACTTTGTCAAGGGTGTTAAAGGGGCGATGGCGTTCAATGAGGAATAGTATTATGCATACCGACCTTAGCCATAAGATCATCGATGTAAGCGCTTTTTGAAATAAATAAACCCGATGAAGGTATTTGAACTTTGAGCCGAGAAAAAAATTCAAAGGACCCAAGTCCTTGAGGGCAAATTCCTGGCTTAGGGATGAAATCAAGTTGTTAATAGCGAACGCACTCGAACCAGTGATAATTATATCATCAACATACACTAAAATATATAAGTGAATATCATGCTGACTGAAAATGAAGAGGGAGGTATCACATTTGGTAGAATGGAAGCCTCGCTTGGTAAGAAAAGTTGATAAACACGAATACCACGCACGAGGTGCTTGCTTGAGGCCATAAAGCGTCTTTTTGAGCAGGCAGACATGATTTGGTTTGGTTGGATCCCGAAAGCCTGGAGGTTGAACCATGTGGACAGTTTCATGTAAGTTCCCATTAAGAAATGCATTGTAGAGGTCTAGTTGACGTATAGGCCAAGAGTAAGATATAGCAAGTGAGAGAATAAGTCGAATGGTAGACGATTTCACCACTGGGCTGAATGTCTCGTCATAATCAACACCGTGTTCTTGATGAAATCCTTTGGCGACCAAACGCGCCTTGTAGCGTTCAATATCGCCATTAGCTTTCCATTTGGTTTGAACACCCATTTACAACCAACAACATTCATCGTGATGAAATGGAACAAGTGTCCAAGTGCCGTTTTTCATGAGTGCATCAATTTCTTGGGACATGGCTTTACACCCACTTTGTGGTGATGATTTGCACTAGTAAAGGATGATGGTTCAAGTATTTTAGATGTGGAAATCATGAGAAGTGTTGGGGAGGACCCATCTTTCACGCAGTGAGGTAGAGTAGGAGGTGGAGTTGTGTGTCGAGGTACAATGAGGTCAATGCAGCTAGTATGAGAAGGCGGTGTGCACGGTTCATTGAAGGTGTTGGTCGGATGGAGTGGTGAAGAGGAACACAGTGGTGACGAGTGAGGGTGGTGTAGAAGGTGTAGAAGTGGAAGGATCAACGGAGGGATATGATAGGAAGAGTGGGAGCATTTTGGAGAGAGGCGGTATTCTTTGGTGATGTTGAGGATGGAATGGAAGGTATAGAGCGTGAGGTTTCGATTGGCCGTGGAAAGTGTAACGAGGAGCAAAGGTTGTATGCATATCGTGAAACATCAAAGAGTTATGCACACGAGTAGCCTGAGGAAAATTATTTTCATTAAATTTTACATGCCTTGAAATATAGAACCTTTGTGTTTGTAAATCTAAGCATCGATAACCAACATCAAGAAGATTGATGTACCCTAAGAAAAAGCGGGGAGATGAGCGATATTGGACCTTATAGCGATTATAGGGATGAAGATATGGAAAACATAAATAACCAAATGTTTTAAATTTAGATAATGTGGAACTTCTGTTGAAGAGACATTGGAAAGGGAAATATTAGGAAGAAGCTGAATAGGGCATTGATTTATCAAATAAATCGGCGTATCAAAAGCAAAATGCCAAAATTTTGATGGTATGGATACATACACTAATATATATATATATATATATATATATATATATATATATATATATATATATATATCGTCAGGATCTTAAAGCTCACTAATTATCTAATATATCTTGCTCACCTCCTATATATATATATATATATATATATATATATATATATATATATATATATATATATATATATATAGAGTTATATATATATATACAATATGTATTACAGACATTGAGGGCTATGGTGACGAATGTCTTGAGCTATATTAACGGTGGCTGCATGTGCGCATTGAATAGCTATATTGACGGGTGGCGTATGCATTTATAGTCCAAAAAGCGTCGCCATAACCGATCGTAATACATACTGCATTTGTGTACCTATATTTTTCCCATATATATACACACACGGTCCGGATCTTAAGCTCACCACTTATCTTACATACTTTGCTCACCCAATTTTGGCGTCAGTTTTGGTCTGTCGTTATATATAGAACCGTCATCTTAGCTTTTAGCGACGGACGAGAAAATCGCTTCTAATCAAAAATCGCTAAAAAAGGGGTGAGTAAGGTATGTTAGATAATGAGTGAATTTAAGATTGAGATCATGTATATATATATATATATATATATATATATATATATGATTCGTCAATGACATAGGTTGTTGAGGGAAGCATTACTTTTGGCAGCCATGGCTACAACCTGTGGCGACATTACTTAGTTTTTTTTTTTTTTTTATAAGACGCTTCTGATTGTAGCGGTTGGTAAAAGGGTTCTTTACCAACAAATGGAATTCTTGGATGGATATATATATATATATATATATATATATATATATATATATATATATATATATATATATATATAACTTGATGCAACATTTATTTAAACGTAACTTATACATATAATCTTGACCAAATTTAACTTTAAGGAATCAAAATTTGAGAAAAAAAATGTTTTAACAACAAAAATAAGAAAGAAAAATGCTTCTTTACCATCCCCTCCTCTCCAACAGCCACTGGCCACCTGCCAGTCTGCCACTGCCCATCCCCCATCCCCCATCCCCCATCCCCGTCGGACATGCATGCATGGTACGTAGCCCAACACAATCATCAACATGTCAAGTCTTGGATTCTAATTAAATATTACATGACTGATGCGTAATTACATTGATTTAAAAAAAATATAATAAAAAAAATATGTCTGCTCTATCACAATCAAATGACTAATATTGACTCATGTCTTTCAAATTAAAGAGACGTACGTGATCCACCAATTTATTCAAGGTTGTCAATTTGGACAGAAACGATATTCCACAGGAAAATTTATCGCAAGGAATTCTGCATGAAGTTGACAACTTTTCATTCACATTATTATTATTATTATTATTTTGGAAGTTTCACTGTTTGAAAAATATAATATAATTTTATAATAAGTACGTTATCATTATTATAATATTAAGAATTAATCAAATATCCTTATAAATAAAGAAAAAAAAAATCAATTTTTGAAACCAAAAAATTATAATAATGTTAATCACTAGACTAAAATCTGATTGTCCTTCACATTAAGATATTGAATTCACTAGAGTTGCATGGAATCATTTATTAATTGTACTCCTATTCCTTAATTGATCTAGTTAACTAATTGAAATTTAAACTAATAGAAAAATTCTTATATATTCTATAATATTAAGTCTTGACGAGAGTCATCCACAAGTTTGATAATTTTGTATCACACTTTTTTTTTCTTTTACGCTTTTGTCCTTACAACTTTGATTATATTACTATTTTGTCATTTTTTAATATTATTTTTGTATCTTTTATTTACTCCTCAAAATTTTATAAAATTTCTATTTTATCCAACATAATTTACTTGTGCGGTGGCCACTAGTTGAAAATAAAGCAACCATTACATTCAAAGGATCTCTTATTTGGGTAGGACGAATTCAAGATTAAGAAGCAAACTCGAGGTTACAATAAGAAAAATTAAAATGATAATCATTTAACAAAAAATAGCATATAATAAAAAGATGGTCGATCAGCTAATTAATGAAAACCATAAATACTACAGAAATAACAGTCATGTTTTAAAATAATAACAGATTATACATATTTAAGTAATTATTCCACTTGAGCAATAAAAGAACAAATTGTCATGATAACGTCGCTTTTAAATTTAATGTAAAACAAGGACGGTGTATAAACTATTCTAATATTATTTATAGTAATAATTAATTTTTGTATTTAAGTAATGATTTATCATTTCCTCATTCTTTTAGCTTGTTTAATTTTTAGGGTTTATATAGTGAAAGTTGAGTCTTATTAGTTTATTTATTACTGTTCTTCCTCCATTCAACAAAAATAGTATCTTTTGATTTGTTTGTGAATATTAGAGATATATTTTATCTTACATATATTCCTTAAAAAAATAAGTATAGTAGTGTAGCATGATAATAAAATTATAATAATAAAATTAATCCAAAATATTGTATCATTTTATACTAGTATTACAATTAAAAAAAAAGTAAACATTTTTATGGAACATATTTTTCTTTTCGATTTTGAGCCCTTCTTACTGTCCCAAAAATTAGGTATCGTCACCCATCTTGGTATTATTGTTATCGTCCAAATTATTTTATTTATAGGCAAACCAAATTAATCAGGCCAAATTCTGGGCCTAACAAAATCTGCTATCGTGCAGTTAATAAAGATGCCCCGAAAAAATTTAAATACAACTTACTAATAATATAGCGTATGGGTATACAATCGACATAAAGCGTGAGTTTGAATACAAATATTGTCTACTAGATATTATACAAACTCGAAAGGAGTCCTCATTACAATTATTATCACCTTTATTTCACGAGAATAGTGAGGACTACTAATCTTTATCCTACGGACCATTACTCAGTTCCCAGGCTCGTCCGTCGGCTATATTCTCATTTCTGAAGAAAACGGTGAAAAGAAAGGGTGAGCTCAACTAGCCCGATGAAATATTATAACTAAGATAAAGCGAGAATAAATTATCAATAGTCTTGACAATGTTAAAGCGATAAAATCAATAAACAACCGGTTTTAGCTGCGGTGAATATCTGATCCATTAAAAAGTCGAGTAGAAAATAAAAAATATATCTTTTAGGTTTTAAAAGGTTTTCATCAATTTTTATCACTAAGACTCGGTTTAATGAATAAACCACAATATCTAATCATCCACACATACCGCGGTCGAGGATTTTCATCAAATTATCAATGGTCGTGACTATCTTAGAATCACCCCTGGTCATAATCATACCAAAAACTATCCATCAATTTGCATTCTGAGGCCCTTTGAGGACTTTTGTCACATCATTTATATCAAGCCGTGATTATCAAGAATGAACCACAGTCGTAATCATACTAAGTTCATCTATCTTGCGTAAGCGAAGATAACTTTAACATAATATAAACATGAGGATGATGTGATGATATAAGAATTGATAAAACAAGTTCAGAATTAATTTATCTAGGAATTATTAACGTCAATTATCGACGTGAATCTTTGTTTTGTAGAGTAAAATTCAAGAATGATCGGAAGAATATTTCCATGAAAAGATCTTTGGATGAAAGCATGAATATCGAGGATATTCTACTAATTTCATGGAGTATAGAAGTCGAAGTTTTAACCATTTGGGTATAATAAAGAATGGAATAACAAAAGAAATCACCGTAAATGCGATAGGCCGCGCATTGGCGAGTTATTCAATGAGAATAATAAATAACGGAACGGTCGGTGAAATTCTGCACCAAGCGGGATGTTCAACGAGAATAATAAAGATGGAACGGATCCGGTGTAAAAAACAGAGATAGGATATTCAGCGAGAATGATAAAAAGCGGAACCGGTCCGGTGTAAAAAACCTGAGCAGGATGTTCAGCGAGAATAATAATAAAAAGCGGAACCCGGGTCAGGTGATGACGAGGATGTTCAACAGAATAATAGAAGAATGTCACCAAGTATAGGGTAAACCACGCATTATCTGATTATGTATAGAATATCTGGCGTATCTGAGTTATTCAACGAGAATAATAAAGAATGGAATAACGAGAGGATTTCACCAAGTAGTATATAGGGTATCTGGCGTATCTGAGTTATTCAACGAGAATAATAAAGAATGGAATAATGAAGTTCTCTTCATGAATAAAGAAGAATAACACCCTTACGATTACTGACAAATAATATCCCTTACCTTAGAAGAAATGAATATTGGAAAAGTGAAGTAGCGAGAATACTTTTCTTCTTTTCTCTCTATAGTTTCTCTCTACAGAGTTTGATGAATTAAGTAAGAAATAATGAAGGAATGAGCTTTCTATTTATAGAAAAAAGCGGGGTGGCTCTTGAGTGTATGAAGGGTGAAATGACTCTTGGTAATATTGAAAGAAGACAACTACTTATTTGCGAAAGGGTAATTAACCCTTTGGAACAGAAGAAGGCGAGTTAACTCTTGGTAATATTGAAGGGACAACTACTTATTTGCTTGAAGGGGTAATTACTACGAAGGTAATTACTATTGTGAAGGTAATTACTATTGAAGAAGGTAATTACTATTGTGAAGGTAAATACTATTTGAAGGTAAATACTATTTGAAGGTAATTACTATGTGAAGGTAATTACTATTCACAAAGGTAAATACTATTGTGAAGGTAAATACTATTATTAATTACTATTGAAGGTAATTACTATTCACAAAGGTAAATACTATTAGCGAAGGTAAATACTATTCATGAAGGTAATTACTATTCATGAAGGTAATTACTATTCACAAGGTAAATACTATTGTGAAGGACTCTTAGATGATGACATATGGGCCCCCCATAAAATAATCAAACTTACCACAAGCGTCTCATATGGACTCTTTATATACATCGAGGATTGAATAAATATTACCACAAATCATTTTATTTTTAATCGACACATATTTAATCTTTCAACAATTATTAATCATTTATAACTTGTGCGTCTCGATTATTAATAATATAACATATTATACGGATGATCTTGTGTGATAATTGAATCGATAATATAAGAGATATGATCACGCAATTCTTTGTGTGATAATTGAGTATAGCTAAGTGACTTCTCCGCGTAAGCATCGATAATCAAATGAGTAGTGTCTTCTCTTATGCGACCCAGCGTATTCTTGTACTTTTTTCACTAGGGTAGTTCAGCGGTTTTAACGGTAACACCTCTGTAGTTATTTTTATAGAAAGATAATTTTGTCGTTTTCTAACTACGACAATACTTAGTTAATGGGGTCCACTTGATGATTGAGCCGTCGTACGAATATTCCCAAACAAAAAGAATATTCCCAGCCAAAACGAATATTTTATAACAACTTGCTTACTTTGCAAAATTTATAAATATTACCCACAACTATAACATTATATCAAATTTATTCCATAATATTCAAAAATAATATTTATAGAAAATTCATCTTTATTTATAAAATTTGATGGAAAGTTTAAATTAATCTGGACTATCCAACCTCCATAATTGAACCAGATTTAGTTTCCTTAAAAGTAGGAAGTTAAATTGGATAAGCGAATCATAAGTCAATTAGGACTATAGATTCCTTAGAATGTCAAACCCCTTGACTAGAATATTCTACCACGTGACATAGGTCCCACCAAATCATCTGGTCCTACAAAATCATGCCCCAACATTGTTCCTCACTCTCTTGTTATAATTGGCTTATAATAAGATAGTACAAAAATTAATAAATAATAATTGCTATCAACGAAGCCAAACAGCCACTTTCGGTACTCCATGTGCCTAGTTGTACCCAACCATCATCATTACCAGTCGTAGCTTGGGAGACGTGCAGAAGCAACCGGTCATTTCTAAAGTCCCTTCCCCAAAAATCAATCGCCACACTTTTCTTTTAGATTCAAAATTTCCCTCAAAGCTTAAGCATTAATTCTTTACAATTCTTCCCTACTGCAACGATCTAATCTTTTTCGACGAAACTTCAACAAACCCCTATACCCAAAAATCAATCATGTCAAACAATAACGTTGTACCAACCATCCCTGCTGCTGATACCACCATCACCACATATGTTCCTAACACCCAACCATCATAAAACCCTCTACCATTGTTGCTACTCCCACCACACTAAAAATGGCATCTAGTGAATGACAAATCCTTCACAAGACATACTATATCAATCACAAGTGTTTTTTTGCGAATAAATATTTTCTTCACACGATTGCTCGCATTAGACCTCCTCGCAATTAGGTATCCTTCGCTAAGTAGTAACTAAATATTTTTGTGAAGGATATATTATGAATAACTTTTGTATTCATAAATTGTATTTGGTTGACAACGATTTAGATCCTGATGAAGCCATCTAAGATGCATATGCAGGAGTTCGAGACTAACCTCGATAGCAATTAATTACCAAGCAAAAAATCCTAATTTTCCAAGCTTATTTATGCGTAATTATGGTAAGAAATTTTTGTAATGACCCCAAATTCAAGTACTATTACCTTGAACTTGGTGTTCACGATCTAATCATCTAATACACATCTAACTAATACATAACATCATAAATACTTACATTTCATGATAGTACTTAACTTACATTACAATCTCAAGTCTCATCAACCTTTAATCTTACAAACCAAGTCTTAATACAATAATATTAATATTGTTCTTACAAAAAAGTTCCCATAAAATTAATATAATCTGGAGCTATTCGGCTACCTTAGCCTTGCCCTTATCCTTGCCAGAACCACTGGCCATCTCCGTCTTAATTATAAGATAAGTTATAAAGCAAGAATGAGCAACGAGTTTGCTCAGCAGGTATATGAAAATAATTGCTACCAATCGTTCATACGGGTTTATGGCTTCAATGAGTTTAACAATATCGAATACGGTATGATACACTACCAATGAATGAATCGTGAATAACTCTTCAAGAATTATGATTTGAACAATTTCAAAGCTTAGATATTTTGTGAATCATTAGATAACAGAATAAGAGTAATTCTGACAGTTTAAAACATATATATATTTCAAGGCTGACCTAGGCTCACTAAGGACCAATGAACTCTGAGAAGATTGGCGGATATAATTATTGAAAAGCCTTGAATAAGCAGTATACATGAGGTGATGATCTGGTCATACATTACATTATGCATAACATTTAATCATACGTAATGCATGCAAGTCGAATCCACGACTTAGAAATAATGTTTTTCTCAGCATACAAGAATTTCGTACCAAAACAATTTGTTTGGATAGCTCTTTCAAAATATCGACAATTCATGTAGTCATTAGTCTAGTCGAATCAATGACATAGACTTATTCTTTCAATAATGGATATGAATCCATGTCCTCAACGTTTAATGTTCTTGTTTGAAAAAATTTCGTAAGCATAAGTATAAGAATGGTCTTATTCAATCTATAGCAATTCAAGTTCAACAATTTTCTATAACAACAAACTTGTACAAAACAATAAAGGTACAAGTAAGAAGTATTTGTAATTGATATAACATCTAGTTTACTTCACTACAAGAAAAGGTCTATCTGATAGCATCGGACGATGATGCCGTTAATTCGCAGGTGGCTATTAATGACCATCGCGATCATTGATAGTCGTCGCATAAAATCTGGTCGCTGGGATGCACATCAACGATGTGAGACCCCAGATTTTATGAATAAATATTTAATTTTTTTGAAATAATTTTTTTAATATTATGGTGTGGATTTGATATAATGTTATAGTTGTGGATAGTATTTATAAATTTTTTAAAGTAAACAAGTGATTATATAATATTCGATTGGTTTGGGAAATATTCGTTTTAACGGGGAATATTATGCTGGCAGGCACAATCATTAGTGGACCCCACAACAAAAAGTATTATCGTAGTTAGAAAATGACAAAATTATCTTTCTATAAAATAACGGTACGGAGGTGTTACCATTAAAACCGTTGAACTACCCGATAGTAAAAGTACATGAGATGTCTGGCGTGGTTGCGTAGTAGCAGCGGTATTGATTATTGATCTTACGTGAGAAGTCACTCAGTTATACTCGATTATTGCTACGATAATTCTTTGCATCATATCTCTCATATTATTGATTCAATTATTATTCTGATTATCATCCGCATAATATGTTATATTATTAAATTAATAATTGAGACGACAAAATTATTCATATTATTATTTATAATATTGACAATGTCTAGAAGTTTTGTTAAGGAGAGGTTTGGTCACCTAATTGCGCGCCAATAAGGAGAAATCCTTATCGGAAAGCCCCCTCTTTCCTGGGTTAACGATCTGGTTGTTAAATATTGTGAATTATAATATTAATGATGAATAAGTTCGTGTTGATTAAAGATGAATTTTATAGTTCCATTGTGTTGAAAATTATTTGTGTTAGTGGAAATCGACACTTGTTTCGATAATAATTGATGTCTGGATGTTATATTGTTCAATCGGGTATGCGAGGCACTTTTCGTGTTGGAGTACTATTCACGAGTTACTATTCATGAGTTACTATTCACGAGTTACTATTCACGGGTTACTATTTACGAATTACTATTCACGATTACTTACTTACGAGTCTTATTCACCCATAAGATATATTTTTTCTATTATCATTCGGTATTACCTGATATTGTTGAATTATTGATTCTTACGTGAAGCCTTTACTTTCGATAATTATTACGATAATTCTTTATTCGATATTTTATTTTATTGATTGATAATTCTTTGCGTTGATATTTTTATATTATTGTTGTTTGATAATTGTCTTTACTGAGTATTTTCCATTATCGGATCGATAATTCATATTATTTGAATAATATTATTAGATAACATTATTGGCGATGTCTAGAAAGTTACATCGAGGAGAGGTTTGGTCACCTAATTTAATTGCGCGATAAGGAGAAATCCTTATTGGAAAGCCCCCTCTTTCACAGGAGCATTTTGGTTGTCATAATTGTGATTACGTAATATTATTTGTGAATAATTAATTATTGATTTATATGATAATAAAATATTTATTTGATGTGGATATAAATGATGGATTTATTTATTTTATGTGGTTATAAATGAAGGAATTAATCTTTGAGTGTTTTATCGATTATTTTGTCCGAATGGAGGTATTAAAAATCATCCGTTTGTGGATTTTGGATATTTTGTTTGGAATTTGGAAAAACTCAAAGCTACAAAGTTGTAGAGAATTTGATTTATAATGTGGAATGGACATAAAATTAGTATTTTTTTACGATAAAAGGGCTATTTTCTATGAATTATTGAAGTTTGAAAAAATAAAATAATTTTTATTAAATTTATGGGTGGGACCCACTTTTGTTGGTGACATGATGAACATGTTTGATTGAATTTTTCAAAAGATGGCATCTTTGTGGTTTTGAAAATTAGCATAGCGTAGAAAGAAAAAAAGAAATAATATTATTTTATTAATTTAGTCTCTATGGCGTTCTAGCATTTTTCTATAAATAGGGTGCTTAGGTTAGAATTGAAAATCACACGAAACAGTTTTTTTTCTCTCTCTCTATTATATGAGCGTATTTTTGTGAGTATTTTGATACTTTGAGAGTTCTTTATTCGGTACAAGTTTCCTTGACTTTATATCAGATATTAGATCGGATCTTGGTTATTTTGAGGTAAGGGATGTTATTTTCTTCTTAAATGATATTATTTTCTTCGATATCATTATCTTAGAAATATTGGTTTGATTTTTTTATCAAATTTTGAACTTTTTTGTGTCGGAGTTCTTATTCACGTGTCGACCTTTATTCGCGTATCACGACCGACTTATTCACGAATCTGACCTTTATTCATAGAAAAAATAAAATTTTTCTTTTTTTGTCAAGATATCTATTATGGTTACTATCTTTGATTGTATCCATGTTTTGATCTTTATTTTTGAATTTTTGCTTCACAATTGGTTATTATGAAGTATTATTGATCTTGGATAAAATTTGTTATCTGAATCCCTAATATTTGTCCTTTTATCTCTTTGGATTCGTTTTCTTTAAAATATTTTTCATCATCCTCGGTCCTAAATGATGATATTCTTGAATATCTTTGGCTTGTAGTGCAAAGATGAATGATTAAGCGATGAATATCTTTGGGCGTAGTCTGAAGATGAGCAGTGTTGAGATGAACATGACGGTGGTGATCTAAATGAATATCTTTGGCTTTTGTAGTGCAAAGATGAATATTTGATTAAAGATGTATATTGATTGATGTTTCTGAGGATAAAATATTGATGATGGACTTTTAAATCTTAGAAGATAGTAGATTTCATTCTCTACTTGACTCTTTAATGGATTATTTTTTATTGCTGAGTTGTTGATCTAAAACTTGTTATCTATTATATTTTATCAGATTTTTCCTGTTGAAGACTAATGATAATTTGTTGTATATTATCTTAGTCGTAATATTCTTTTCTTGGGCTAGTTGAGCTCACCTTTTCCTTTTTGTTCCATTTTTCTTCTCGGGAGGTGAGAACATATAGCGAGGATCTAGTCGGGGTATGGAGTGATGGATGGTTAGAAAGATGTTTTTTTAGTAGTCCTCACTATTTTTGTAAAATAGTGTATGAATAATTATAATGAGGACTTATTTGAGTGTGGATATTGTCTAGAAGACAATATTTGTATTTAAACTCACGATTATGTGTGTTGTATTATTTTTATGCGACAATTGTATTATTGAAGTTGTAGTTGTTGCTTTTTGTACCATGTATTTGGCGACTCGAGAATGGGTGTTGTATACCTATTTTGGGGGGCATTGATTAATTACAGTCCTAAAATTTACAAACCATATACGGATCACCCTTTATGCATAATTATTAATTAAGCGAAAAGATAAAGAATAAAAATCATACCCTTGAAGATCGAGCTTCCTAATTATTAATTGCAAGTTCACCTGAAAATCCTTTTCGCGTTCGATCTTGAATCACGGGTTTGGTTCCTTCCTTTGATCGGCGTTAGCCACCCGAATGTTTGGCCTCAGAGGTGATCCACGAGGAAGAAGAAAATTCAAGAAGATGGGTGGTTGGCTAAACCCTAGTTTTCTATCTACTATAGAAAGGTGTACTCTCGACAAATTGGAATTATTACGTATGTTGAAAAAAAATCTTTGACCCCACCACCCATAATAAGACTCCTCTTATTTATAGATGTGGGCAACCCACCTTAACAATTAAGGAATTGGGTTTTTTATTTAATTAATTAAATTCTTTTAATTAATTAAGCTCCCCTAATCTTATTAGGGATAATTAATTAAACTCTTTTAATTAATTTTTCCCTCTAATCTTATTAGGAATAAATGAAATACTTATATTAAATTAATTCCTAAACTCTTTTAGAAATTAAAATAATAATAATTGTAATAATATTAATAAGACTCCTCTTATTAATTTATATTTAATATTTCTAAAATATTAAATAATAAATATTAAGCTATTTAATTTATTACATCACCATAGATTAAATTAAATATATAACTTTATATTATTACGATTATGCCATTAACTTCTTAAATAATTATTCTTCCTTTTATGGTGTGACCCTTTAGGTTCTCCGTATTAAGCAGGGTTGTGAATAAATCAATTAGAAACAATTCTAATCTTATTTAAATAAATAAATTAAACAATTAATTTATTTAAATAAATAATATTTATTCTCTGATAGGGATAAGCCCTCCTAGCGATCAGCGACTTTCCGGATAATATAGATTTCAACATTAATCATTAAAGAACCTTTGAGTAAATAATTCTTAAATCTGATTGATCCTTCCACCATCTGATGTCCCGATTAAATATAAGGCGTGGAATTCTTTGTCGAGTCTTATTTTATTTAATTATATGTATTTCGATCTTAAATGCCTGACTCAAATAATGCAAATTAGAAACTCCTTTCTAATTTCATTACGCCTTAACCGAGGACTCTTTGGGTTGTCATTTATCGAATCACATAGGACATTTTTCTCTTCTTTTATTAGAAGTGGTAGATTCTTTATTGATCATACATTATCTCCGTATCTGACTTATTATACCCAAGCATACCCTTTGATATACCTAAGGGTCTTAAGGAATAAGTCAAAGTATAACTCATCATCATACGAGAATCTTATGATGATCTCGAGTCGAGGATTACTTGTCTTCTACTATCACTTCTGAGGAATTCTATTGATTGTGGTGAATAAAACTCCATTAGGTATTCCTTAGCGAGCCCGCGTTCGGTGAACTTATTCTCTAATAAGCACACTACGTACTTGCTTTAGTGTCTCACACAAATGATCGTGAGATCGATCATCCTCATCGATGAAAAGAAGCAGCGTATGTACCCGATCTATCAGGATTCACTAATCCCCGATTTAGTAATCGATGATTGGGAACTATTTTAGTTTTAAGCTTTTCTAAAATTTAGATCTCATTAGAATGATCATCATCATTATTCTAAAAGCATTGCTTAAAACTATGGGTTTATCACGTATTATAAAAGCGACATCGTGTAGATAATTAAAAGCCTTTAATAAATTAATACTTTTTATTAATAAATGAATAAGATTATTCTGAAAGTATATGCTTTATCATCAAACATGATTGGCTTGTGTGCATACTACTTTCGATCTCCCACTTGCACTAAAGCCCGATCGTCGTGGTGGTACTTATATACTCTTCTCTTCTACAAGTGGCGATTATCCTGCTTTGTTGGATAAGCTTTAGTTAATGGATATGTAATGTTGTTCTTGAGAGTCCACTTATCTACATAGTGATTTCCCATCTTTCGATGATTCTAATAATCAAATGAAAGTGCCCTGACACATGTTTAGATCGAAGATGAGACTTAGGAACTATTCTAGATTACGTAATGAACTTTTAATCAAAGCAATCAACTTGCGACTTCATTTATAGCTATATACTTTGTCTTTATCACTAAACTAAAACAACTCTTTCTTTGTTTGGAACCTTTCGATTCTTTGCACTGCTTTATTCGAGATAACACTTTTACCTTAAAGTGGATTTTTTACGTCATCTTAGTGCATGCGAAAAACTTGAGTGCATTAAGCCCTCTAGTTTTAATTTAGACCCACCATGAATATGATCACATCCTTAGTCTTGGGTTAAGAACTTTAAGATGTTTTCTTTGACTTAGTGAACTTCTCGAAAATATGATCGATCGACATCGGGTCTCGTACATTTCATTGCATACATGATTGTCTTTCATGCGATCTCTCTTTTGGAGTGCATGGGGACTATTAAGAGATACACTCCATAGCTCATCGACGTGAGACATCTCTTGGGTTTGCCATGCTAAGCGACTTTAGCATCAAATGAATATCGTTCCTTGGGTTAAGTCGAGCATCCTCTTAAATCTATCTATATAGATTTATATCCCCGATTAAGATACTCTTCCCGAATCATTCATGGAGGAATGTTTGAACAACTTTATCTTTCTTGATTGTAGCATTGGTATGTAATTCCTTATCAAGTAGTATATCGACATATAATATTAGAAATTTCGCGGCGCTCCCTTTGACCTTTTTTTTTTGTACATTCTAGAAATCTTACCTCATTGTATGTAACTGGATCATCATCTTACATGATGTGTACCTCATCATCATCATCATCTTACATGATGAATCATCATCATGATGAATCCATGCACCTCTAGGTATCTTGGTACTATTCGGATTCTGATTTGATTTTGTGTGCAATGGAGGTATATCTGAGGTTCCTCTTATTTGACTTATAGTGTTTTGTGGTTCTTGAACTCTTGAGATCTATTATCCTCCCACTAGCCCTTTTGATGATAAACACCTTTATCTTAGAAGAAAGGCGTGTTTATAACAAACACCTTTTTGCTAAGTAGGATTATAGAACATATACCTAAACTTACTTTAGGATGTCCCACAAATCTATACTTGTCGAATCTTGTCCCAAACTTATCCTTTGAAACCTTTTCACATAAGTTGGACAACCCTTATCTTAACATACTTAAGATTAGGAATCCTCCACATCCATAACTTTTATGGAGTCTTGGTTGGATTTTGAGGTTACCATTTTTCGTAGATATCGACCATTTCTAGGACATGACCCAGAAGGATCTTTGGAATGTCGGTAAAATCATTATGGATACGTACCGTGTCCAACAAAGTGCGATTTTCCTTTCGGATACATCGATCGATTATTGCGTGTCGGGAGGTGTCCATTATGAGAAAACCATTTGAGATGATCTAGAAACTTATTGCACAAGTATTTATTCCTTGATCACAATCAAAAAGAATCTTAATACTTTGCCGATTTGTTTCACTTACGAATTCTTTGAACCTTTGAATAATTCACACTTGTATTCAACAAATACACACATTCGACTCTTTGAATGATCATCTCCTTTTCTTATACTAATTTGTTCGATTATGCAAAATTATTTTTCACGTAAGTCAGTATACAAAATTTATTAAGTAATATTCGGTTCTATCTGAAACATTATTATTATAAATAGAACAACAATTGTTCTTAATTATAATACCAAAGATTTCATTGTCCAATGATAAAATGGAAATAATATTTTTAAAGAAGCTGGAATCTGATAACAACTTATTGACTTAATAGATTTGCGCGTAGGCATTTCTTAAACTATAGTTTTCTATGGCTAATATGGTGACCTTTGCTTCATTTTCCTCACACATAGGATTACTTATATTTGTTTAGCTTTCTACTTACTGCTTGGTCCCTTCATAAATCTATATTTATGATAACGAAGTCGGTATCAATACCCAGTAGAACCTTGACTTAAAGAAAAATTTATTTTAAAATCATGAACAAATTTGTATTTATGCAGAAACTTCACTAAGCTTCTTTGGTTAGCCTCTGAGAATCTTCTCATGATTTCTTTCCGGTGTCGGGCTTATTGCGGTGGAAGCAAACTCCTTTCTTTATCCGTATCGAGTTTTGTTCTTATTATCCTTTGTTTTTGCCTTTTCTATTTACCTTCTTTGAATCGTTTCTTCTTTTAGGAAGATCCTTTGGCCCCTACCGGTAAGACTTGGTCTTTCTTGGTTGGAAAGTGACTCTCGACATTTTTCAACATGTTAAGCAAATCGGTGAAGGCGATATCTAGCTTATTTATATGAAAAATTCACAACAATTGTGAAAGAGTCAGGGAGTGAGTGCGAGATCAAATCTTGGCTCAACTCTCCATCCATGACAAAACCGGTTGTCTAATTGATCGATCAAATTGATTATGTTAAGAACTTTTTTATGCATCTTTTATAGTGCCATTGGCCGTTCTAGATCGGAAGAGCTCCTTAGATGTCGATATCTATCGGTCCTACTTTTCTCACCATCGACTACTTGATGTGCGGGGAATATAGTAGAAGCATCCATAGTTTCATCTTGTATTTGAAGCTCGTTCTTTCGTGGATGCGAGCATGATCGTTGAGCATTTGTGCATCATCTTGCCACTTTCTAAAAGTAGCGATCTCTTCCTCGGAGGCATTATGCGCAACCATTGCGAGGATAGGCGTATTAAGGACATAAGATAGCTTTTTGACTATGAGAACTATTCTCAAATTCCTTAACGATCAGTTTAATTGATGCGGTTAATTTAGCATCTATATGCTTTTGTGATGATAGTAATTTTAGACATTGTAAAATTACGTAAATGAATTTGTAATTAACAACATTTTAACATACATTCTTTTATTAATTACCAAAATAAATTAGGTCTTGTTTTAAATTGGTATCTCCCTTTATTTTCTTCAAACTATATTACCCTCACTTATATAGTTAAGGCAAAATCTAATTAAAGATTTCTTTAGTGAGAATAAGGATCCCATTTCAAATGTATATAGCCTTGTGGTGTGACTGACAAACTATATATAAATAAATAGGTAAACAACTTTTGTCGATTACATCGACTATCTGACTCCTTTGTTTTTGCCTCTTAGATTATTTTGATCAGTGGTGGCACATCAGAATCAAAATTATCGAGTTAAGTCAAACTAGCACTCCGTATATTGAAAAAAGAAAAATATCATCCTTGTGGTGACCTGACAAAACAATATTGTTCAATTTTCTTTATAAGCATCAAATGTGATAAATTAACATCTTAAATACTTAATACTTGCCTTGTGGTGACACAACAAACTCGTATTAAATATTTAATACTCTATTAATTTTATCATCTTTAGAAATGACGTTCGATATTCAAATATCTTTGAGCGCTTAGGACTTAATATAAAAAATTGAGGGGTTTGTTATTAATTTGTCTCATCTTGTTTTTAGCGTGCGTATATATATATATATCGCGTCGCGTCGTATTAAATGAACATGCGAAGCGTGTTTGCATATATATATATATATATATATATAAGCATGCGTATATAAATACTATATTCTACGGATTGATTATGGACTTTTATTCTAGTTTGGTTCACTAGAGCCACCAAGTGAACAAAAAATTGAACCCCAGGGGTGCGAAATAATATTTAAATATAACTATTACATTTAAACGGGCTCCATTACTGAAGCGGGTCTTGCGCTCCTTGCTCCTTGATCTCTAATTTTTCAAAATTAATTCTACTTATTCTATTACAAAACTATTTAAAATAAATAGAAACCTTGATCGTGATCGAGGGAAATGCATAGGAGGAGATAGAATTTACATTAAGAAAAAATTAGAGAAGGAGGAAGTCTGTGAGACCCCATTTAATAAAACCCGTACATTAAATGCATCGACTAAAATAAAATCGATCATTAATTGATAGTCATAATCAATCCATTTATTATCATCATACACGTCATGTCGTATGCATCGATAAATAACATTAAATCTCATGAATAATAAACATTTAATATATATATTGATATCATTTAATGGGCAAATTTAGTTAGTATAAAATCTAATTTTGAATCAAAATAAACTCCTTTATTTTAATCAAATTTAAATCAAAATAAAACTATTTTATTTTAATTTATCTAATTTTGAATAAAATAAACTATTTTATTTTAATCAAAATCTTTAATCAAAATAAACTCCTTTATTTTAATTAATTATGGAATCAATTCATATATATATAAAAAATCTTTAATTAAAATAAACTCTTTTATTTTAATTAATTTGGAAATTATATAAAAAAAAAATATTATTCGGATTATCTTTCATTCACAAATAAACTCCTTTATTTTGAATAATATGAAATCTTATTTCATATTTAAATAAACTCCTTTATTTTGAATAATATGAAATCTTATTTCATATTTAAATAAAACTCCTTTATTTAAGGAAATATGAAATCTTCTTTATTATATCTAAATAAACTCCTTTATTTTGAAAAATATGGATTTTATTTCATATTCAAAAAAACTCTCTTTTTTTAAGGAAAAATGAAATCTTAATTTAATTCTAAATAAACTCCTTTATTTAAGGAAAAATAAAATCAATTTCAACTCAATTAGTTATCATGGAATCAAATTCAACTCTAATTAATTAGCATGAAATTTAATTTTAAAATTAAAATAAATTTTTTTATTTTAATATTAAAATAAACCTTTTATTTAAAATTAAAATAAACTTTTTTTTATTTTAATTAAAAAATTAAAATATAAATATATATATATATATATATATATATATATATATATATATATATATATATATATATATATATATTATATATATATATATATATATATATATATTATATATATATATATATATATATATATATATATATATATATATATATATATATATATATATATATATATATAATATTATATTTATATATATTATTATATTTATAATATTTATATATAATATTTTTATTTTTATATTTATTTTAACTTTAAATTATAAATAATTTTTTAAAAAATTTTATATAAATTATATAAAATAATTTCATAAATTTTTTTTTTAAGCTTTACATTTTTAAATTTTCTTATTATATTTAAATGAAATTTTGAAAAAAAAATTTTTTTTAAAAAAAAAAAAAAATTTTTTAAAAAATTTTTTATTTTTTTTTTTTTTTTTTTTTTTAATAAATTTTATCTGATAAAATTATACCCGATTAAATTATTTAAACACATATCGATATCATATTAAATTAAAACAATTAATAATTAGCATAAAGGTTTGGCTACGATGCCCTTTATTAGGTTTGTAATATATGAAAACTTGATCAAATTGCAAAAAAATGAGCGTGTAAAATCGAGTTTAAAAATTTTACAAACCATATACGGATCACCCCTTTATGCATAATTATTAATTAAGCGAAAAAAGATAAAGAAAAAATCATACCCTTGAAGATCGAGCTTCCTCAGTCTGAGTTACTCTCAAATCCTTTCGCGTTCGACTTGAATCACGGGTTTGGTTCCTTCCTTTGATCGGCGTTAGCCACCCATGAATGTTTGGCCTCAGAGGTGATCCACGAGGAAGAAAAAATTGAAGAAGATGGGTGGTTGGCTAAACCCTAGTTTTCTATCTCTATAGAAAAGGTGTCTCTCTCAACAAATTGGAATTATTACGTATGTTAAAAAAAAATCAACACCCCATACCACCCGTAATAAGACTCCTCTTATTTATAGATGTGGGCAACCCACCTTAACAATTAAGGAATTGGGTTTTATTTAATTAATTAAATTCTTTTAATTAATTAAAGCTCTCCTAATCTTATTAGGGATAATTAATTAAACTCTTTTAATTAATTTTTCCTCTCTAATCTTATTAGGAATAAATGAAGTACTTATATTAAATTAATTCCTAAACTCTTTTAGAAATTAAAATAATAATAATTGTAATAATATTAATAAGACTCCTCTTATTAATTTATATTTAATATTTCTAAAATATTAAATAATAAATATTAAGCTATTTAATTTATTCTATCACCATAGATTAAATTAAATATACATAACTTATATTATTACGATTATGCCATTAACTTCTTAAATAATTATTCTTCCTTTTTATGGTGTGACCCTTTAGGTTCTCCGTATTAAGCAGGTTGTGAATAAATCAATTAGAACAATTCTAATCTTATTTAAATAAATAAATTAAACAATTAATTTATTTAAATAAATAATATTTATTCTCTGATAGGGATAAGCCTCCTAGCGATCAGCGACTTTCCGGATAATATAGATTTCAACATTAATCATTAAAAAAGAACCTTTGAGTAAATAGTTAAATGCGTCTGATTTGATCCTTCCACCATCTGATGTCCCGATTAAATATAAGGCGTGGAATTCTTTGTCAAAGTCTTATTTTATTTAATTATATGTATTTCGACTCTTAAATGCCTGACTCAAATAATGCAAATTAGAAACTCCTTTCTAATTTCATTACGCCTTAACCCGAGGACTCTTTGGGTTGTCATTTATCGAATCACATAGGACATTTCTCTTCTTTTATTAGAAGTGGTAGATTCTTTATTGATCATACATTATCTCCGTATCTGACTTATTATACCCAAGCATACCCTTTGATATACCTAAGGGTCTTAAGGAATAAGTCAAAGTATAACTCATCATACATACGAATCTTATGATGATCTCGAGTCGAGGATTACTTGTCTTACTATCACTCTGAGGAATTTCTATTGTGGCAAATAAAACTCCATTAGGTATTCCTTAGCGAGCCGCGTTCGAGGTGAACTTATTCTCTAATAAGCACCTACGTACTTGCTTTAGTGTCTCCACACAAATGATCGTGAGATCGATCATCCTCATCGATGAAAGCAAAGCAGCGTATGTACCCGATCTATCAGGATTCACTAATCCCCGATTTAGTAATCGATGATTGGGAACTATTTTAGTTTTAAGCTTTAAGAATTTAGATCTCATTAGAATGATCATCATCATTATTCTAAAAGCATTGCTTAAAACTATGGGTTTATCACATATTATAAAAGCGACATCGTGTAGATAATTAAAAGCCTTTAATAAATTAATACTTTTTATTAATAAATGAATAAGATTATTCTACAAAGTATATGCTTTATCATGAAAACATGATTGGCTTGTCTGGTGAATTATTATATCTTTATTTATTCTTTATTATATTGTTGGAATATCATATGCATCTTTTCTGTTATTACTGGAATTTATTATTTTTTTTATTATTTATTTTGGAATATATCACATACATGCGTTCTGATTATGGGACTGGTTCCATTCTTTATTATTATTTGGGAATAACTTTTTATCATATGCGATTTTATCGCATGCGTGGTGAATTCTTCATTATTCCATTCTTTATTATACATTGGAATAACATATACATGTGGATTACCACATGCGTGGTGAATGATCCTTTGTATTCATTCCTTATTAAATTGTGGAAATGATGCATATCGTGGATTCTGCATGGTGGGTGAAAATCCATTTGCGATTTCATATATTCTATTATACTCGGTTGGTTAAAGTTTTGACTTTATACTCCATGAAATTAGTGGAATATCCTTGATATTTGCGCTTCATCGAGTATCTTTTCATGGAAATATTCTTACGAGCATTCTTGAATTTTTTACTCACAAAAAGTATCGTGTTGACAATTTGGGCGTTATTGAGTTTGGATAAATTAACTTATAAATCTTTAAAATTTATTCTTGAACTTGTTTTATTGAATTATCATCATCATCATCATCCTTATATTATATTTGATGAAAGTCATCTTTGGCTGTACGTGCGTAGATGGACTTGGTATGATTATGACCGAGGGATTATTCGGTATAATCATGGTAGTAATATTATATAAATGATGTGGTAAAAAGTCCTCGTTGGCACGTAGTGCATTGATGGAGTTTTGTTGTTTGGTATGATTATGACCGGGATTATTCGGTATAATCATGACCATTGATGATTGATCTAATGAATATCCTTGGTAGTAGTGCGGGGATGATTGATGATGTTTTATTTATTAAATTTGAGTCTCGGTGATAAAAGTTGATGAAAACTTTTTTAAATCATAGAAGATAGTAGATTTTATACTCTACTTGACTCTTTAATGGATTGCTTATTCATTGCAGTTAAACTTGATATTTATTATATTTTATCTTTTTTAACATTGTTGAAGGCTAATGATAATTTATTACGCATTATCTTAGTCGTAATATTTCTTCTTGGGCTAGTTGAGCTCACCCTTTTCTTTCATTGTTCTCTGAGGAAATGAGAGCGTATTTGGGACTAGTCGGGGAGCGGAGTGATGGTCGAGATGATAGCATTAGTAGTCCTCACTATTACATGAAATAGTGTGATAATAAATGTAATGAGGACTCATTTGAGTGTGGATATTATCTAGATGACAATATTTGTATTAAAACTCACGATTTATATTTTTGTCGTATTTTACATTTGTTGTATAATTAAGTTGTATTTGTATTTTGTACCATGTGTATTTGGCGACTCGAGATGGGTGATGTATACCTATTTTGGGGGCGTCACGGTTGGTATCAAAGCTTAGGGATATGATCCCTGGTGAGATGTGAGACAAGAACTAGGAGGGGAGGCGGGGAATTCCTTTCGCTAGTATGACCTACTACCTAAGTTTATTTGGTATTTAATTGGTTGGTCGGAGTATAGGGATAATATGTGATATGTTAATTAACCCCTTGTTTTGTGGCGAGTGTTTGAAAATGGCATCGAAAATGTTGAGATAAACAATGAAGCACATGAGATCGTTGAGACACCTCTAATCACCAACCGAGGATAATGTGATGTCGAGGCGAAGAAGAAATTAGAGATATCCATGTGGTGAGTGAAGAATTGATAGTTGCACTGAGATAGTTCGAGAGAGGTAGCGGTGAGAGAGAGTGAGGAAGAAGAAGAAGGAACACGAGGAGAATTTATTAGAAGAATTTTATGATCAAAATTTAGAATTACAAAATCGTATTCATGAGTTAGAAGAAAGATTTGATTTGAAGAGCGAGCGGATGATGATCGTGGAGCAAAAGAGATGTAACAATTCAAAAAATTGTGTTACCCGATATGCGATGCTTGAATAGAAGCACTCTTTGGCGAGTATAAGATATTAGAAGCTAGAATCTAATAATCTTTATGATCAAAGTTACGATGAAAGAAGAAATAACTAAATGAATGAGAATAGAGGATGCATGGGTAAAAAGCCATTGACGATAGCGTTGATATTGTAGAAAAAGTCGTTCGATCAATAAATCCAAAATAGATGAAATAGATTTCGCTTTTTGGACAACAATTGGTAGAATCCAACATCGTTTTGAATTACCACATGCATGGCGGTCGACCCCAATTCGATATGGATCGGAGAGTAATGATTCAAATCATGGATCGAGAATGTGAACGAAGAAATTAATGGTGGAATGTCCTCTATAGCAAAAGTCAAGTTCATTTGGGATGGTGACGCAAAAGAATGTCCCGAGACAAGTCAAAATCGGTAGTTTAAAGTGAGGCATTTTTTTTGTGACAAGGAAGGAACGAATGAAGTTATCACGGGTTAGTTAATTATAAATTCTTTACGAAGTCTATACCTTATTAGATCTGGGTTCTACCCATTCTTTTATCTCTCTTGTTTGTGCTCAGCGTTTAAATTTGACTTCGGAGAAATTAGACTTTGACTTATTGGTTGAAACTTCATTAGTAGAAACCTTCGTTACCTCCTTTATTTATAAATCTTGTTGATTCAAATCGACACTTTCACGTTACTGTCGATCTTATCTCTTTGAAAATACTTGCCTTTGATGTGATTTTAGGAATCGATTGGTTAACTACTCATCAAAATTGATTTTTTGTAAGGTTGTTAGCTTTCATATTCTAACCAACTGTTATGCGAATTCAAGCAACAAACCACTAAAGTCAATCATTTGTTATATTAAGCCATAAGTAAAGAGCCACGAAGCCTTTCGTTGGTGACTTCCTTGTGTGGAATGCAAGAAGCGAGACTTTTACGTAGGGGGCGTTGTGAATAACGATGGCAAGTTGATAGGTATCAATGTGACGTCTATATCAAGTCTTGGATGAGAGTCACGATTTTGAATGATATTTCTATTGTTAATAAATTTCTGGCGTATTCTTGAAGACTTCTTAGCCTACCCTAGGCGTGAAATCGAATTTTGTATTGACCCCGATACAAAACCCATTTCTAAAACCCTCAAATATTTCTTCAACTAAAATGAGCGTAATAATGCGCGAAGAGCGTTGGCTCATTTACATTGAAGATTACGATCATACCATTCGATATCATCGTGGAAGAAGTGAGCGTAGTAGGTAACGCGTTGAGTAGAAGATCGTATGCGTTTGAGTGCGATAGATTAACAAAGACCCATTTATTATAACTTACAAATGATGAAGATAGAGTTAAAGACTCTAGGGACCCACGTGAAGATAACGAATATCTGAGTAGAATCGACTTTAATCGATAAAGTTAAAGTCGCTCAAGCTACACACGCAAGGTGATGAAATGAAGAAGAAGGTTCAAGAGGCGTTATTCTAGAAGCAAGAATCGACGAAGAGAGAAATCTCAACCCTCGATTTAATTGGCCCATTTGAAATCCTCGATAAAGTAGGGCGTGGCTTATAGACTCGTTTTACCGCTTGAGTATGTCGGCGTGTTCATAATGTTTTTAACGTATCGATGTTACGTAAATATGTGGATGACCGAACCACATTATTAATTTAGAACTAGAGCGAGATAGCGAGAAGATTTAACGTATGAGGAGATCGTGTTAAAATCTTGGATAAGAAGGATTATATTCGACACTCAAAGGTTATACCTCAAGAGTTAGAATTTGAAATGAAGTCAAGTATCCTCACCTCTTTAGCATACCGTGCGTCACGTAAATTTTGAGGCGAAAATTCCATAAGGAGGGAGATTGTGAGACCCCAGATTTTATGAATAAATATTTATTTTTTCTCGAAATAATTTTTTAATATTATGGTGTGGATTTGATATAATGTTATAGTTGTGGATAATATTTATAAATTTTGCAAAGTAAGCAAGTGGTTATATAATATTATTTATTATTCTATTGGGAATAACATGCCTGCAATGATATCTCATTTATCGCGTGATAAAATTCTTACATTATTCCATTCTTTATTATTCTATAAGAATAACACATCTATGGATTACCACGTGCATGGTGAATGATCCTTCATATTCATTCCTTATTAAATTGTGGAAATGATCTGTCTATGAGGATTACCGCATGGCGGGCGAAAATCCATTTGCAGTTTCATATATTCTATTATACTCAATTGGTTAAAGCTTTGGCTTCTATACTCCATGAAATTAGTGGAATATCCTTGATATTTGCGCTTCATCCAGTATCTTTTCATGAAAATATTCTTCTGAGCATTCTTGAATTTTACTTCACAAAGAAGTATCATGTTGACAATTTGGACGTTATTGAGTTCAGAATAAATTAACTTATAAATCTTTAAAATTTATTCTTGAACTTGTTTTATTAATTGTCATCATCCTCATGCTTATATTATGTTGAAAGTCATCTTTTCCCAACACACATACACAACAATATAAACAATGTGCACAACAATATAAACATCCATCCACCAAACATACACACTAGTATATATCCAAACTAGCTATATAAACCTTTAAAAAAGTATATGAATTGAATAAATAACCACAAATCTAATGTTTAAGTAACAAACAAACATCAAAGAATGAATGAATATACAAGTACAAGCTTATCAAATAACTACAAAAAACAACACTAAATCGGTCGTCAAGCATCATCGCCTCCTTGATCACCACTGTAATTAACAAAATAATAAAACAAGTTCTAAAATATAGTAACTATGTTGATATTGGTATATATTACGATAATATATAACAAATTGATTTTTACCTCGTCGCCATCCCCATGTATCTCTGCTTCTTGCTGCTTATGCTTGCTTGACTAACTCCTCGGGACTCGAGAGCCCCCAGATGCCCGCCAAGTATCTTTAGAAGATCTTCGATCTCGACATATAGCTCTCACACGGTCGGTAGGAGTATGAGCAATTTGGATGACTCGATGGCTATGAAGACTGGGTAGCAGAGCTGACTGAGCGAGCTGAAGGAGGATGGCGTCGTCGTTGTCCTTGACCTTTAATGTAGTTCTTCTTCACAACAGACGCCTCTCCCACAACTCTTGATCGATTGGCGGACGTGGAGTGCCTTGAGGATAAGCGCTCATTCAATAAACGCTTATAAGTATCCTGTCATCATGTTAACAATTAAATAGTTAAAAATAAATTTAAACGTAAGCATTGATAAACAAGATCAAGTTGTTAAAACTTATTACCGCTTATCTGGATAGCATCGAGCGGAACCATCACGGGTGGTACGTACACATCCGACCAATGGATAGGGTGACCTTGAGACTGAGACTCTCTATACAAAAAATATTCCAATATTACTAAGTAAAAATGTGATATATATTTTCTACAATTCATGATTGTAAACATATTAAAACTTGTAAATCGTACCACAGCGGTGATATTTGCAACTGTGAAATATTGTCCGCCCTTGTATGTTCCTTTAGCCTTTTCGCCATCGGGTACACCCGAGGATCTGTTGGTGGCGGCAGTCTTTCATCTTTTCACCCAGCTCTCAGCTCTCCATTGGGCACACATCTCAGCCCATATGGACTGGGTGCACCACCAGGGGCTATGCTCGTGCATGTAATCCTCTCCCTGGCCTGGATGGTCGATCGATGCATTGTGAAGGGCTTTTTGTCGTTCTTTATTCAAATTATCTTTGGTGCGGACGGCACTTACGCGAGAATAATATATGTATCCTTTGAAGCTGCTTGCGCGTCCTCCCATCTATACCGTTTTTGCAAATAAAACAACAATAATAACATTACTAAACAATTATCCTTAGAATATTATATTATCTATCATAATAAAAAAAACATACCTGAAATTCAGCCCAAACAACATCCTTGTGGGCGATAGGTGTGCTCGCCCACGTAATCACAGGTGTAGGCCAATTCTGTAAACACAGTTGTGATATGCACTTGACGATCTTATTATCTGAAAAATCACTATAATATACAACAATTTACATCAACGATAAGTAGATATATTAAAGCAATTTACATCTAAGTTCTATATATCTTGTATAAATGGAATCTAAAATGCTTATATATAAATGATGCGGGACGTACGTGCTATTAGGAGGAGGGCGAATCTGAATAAGAATCGATCATCCGGATTAGTAGGGGCCTTGGGCACATGATTAGGCCCCCTACCCAGCCAAGCGCTTTTTTCTTACCGCTTGAAGAAGCCATCTGTATATTACAAATTTCAAGATATTATTATGAGTTATATTTGATTATATGTATATATGAATATATATAAAATGACAATAAACATGACAATGATATAAACATGTATATATATATATATATGAATATAAAATGACAATAAACAAAAATTGCATTTAAATAGTTAAGTACATAAACATGACAATGATATAAAAAACATGTAATGCTAAACATACATTTCATTTGTTCAAGTGTCGATATACGATTGAGAATCATCTTGTATCGTGTTGCAGATTCATAACCATCATACGCTTGATTCGAGTGTCGATTCGATCAATAACTCTTCCTCCTCGATATCAATGTCATCGACACAAGTATTGACTCGGGATCTAATTCATGTGGTTCATCTCCACCATCTAACTGGATTACTTCATTGTGCGTCCTCCACATTTATTATAGTTTGACTATGAAGCATACTACTTCTTGGTAAATCTCCCCATCAACTACTTCTACTACACGACTATGGCGGGAGTATGAATTACAACTTGCCAATCATCAGAAGGCGGTCTATCCCTTTTCCTAATGAGGACTAGGAGTGTAGTATACTTGTCTTTGTTTGAGTTGGTAAAACAAATGGTTCGTTGGAGTATGCAGACTATGGAGGTCGATATCGGCGATTCCATGTCGTCACAACACGTATCCCTTTTACGAATCAAACCAACGACACTTGAACAAGTGAATATGACCCCGTCACGCGTTCCTTGTACGACAACTCTACGATTTCCTCAACTCCCCACAAAAAAGGCACGACCAAGCTCATTGTAACAATCTCCTTGGACACACATTATAAATAAAGATGAATTTTTCTATAAATATTATTTTTGAATATTATGGAATAAATTTGATATAATGTTATAGTTGTGGGTAATATTTATAAATTTTTAAAAAAGTAAGCAAGTTGTTATAAAATATTCGTTTGGTGGGGAATATTCTTTTTGTGAGGGGAATATTATGCGATGATCTCAATCGATGGTGGACCCCACAGCGGAAGTATATTGTCGTAGAGAAAGCGACAAAATTATCTTTCTATAAAAATAACGGCGGAGGTATTTCTAGTTAAAAGCTGTTGAACTACTTGTAGTAGTAAAAATGCGATGTCTGGCGTGGTTGCGTAGTAGCTGCGGTATTGATTATTGATTATTGGTCTTACGTGAAGTCAACGACATTTATATACTCGATTATTACTACGATAATTCTTTGCATCATATCTCTTATATTATTGATTGATTATTGTCACATATATCATACGTATAATATATTTATATTATTAATTTGAGGAGACGATGAGTTATAAATGATTAATAATTGTTGAAAGATTAAATATGTGTTGATTAAAAATAAAATGATTTGTGGTAATATTTATTGATCCTTGATGTATATAAAAAGTACATTATGAGGCGTTTGTGGTAAGTTTGATTATTTTTGGGGGGGGGGCCATATATGTAAATCATCTAAAAGTCTCTTCGTCGATAGTATTTACCTTTGTGAATAGTAATTACCTTTGTGAATAGTAATTACTTCCGTCGATAGTATTTACCTTTGTGATAGTAATTACCTTTGTGATATAGTAATTACCTTTGTCGATAGTAATTACCTTTCGTGATAGTAATTACCTTTGTGATAGTAATTACCTACCGTCGATAGTAATTACAGCCGTCGATAGTAATTACCTTAAATCGAATAGTAATTACCCCCTTTAATATTACCCTTCCATGAATAGTAGTTGTCCCTTGATATTACGAGAGTTAATTGCCTCTTGATTGTTCGAGGTTAATTACCCTTCCATGAATAGTAGTTGTCTCTTGATATTACGAAGTCATTTTGACCCCGCCGTTAAGACCGAGAGCCACCCTCGGTTTTCTATAAATAGAAAGCTCGTTTCCTTCATTTATTTCTTCTGAATTCATTGAAACTACAGAGAGAACTATAGAGAGAAAGAAGAAAAGTATTACAACTACTTCACTTTTCGATATTAGGTTCTTTAAGGTAAGGGATATTATTTGTTTGTACGTAGTAAGGGGTGTTATTCTTTCTTATTCATGAAGAGAACTTACATTATTCCATTCTTTATTATTACATTGGAATAACTTTTGTATCTGTGACATACCTATACTTGGTGAAATCCTCTGTTATTCCATTCTTTATTATTACATTGGAATAACCTTGTATATCTTGGTGAAATCTTATATATTTATTACTTATTCATTTTATTATACATGGAATCTTCTGTATCGTGGTTTTACCTATACTTGGTTATTATTCATTCTTTATTATTACATTTGGAACATCACATGCGTGTGTTTTACAGGACTGGTTAAAATCTTTATTATTATTACATTGGAACATCACATGCGTGTGTTTTACACGGGACTGGTTAAAATCTTTATCATTACATTGGAATATCTATACGTGTGTGTTTTACAGGATCTGGTTCCATCTTTATTTTATTATTACATTGGAACATCACTGTCGGTGTGAATTTCACGACTGGTTACCGTTATTATTATTATTTACATTGGAATAACTTTATACATCACAATCTCGCGTGCGTGGTGATTTCTTTGTTATTCCATTCTTTATTATACCGGTTGGTTAAAACTTTGACTTTATACTCCATGAAATTAGTAGAATATTCTTGATATTTGCGTTTCATCGATATCTTTTCATGGAAATATTCTTACGATCATTCTTGATTTTTTACTCTCAAAAGCGATATCGTGTTGACAATTTGGGCGTTATTAGTTCTGAGATAAATTAATTCTTGAACTTGTTTTATTGAATTATTATATCATTGTCATCATCATCATCGTTTATATTATATTATATTATGTTATTTTTGGCTTACGTGCATAGATGAACTTAGTATGATTATGACGGGGATCATTCGGTATAATCATGGCTTGATATAAATGATGTGATAAAAGTCCTCGGTGGCTTTTGTAATGCGGTGATGGATAGTTTTTTGGTATGATTATGACCGGGGGTGATTCGGTATAGTCATGACCATTGATAATTTGATGAAAATCCTTGGCCGTAGTAATGCGGGGATGATTAGATATTGTGGTTTATTCATTAAAGCTGAGTCTTAGTGATAAAAATTGATGAAAACCTTTTAAAACCTAAAAGATAGTAGACTTTATTTTCTCTTGACTCTTTTAATGGATTGCATATTTCATTGCTAGATTAAAAGCTGGTTGTCTATTGTATTTTATCGGTTTAACATTGTTGAAGACTATTGATAATTTATTACGCATTATCTTAGTTATAATATTTCTTCTTTGGGCTAGTTGAGCTCACCCTTTTTTTCTTTCTTTATTCTCTTGAGGAAATGAGAATATAAATTTGGGACGAGTCGGGGAGCAGAGTAATGGTCGAGAGGATAGCATTAGTAGTCCTCATTTATTACGTGAAATAGTGTGATAATAATTGTAATGAGGACTCCTTTTGAGTTTGTATAATATCTAGTAGACAATATTTGTATTCAAACTCACGGTTTATATATGTATTATTATTACAGCAGTTATATTAGTAAGTTGTATTTAAATTATGTACCATGTAAGTGGCGACCCAAGATGGGTGGCGTATACCTAATTTTGGGGGCGTCGCGGTTGGTATCGAGCTTAGGGATATGATCACTGGCTAAGATGTGAGACTAGAACTAGGAGGAGAGATAGGGAATTCCTTGCTTAGTATGACCTACTAAGTTTATTTGGTATTTGATTGGTCGGTCGGAGTATAGTGATAATATGTTGCATGTCGATTAACCCTTATTTTGTGGCGGTGTTTGAAAATGGCATCAGAGAATGTTGAGAATATGATGGAGCACAGGAGGTATTGATTCTCCACGGATCGATAATCGGGACAAATGTGCAGCAGGATGGCGATAATCCTCTGTAAACAACAACAACGATCGATTGTGAGCGATGATGCGTTTAAGAGGTTTTTAAATTCATACGACATCGGTGAAAGCGACACATCAAAAGCGTGGGGTGGAAACACGGAAAACTCTCGGCGGTCGCATTAAACAATTCAAGGCTGGGACCACCGGAGTTTAAGGGAAAGCAAAACCACTTTGGCGGAAGCATGGATAAAGCAGATTACAAGATATTTGATGTCTTGGGATGCTCAGAAGAAGCAAAGGTTCCTTCTTGCGCCTTTATGTTTGCGGAGAAATGATTCTGGTGGGAATCGGTAAAAGCGTACTCGACTTCTTTGTCTTGAAGATATCTTGGGAGAAGTTCGGGAGGCATTCAGCGACAAATACTTTCTGAAAGTATTAGCCACATGAAGGAGGTGGAGTTTATCAAGTTGGAACAAAACAATATGGCCAGAGTAATCATGATCTGAGGCAAAATTTGCGGAGTTATCACGATTTCGTCCCACTTGGTGGATAATGAAGAGAATGGCGCGAATGTTTTTAAGAGGTTTGAAGCGGAATCGTCGACATCTTATTTCTCATAAAGCGTGTTTGTATTAGGATGTTGTAAATAGGGCTCGATTAGTGGGGTAGCGATAACGAGTCAATATGACTAAAAAGAAGCGGTGGCAAAATTATAATACCGGGAGAGTAGTCGTGAGCGGTGACAACAAAGCGTGGAGGAATCAGCAGGGCGGATATGGTAACCACGCCGGTGGTAATCGAAAAAAGCAATAAGAATGGACATTTCAAGAAAAGGAATTCAATGATGATGGAAAAGCGTCGGCACCGACACCGTTGTTAAGGAAGGAGAAAGACCACTATCGTATGCTTCAAATGCGGAGGAGAGGGACACATCGGTCGAAGCTGCGCCATGCGAGTCAAAGCATGTTATAATTGTGGAAGAGAAGGTCACTTAGCTCGATTTTTTCGTTCTAGAAGACAAATTCAACTAGGATGGAGGCACCGAAAATTTGTCCCGAGACAAACCAAAAGCCGGTAGTTTAAGAGGCGTTTTTTTTCTCGTGACGAGGAACTGAATAAAATTATCACGGGTAAGTTAATCATAAGCTCTTGCGAAGTCTCTATCTGAAGTGTTAGATACCGATTCTACCCACTCTTTTATTTCACTAGTTGTGTTCAGCGTTTAAATTTGACTCAGAAGAAGTTAAACTTTGACTTATTGGTTGAAACCGTTAGTAGGAGCGCCGTTCTGCTCTTATTTTTAAATCTTGTTTGATTCAAATAAACATTTTCACGTTACTGTCGATCTTATCTCTTTTGAAAATATTTGCCTTTGATGTGATTTTAGGAATCGATTGGTTAACTACTCATCATCATCTTTTCGTAAGGTTGTTAGCTTTTATATTCTTAACCAACTTGTTGTGCGAATTCAAGTAACGAAACTACTAAAGTCGATTATTGTCATATCAAGCCATAAGTAAAGAGCCCCGAACCTTTCGTTGTTGACTTCTTGTGTGGAATGCTGCGAAGCGGACTTTCTGTGGCGACATCGTCGTGAATGAAGATGGCAAGTTTATAGGTATCATTGTGAGGTCTTATCTAGGTTAAGGGATAGAAGTCGAGTTGGTATCGATGTGACGTCTACTATCAAGTCTTGGATGAAAGTCACGATTTTGAATGATATTTCTATTATTAATAAATTTCTGGCGTATTCTTGAAGACTTCTTAGCCTACTTAGGCGTGAAATCAAATTCGTATTGACCCCGATATAAAACCCATTTCTTAAACCCTCGAATATTTCTTGACTAAAATGAGCAGTTTTCGTGGTTTATGATGAAAGTCATAATAAAAGCATTGGACTAATGAAAATCATGGGTATCGTGGTATTAGTAAGTGTTATGATGAGTTATGTTGGTTTAGTATGTGAAAACATGAAAGTTTCTTAAAAATCTGAGGAGTTAAAAACCAGATTTTGGTGAAAAGCGTAACATGAAATTCAATTGACCAAATCTCTATTATATTTTGAATTTTTGAGTGTGGTTAAGTCCTAGAGTTAGATCTATGAGTTACCTAACTAATCCAAGTGGAATCAATGAAAAAGGTGTTGTAGATTTTTGTGTGTGGGTGATTTTAGCAAAAGAGTCAAAACTTGAAAATGTCAAAAAGCTGCTGCCACGTTTTGTAAAGGGCTGTTTCGGCCACTAAATTTATGTGAAAAATTCTGGCCTTTTGGGACATAAAAAAATATATGTTATAAAGAACCTCGTGTCCAAAAATGAGCTCATTCGACTTAAAATGAGCAAGTTATGACCATTTCAATATTTAGGTTTTTTTTGATGAAAAATGCTATATTTGGAGTTCTATAACTCAGATGACCATGAAATTTAAGCTGGAGGCTCACATTAACATGTAAGGTCCTGCCAAGATTTGGGAATTTTTGGAGTTAAACTTGAGGTAGCAAATTTCTTAAGGAATTAATTAGAAATTGATTTTTGAAAAATAGTAAATGAATTTTAAAAATTCGAGAAAAATATATTTTCATTATGGGACTATATTATGCTAAATCCCGAAAAAGAAATATTTTGGGACTGATTTGGTATTTTTCATGAAAATAGTTTAATTCTGAACATATGAGTTAAATATGTTATGTGAAGTAATAAAAAGTTGAAAATAGGATTTTATGGCTAGAGAATCTATATAGAGTATATGCATATTTTTTTTGATGAGGATTTGATAATTGGTGATGATATCTTATGAGTATGGCATTTTGAATGATTAAATGCATTATATGGTAAAAGCGTAAACAATTGAGATAAATTGTTTATAAATTTAAGAAGTGATTAAAATATTGTTATAATATTAATGATATTAGATTATGAGATTATTAAGTGATTGATAACATGGGGATATTCTTGAATCTGGATAAATTATATTATAAATGTTTAATATTTATCCTTTATCTCATTTGATTGATTCTTTATATCATTATCCTCATATATTTATATTATGTTGAAAAGTAAATACAGTGGCTTTTGTAGTGCATAGATGGACTTGGTATGATTATAACGAGTTGTTGGTATAATCATAGTAGTAATTGGCACGATTATCTTTGGTAGTAGTGCATGGATAATTTGTGGTCGTGATCTTAATGAATACACGATTATCTTTGGTAGTAGTCATCATGGATAATTTGTGGTGTGATAATAATGAATAATACGATTATCTTTGGTAGTAGTGCATGGATAATTTTGTGGTCGTGATCTTAATGAATAATACGATTATCTTTGGCGTAGTCATGGATAATTTGTGGTCGTGATCTTAATGAATACGATTATCTAATGAATATGAACGATTATCTTTGGTAGTAGTGCATGGATAATTTTGGTCGTGATCTTAATGAATACCACGATTATCTTTTTGGTAGTAGTGCATGGATAATTTAGTGGTCGTGATCTTAATGAATATCCTTGGCATGTAGTGCGGGGATGATTCGATGATATGGATTAATTATTGGTGAGTCTCGTGATGAAATATTAATTCATGGATGTGGTAAAAAGTCATCTTTGGTAGTAGTGCATTGATAGACTTGGTATGATTATGACCGAGATTATTCGGTATAATCATGGTAGTAAGTTGAAAACACGAATATCCTTGGCGATTGGTGCATGGATAATTCGTGGTGGTGATCTTATTAATTGCGTCTCGGCATTATTGGTTTCTGATTGTATATCTTTTGGCTTTGTAGTGCAAAGATGAATTGTTAATGAATATCTTTGGCGGATTGCGAAGATGAATTTAATATTTTTAACGATAAAGGTATTGAAAGGTATCCTCACCTCTTTTATCATATCAGTCGTACCCTAATTTGAGGTGAAATTTCATAAGAAGGGAGGTTGTAAGACTGACTTTTATAAATAAAGATGAATTTTCTATAAATATTATTTTTGAATATTATGGAATAAATTTGATATAATGTTATAGTTGTGGGTAATATTTATAAATTTTGCAAAGTAAGCAAGTTGTTATAAAATATTACGTTTGGTGGGGAATATTCTTTTTTGTGGGGAATATTAAATGCGATGGCTCAATCGATGGTGGACCCCTGGCGGAAGTATTATCGTAGTTAGAAAGCGACAAAATTATTTTTCTAAAAAATAACGGCGGAGAGTGTTTCTGATTAAAAAAGCTGTTGAACTACCGGTAGTAAAAGAAATGCGATGTCTGGCGTGGTTGCGTAGTAGTAGCGCGGTATTGATTATTGATCTTCGTGAGAAGTCAACTTAGCTATACTCGATTATTTTCTACGATAATTCTTTGCATCATCATATCTCTTATATTATTGATTGATTATTGTCGCGGTATCATCATATAATATGTTATGTTATATTATTAATTGAGGCGACAAGTTATAAATGATTAATAATTGTTGAAAGATTAAATATGTGTTGATTAAAAATAAAATGATTTGTGGTAATATTTATTCGATCCTTGATGTATATAAAAAGTACATTATGAGGCGTTTGTGGTAAGTTTGATTATTTTATGGATATATATATCATCATCTAAAAGTCTCTTCGATCGATAGTATTTACCTTTGTGAATATATTACCTTTGTGAATAGTAATTACCTTTGAATAGTAATTACCTTGTCGATAGTAATTACCGTCGATAGTAATTACCTTTGTGAATAGTAATTACCTTTGTGAATAGTAATTATTTACGTCGATAGTAATTACCTTTGTGAATAGTAATTACCTTTGTCGATAGTAATTACCTTTTTGATGTATAATTATTTACAACGTAATTAATCGATAGTAATTACCTTATCGATAGTAATTACCCTTTCCATGAAATAGTAGTTGTCCTTGATATTACGAGAGTTAAGTTGCCTCTTGATTGTTCGAGGTTAATTACCCCTTCATGAATAGTAGTTGTCTCTTGATATTACGAAGTCATTTTGACCCGCCGTTAAGACCAAGAGCCACCCTCGGTTTTTATAAATAGAAAGCTCATTCCTTCATTATTTCTTACGAATTCATTTGAAACTACAGAGAGAGAAACTATAGAGAAAAAGAAAAGTATACCTTACTTCACTTTTCGATATTAGGTTCTTCTAAGGTAAGGGATATTATTTATTTGTTGTTAGTAAAGTAAGGGTGTTATTCTTTCTTATTCATGAAGAGAACTTACATTATTCCATTCTTTATTATTACATTGGAATAACTTTTGTATCTGTGGCATACCTATACTTGGTGAAATCCTCATTATTATTCCATTCTTTATTAATCATTAATTTTTTATTACATTGGAATAACTATTCTTATTTATTACATTGGAATAATATATACAATACATATCTTGGTTTTTACTATACTTGGTGACATTCTTTATTATTATTACATTTGGAACATCACATGCGTGTGTTTTTTACGGACTGGTTAAAATCTTTTTATTATTACATTGGAACATCACATGCATGTGTTTTACACGGGACTGGTTAAAATCTTTATCATTACATTTGGAATATCCTATACATGTGTTTTTTACGGATCTGGTTCCATCTTTATTATTACATTGGAACATCTGTCGATTGTGAATTTCACGACTTTGGTTAGATTATTATTATTACATTGGAATAACACATACATCATGCAATCTCGCGTGCGTGGTGATTTCCTTTGTTATTCCATTCTTTATTATACCCGGTTGGTTAAAACTTTGACTTCTATACTCCATGAAATTAGTAGAATATTCTTGATATTTGCGTTTCATCGAGTATCTTTTCATGGAAATATTCTTACGATCATTCTTGAATTTTACTCTCTAAAAGCGATGTATGTGTGTTGACAATTTGGGCGTTATTAGTTCTGAATAAATTAATTCTTGAACTTGTTTTATTGAATTATTATATCATTGTCATCATCCTCATGTTTATATTATATTATGTTATCTTTGGCTTACGTGCGTAGATGAACTTAGTATGATTATGACGAGGATCATTCGGTATAATCATGGCTTGATATAAATGATGTGATAAAAGTCCTCGGTGGCTTTGTAATGCGGTGATGGATAGTTTTTGGTATGATTATGATGAGGGGTGATTCGGTATAGTCATGACCATTGATAATTTGATGAAAATCCTTGGCCAGTAGTAATACGGGGATGATTAGATATTGTGGTTTATTCATTAAAGCTGAGTCTTAGTGATAAAATTGATGAAAACCTTTTAAAACCTAAAAGATAGTAGACTTTATTTTTCTTGACTCTTTTAATGGATTGCATATTCAGCTATGATTAAGCTGGTTTGTCTATTGTATTTTATCGGTTTAACATTGTTGAAGACTATTGATAATTTATTACGCATTATCTTAGTTATAATATTTCTTCTTGGGCTAGTTGAGCTCACCCTTTCTTTCTTTATTCTCTTGAGGAAATGAGATATATAAATTTGGGACGAGTCGGGGAGCGGAGTAATGGTCGAGAGGATAGCATTAGTAGTCCTCTTTATTACGTGAAATAGTGTGATAATAATTGTAATGAGGACTCCTTTTGAGTTTGTATAATATCTAGTAGACAATATTTGTATTCAAACTCACGGTTTATGTCGTATTTTACTGCAGAGTTATATTAGTAAGTTGTATTTAAATTACATACCATGTAAGTGGCGACCCAAGATGGGTGGCGTATACCTAATTTTTATCTTATCTTTTTGATAGTCTTTATTTGTTTACAATTTATCAATTCCACAACATTAATTAGTAAATGAATTACCCTTTAATACAATTTCTCAATTAGAGCACTTATTATCCCATAATTAAAATAATCTTTGTTATTATTTCAATTATTTAATCATAGTTAAAGTAACTTTTAATGTATAATTAAAATATTCTCTTAATATTATTTTATTTATTTATTAATAACATTTAATTATCATTTCATTTTGAAAAATTCTTTTTTTACGACCAGAATTAGGTTTGAGCTGGATTCGAGTCGACCAATAAAGCGGTCTAGCGCCGGTATTTGGTTTTATTCCTTGGGCTAAAGCCCGTACTGAAGGCGAGCCTCAATTCAATTTTTCTTTATTTTGATTTCTACCTCTTTTGGTTCAATCTTGCATAACTTCTTCATTTCACACCCAAATGAGTTCAAACCACTTTTATTATCTCATAAACTTATATATCTTTAACATTTAATTTCTTAATAAATAACTTTCCAAAATATTTATTTAATCAAACTTATTTATTTACCAAGTTAGAGTTTTATTTTGCCTTGATTTACTCGATGATTCACCATGAGTTCATTTTAACTCCGATTTTGATGAGTCTACTTGGAGTGTTCTTGTGTTTCATATATGTTCAACATAAGATTATTAGATCAAGCACATAGCTTATATATTTTATGTTACTTAACATCAAATCTCATGTTTTCAAGCATTATAACTTAGATTTCATACTTACATGCATTCTTATGGTTCCTTTAAAACTAAAACACATATATAAAGCATGCAAATCACATATCCTCCTTCACAATACCCATCCTTATAACTTTGAATCCTTCATGATCCCACAACAAACAAAACTCCCACAACCAAGCAAGCAAAATTATCTACAAGACTAACTATGCTTATAAACTTAAACATTTTCTTGTGAGAAAATATCATATCTTTTGTGAGCTCTCCTCCTCTTGGAGATGAACTTGTAGAGAACCTCCACTCCATACCTTTCCAAATCTCTTCTTGAGTCACCAACTTGCAAGAACCTCCTTTGGATTTCTTATTTCTCTATCATTTTCTCACTATTTTCTCTCTAACCACACTTAGCAAATTTTCAAGCAATTTGCTCAATGAATTTGGGAATCCTATTTATAGGAGAATTCTCATACATACAATAAACATATGTATGTATAATATACACGTATTTAACCGCTATAAGATTGCTTTGTCCAATGGTCGGTTGAGATTACGTAAACACCTCACCCAAGTTATATTAGGCTTCATCATTATACCTCATCTCTATCACATGGTCTAAAAAAATAAAAAATGTGCTCCATCATGGCTACTTCCTATCCATCACCTCCATCACATGGCTTACCAACTAAGAATTTGACACCTTATCCTAACCTAAGACATCATGGCTAAAATTTAGAACATCATGGCTATCCTGAGGCCTAATAGCCTAAAAAAATAATCCATCATTGCTCGCTAGGCTAACTTGACCGGATTTTAAGGGGGATGGAGTACTATATTATTCTTATTTTTCCCACATAGAGCTTTCTAGAAAATGGCCTACTTATTGGGTCACAATTTGGGCCATGACAATTTCTTTATTAGGCCTCCTACCCATAACTATAGGATTAAATCATTGGGCCCAAAATAAATTTTTACTACCCTCCAACTAATTTTATTAGTAACCAAAGCCTTTGGCTTTTTAATTCTCATTCAAACATGCATTCATTAGTTCACCCAATATTAATTCTCATTGGGCTAGTACACAAATTCAATTGGGTCCTTTATAATAATATACAATATTTAGTAAGTAATTACACTATTAGTGCATCAAAAAATAATTATAAAAATAATACACTTTCCCGTATTTTTTTTACAATATTAGTGCGATTAGGATTCCTTAATTTAGGGAATTAGTATATGATTCAATTCATAATAATAAAGAAACCTAAAATCAAGGAGAAATAAGCTGAGCGTGAGTTTGAATACAAATATTGTCTACTAGATATTATACAAACTCGAAAAGAGTCCTCATTACAACTATTATCACCTTTATTTCACGAGAATAGTGAGGACTACTAATCTTATCCTACGGACCATTACTTACGTTCCCAGGCTTCGTCCCGGCTATGTTCTCATTTCACAGAGAAACGGTGAAAGAAAGGGTGAGCTCAACTAGCCCGATGAAATATTATGACTAAGATAATGCGAGAATAAATTATCATTTAGCCTTGTGAGTGTTAAGCGATAAAATACAATAAACTGACGGTTTAAGCTGCGGCGGAATAAGCGATCCATTAAAAAGTCGAGTAGAGAATAAAATCTACTATCTTTTAGGTTTTAAAGGTTTTCATCAATTTTTATCATTTGAGACTCGACAATAAATAAACCACCACATCTAATCATCCACTGTACCCACGGTCGAGGATTTTCATCAAATTATCGATAAGTAAATGACTATCTAGAATCACCCACTGGTCATAATCATACCAAAACTATCATCCATTTGCATTCTGAGACCCTTTGAGGACTTTTGTCACATCATTTATATCAAGTCGTGATTATCTTAGAATGATCACTGGTCGTAATCATACTAAGTTTCATCATATCTATGCGTAAGCGAAGATAACATAATATAACATGAGGATGATGACAATGACATAATAATTGATAAAACAAGTTCAAAAATTATTTAATCCATGAATTATTAACGTCAAATTATCGACATAATCTTTGTTTGTAGAGTAAAATTCAAGAATGATCGGAAGAATATTTCCATGAAAGATCTTTGGATGAAGCATGAATATCGAGGATATTCTACTAATTTCATGGAGTATAGAAGTCAAAGTTTTAACTTATTTGGGTATAATAAAGAATGGAATAACAAAAGAAATCACCGTGCATGCGGTGCCGCATAGGCGAGGTTATTCAGCGAGAATAATAATAACGGAACGGTCGGTGAAATTCTGCAAGCGGGATGTTCAGCGAGAATAATAAAGATGGAACCCGGATCCGGTGTAAAAAACAGATAGGATATTTCAGCGAGAATGATAAAAAAAGCGGAACCGGTCGGTGTAAACAAAACGACGAGGATGACGAGGATGTTCAGCGGAAGAATAATAAAAAAGCGGAACCGGTTAGGTGTAAAACACGAGACAGGATGTTCAGCGAGAATAATAGAAGAATGTCACCAAGTATAGGGTAATAGCGTATCTGAGGTTATTCAATGAGAATAATAAGCAATGGAATAACATAAAGATTTCACAGAAGTATAGGTATATGGCGTATCACGAGGTTATGTATAGGGTATACCACTTTTACGAGTTATTCAGCGAGAATAATAATGAATGGAATAATGAAGTTCTTGTGAAGAAGAAAGAATAACACCCACTAGTAAAAAAGCTGAATATAGAAGTAGTGAAGTAGCGAGAATACTCTCTCTTCTTACTATAATTTTCTCTCTATAGCTTCTCTATAATTTCTCTCTCAGAGTTTTGATGAATTAAGTAAGAAAATAATGAAGGAATGAGCTTATTTATAGGAAAATGGAATGCGTAGTAACTAATCCATGAGCGGTCAGATTGATTTACTTTAATCGGCGGTCCATATTTAAAGAAAAATCTTTTAAATAAAATATAATATATTCTATTTATATAAAAACATTTTACTATGCAAAACTTTTTATATGCAATCTTATATGCAAAACTTATATCTGAAAAACTTTATATACGACACTATATCGTAATAAAATATAATATATTTATTTATAGAATAACTTTAATAAAAGTATTATTTTATATAAAAGATGTTTTACATTTTATTACGTTAATAATCTGAATAAAAAAAAGCGTCATTATCATTATAATAATTCATATTATTAATCGTGATAATGGAATCAAAGTTGGTGACTTCTCACATAAGCATCGATAATCAATCTGGTGTCTTTCTATGCGACCACGCGTATTCTTTGTACTTTTACTCTAAGGTAGTTCAGCGGTAACCACGGTAAAACTTCATAGTTATTTTGATAAAATATTTTTTTTTTTTTCTCGATCAGAGCAATAATTACATTATGGGGTCCTGATGATTGGTAGTTATGCGAATATTCCTGCTAAATCAAGAATATTCCCAGAGCCGATCGAATATAATATAACCACTTGCATACTTTGCAAAATTTATAAATCTACTACCCTGACTATAATATTATCTCAAATTCACACCATAATATTAAAAATTATTTTGACAAAATTTAAATCTTTATTGATAAAATCTGGGGTCTCTGATCTCCCCTCTTATGGAATTTAGCCCTCGAAATTAGAGTGCGATACTGATATGATAAAGAGATGAGGATACCTTGAATACCTTTATCGTTGAAAATATTAAATTCATCTTTTTGAAATCGGCGAAGATATTCATTAACAATTCATCTTTGCTTTTGGGCTTAAAGATAAAGATATCTGTTGTAAAACCAATAATCTTTGAGACTCGACTTAATAGTATCACGACCATGAATTATCCATACCTTCTTGGCTAAGGATGAGGATATTTCGTGTTTTCAATCTGATCGTGATTATATAGAATAATCCGTGGTCGTAATCATACCAAGTCTATCGATACTTATACTCTGACGAAGATGACTTTTACCACATCCATGAATTAATATTTCATTCTTTGAGACTCATTTCGATAATTAATCCATATCATCGAATCATCCACACACTCTGGGCGAGGATATTCATTAGTATCACGACCACAAATTATCCATACTTCGACGAAGATAATCGTGTATTCATTAGTATCGCGACCACAAATTATCCATTTACTACGACGAAGATAATCGTGTATTCATTAGTATCCGACCACAAATTATCCATACACTTCGACGAAGATAATATGTGTATTCATTAGTATCACGACCACAAATTATCCATACCTTTACGACGAAGATAATTGTGTATTCATTAGTATCACGACCACAAATTATCCGTATCTACCGATAATGTGTATTGTGATTATCACGACCACAAATTATATTTTCTGACGAAGATAATTGTGTATTCATTAGTATCACGACCACAAATTATCCATGCACTACGACGAAGATAATTGTGTATTCATTAGTATCACGACCACAAATTATCCGTACTTTTTCGACCCGAAGATAATTGTGTATTCATTAGTATCACGACCACAAATTATCCATGCACTTCTGCCGAAGATAATTGTGTTTTCAATTCTGGTTATGATTATAGAAACAATCCCAAGTCATAATCATACAAGTCCATCTATCATTCTGACAGGCCCACGAGATGACTTTCGACATAATATAAGCGTGAGGATAATGATATAAAGAATCGATCGAATGAGATAAAGGATAAATATTAAACATTTATAATATAATTTATCCGAGGATTCAAGAATATCCCCATGTTATCAATCACTTAATAATCTCATAATCTAATATCATTAATATTATAACAATATTTTAATCACTTCTTAAATTTATAAACAATTTATCTCGATTGTTTACGCTTTACCATATAATGCATTTAATCATTTCAAAAATGCCATACTCATAAAGATATCATCACCAATTATCAAATCCTCAAAAAAAATATGCATATACTACTATATATAGATTCTCTAGCCATAAAATCCTATTTTCAACTTTGTTACTTCACATAATATATTTAACTCATATGTTAAGTAACTAAACTATTTTCATGAAAATACCAAATCAGTCCCAAAAATATTTCTTTTCTGGGATTTAGCATAATATAGTCCCATAATGAAAATATATTTTTTCTCGAATTTTAAAATTCATTTACTATTTTTCAAAAATCAATTTCTAATTAATTCCTTAAGAAATTAGCTACCTCAAGTTTAACTCCAAAAATTCCCAAATCTTGGCAGGACCTTACACATGTTAACGTGAGCTTCTAGTTTAAATTTCATGGTCGTGAGTTATAGAACTCGGTTATAGCGTTTTTAAATCGGAAAAACCTAAATATTGAAATAGTCATAACTTGCTCATTTTAAGTCGAGAATGAGCTCATTTTTGGACAGGAGATACTTTATACCATATACCTTCATGTCCCAAAAGGCCAGAATTTTTCTCATAATTTAAGTGGCCGAAACAGCCCTTAAAGTTTTTCTGGGCAGTAGCATTTTTTGAAATTTACAGCTTTGGCCTCCTTTGCTAAAATCAGTCCACACAAAATCTACAACACCTTTTCCAGTAATTCCACTTGGATTAGTTAGGTAACTCATAGATCTAACTCTAGGACTTGACCACATTCAAAAATTCAAAATATAATAAGAGATATGGTCAATTGAATTTCATATTCGTTTTTTCACCAAAAATCGATTTTCAACTCTTTGTGATTTCTAAGAAACTTTCATGTTTTCACATATACTAACCAACATAACTCATCATAAAACTTACTAATACCACGATATACCCATGATTTTCATTATTCAATGCTTTTATTATGACTTTCATCATAAACCACGTAAAGCTATTCATTTTAGTTGAAGAAATATTTGAGGTTTAAAATGGGTTTTTATCTTTGGGGTCGATACAAAATTCGATTTCACGCTCTAGGGTAGGCTAGGAAATCTTCAAGAATCGTCAAGAAATTTATTAATGATAGAAATATCATCAAAAGCTGCTACTCTTATCAAGACTTGGATGATCGTACGTTACATTGATACCAATTGTGACTTACATCCCTTAACTAGATAGCCCTCACTGATGATACCTATAAACTTGCCATCTTCATTCACGATGTCGCCTCTGAGAGAAAGTCGGCGGTGCATTCCACACAAGGAAGTCAACAACGAAAGGATCGGGGCTCTTTACTTATGGCTTGATATAACGATGATTAACTTTAGGGTTTGGTTACTTTGAATTAAGTATAACGAGGTTGGTTAGGAATATGAAAGCTAACAACCTTACAAAAAGAATAATAAGTAGTTAATCAATCGTTTTCAAAAATTACCTCAAAGGCAAAATTTTCAAAGAGAGATATAAGATAGCGTGAAAGTGTTTATTTGAAACAACAAGATTAATAAGCGAGTGGTGGAGTATGTGAAGTTTCTCTCAAGCGAGTTTTGATAGATAAATCAAAGTCTAATTTTTTTTTTTGGTCAAATTTAAACATTGAACACAACTAGGTAGAATAAAAAGTGGGTAGAACTTGTATTGAATAAAGTATAGACTTAATTGATAATTAATTTACGTAATAACCCGTTCGGGTTTCTCGACAAAGCGCTCTCGCTTAAATTCTGAGTTTGACTTTTACTATAGGGTACATTCCACCCTTAAGTGCTTCTTCACATTCTGATCCATGATTTGAATCATTATTCTCGATCCATATCGAATTTGGGTTGTTGGCCGCTATGCGAGGTAATTAGAATTCGATGTTAAATTCTCAATTCTTTGTCAAAAAGCAAAGTCCATTTCATCTATTTTGGCTTTATTGGATGGACGTCTTTTCTACACTATCAGCGTTGTGCGACTTTTACCCATACATCGTCTATTCTCCGCCCGTTCGGTTGTTTCTTTTTTCGGTGATCTTTGATTTTTAAATTCTCGATTCAACTTTAATATCTTACACTTTGAGCGTGATTTTGTTCGAGCATCACATATCGGGTAACCCAATTTTGAATTGTTGTATCCCTTTGTTCCACGATAGTTTGAGTTCTTGACTTTTTGTTCTTCTAGCTCACGAACACGATTTTGTAATTCTAAGTTTTGATCATAAATTTCTTTAACCAATTCTCCTCGGGTTCCTCTTCTCTTCTTCCTCTTCTTCCTCTCTTTTTTTTGCTACCTCTGCAACTAGCTCGGGTGCGACAATTAGTTCTTCATTTACTCGTGGATATCTCTAATTTGTTCCTCGTCGACCTTTGCATTAACTTTGATTAGTGATTAAAAGGTGTCTAGCGGTCACATTCACTCCATTGTGAATATTTTAATTTGCCGTTTTCAAAACACTTGCCACAACCACGAGGGTTAATTAATATATCAAATATTATCCTATACTACGTGAGCCAATTAAATACCAAATAAACTTAGGTAGGTAAATCATACAGCGAAGAAATTTCCGTCTCTCCCCTCCTAGTTCTTATCTCACATCTTAGCGAGGATCGTATCCCTAGCTACGATACTGTTGTGGCCCCCAAAATTAGGTATCGTCACCCGTCTTGGGTGCGCCACTTACATGGTACATAAATTCAAATCTGACTTACTAATATAGCGTAGCGTGTATGCAATCGACATAAAGCGTGAGTTTGAATACAAATATTGTCTACTAGATATTATACAAACTCGAAAAAGAGTCCTCATTACAACTATTATCACCTTTATTTCACGAGAATAGTGAGGGACTACTAATCTTATCCTGCGGACGGACCATTACCCGTTCCCAGGCTTCGTCCCGGCTATGTTCTCATTTCTGAAGAAAACGGTGAAAAAAAAAAGGTGAGCTCAACTAGCCCGATGAAAATATTATGACTAAGATAATGCGAGAATAAATTATCATTAGCCTTGATGATGTTAAGCGATAAAATCTGATAGACAACCGGTTTAACTGCGGTGAATAGCGATCCATTAAAAAGTCAGTAGAGAATAAAGTCTACTATCTTTTAGGTTTTAAAGGTTTTCATCATTTTTTTTTATATTTGAGACTCGACAATAAATAAACCACCACATAATAATCATCCACTGTACCACGGTCGAGGATTTTCATCAAATTATCGATAATTAAATGACTATCTTAGAATCACCCCTGGTCATAATCATACCAAAAACTATCCATCCTTTGCATTCTACAGACCCTTTGAGGACTTTTGTCACATCATTTATATCAAGTCGTGATTATAGAATGATCACTGGTCATAATCATACTAAGTTCATCTATATGCGTAAGCGAAGATAACATAATATAACATGAGGATGATGATGATGACATAATAATTGATAAAACAAGTTCAAAATTATTTAATCCATGAATTATTAACGTCAATTGTCGACATAATCTTTGTTTACGTGAGTAAAATTCAAGAATGATCGGAAGAATATTTCCCATGAAAAGATCTTTGGATGAAAGCATGAAATATCGAGGATATTCTACTAATTTCATGGAGTATAGAAGTCAAAGTTTTAACTTATTTGGGTATAATAAAGAATGGAATAACAAAAAAGAAATCACCGTGCATGCGGTACTGCGCATAGACGAGTTATTCAGCGAGAATAATAATAACGGAACGGTCGGTGAAATTCACGCAAGCGGGATGTTCAACGAGAATAATAAAGATGGAACCGGATCCGGTGTAAAACACGAGATAGGATATTCAGCGAGAATGATAAAAAGCGGAACCGGTCGGTGTAAAACACGAGACGAGGATGTTCAGCGAGAATAAAAAGCGGAAAAAGCGGTGTAAAACCCGGTCGGGTAAAAAAAAAACACTGAGACGAGGATGTTCAACGAGAATAATAGAAGAATGTCACCAAGTATAGGAATTAAGCAGCGTATCTGAGTTATTCAGCGAGAATAATAAGCGATGGAATAACATAAAGATTTCACCAAGTATATATATCTGGCGTATACGAGGTTATGTATAGGGTATGCCACTTTTACGAGTTATTCAACGAGAATAATAATGAATGGAATAATGAAGTTCTCTTCAAGAAGAAGAATAACACCCACTACAAGTAAAAATATCCACTACTAGTAAAAATGAATATAGAAGTAGTGAAGTAGCGAGAATACTCTTCTTCTTTCTATAATTTTTTCTCTCTAAAGCTTCTCTCTATAATTTCTCTACAGAGTTTGATGAATTAAGTAAGAAAATAATGAAGGAATGAGCTTATTTATAGGAAAATGGAATCGTAGTAACTAATCCATGAGCGGTCCAGATTGATTTACTTTAATCGGCGGTCCATATTTAAAGAAAAATCTTTTAAATAAAATATAATATATTCTATTTATATAAAAACATTTTCTTATATGCAAAATTTATGCAATCTTATATATGCAAAAACCTTATCTGAAAAACTTATATCTGACTTATCGTAATAAAATATAATATATTTATTTATAGAATAACTTTAATAAAGTATTCTATTTTATATAAAAAGATGTTTACATTTTATTACGTTAATAATCTGAATAAAACAAAAGCGTCATTATCATTATAATAATTTATTATTATTAATCGTGATAATGGAATCAAAGTGGTGACTTCTCACATAAGCATCGATAATCAATCTGGTGTGTCTTCTTATCTGACCACACGTATTCTTGTACTTTTACTAAGAGTAGTTCAGCGGTAACCAGCGGTAAAACTTCGTAGTTATTTTGATAAAATATTTTTGTCGTTTTCTCGATCAAGCAATAATTACATTGTGGGGTCCGATGATGATTGGTAGTTATGCGAATATTCCTGCTAAAATAGAATATTCCCAGGCCAATCGAATATAATATAACCACTTGCATACTTTGCAAAATTTATAAATCTACCTGACTATAATATTATCTCAAATTCACACCATAATATAAAAATTATTTTGACAAAATTTAAATCTTTATTGATAAAATGTGGGTGGTGGAGGTGCTATATGGTTTACTTATTAATAGGAGTGGTACTTAATTTAATAAGTAAATTAATACTAATTAGGATTAATTACCTAAATTAAACTAATCCTAAATTAATTGCATACTAATTCTCTAAATTAAGGAATCCTAATTACCTTTAATATTGTAAATAAATATGGAAAGTGTATTAATTGTGTAAATATTTTATGAGTAAATATATTGTTGTATTTATTTTAAAAAATATAATAGAATATGTAATTGATCTATTTTAGGACATAACTATTCTTTATTGTCAACTTAATTTATAAATTAATTAATTAACATCTTGGATTTATTTTCCATCATCTTCCATGAATTAATCTCACACTTGATTAATTCATCATCTTAATTATTCATTAAGTCAGATAAGACTTATTCTCCCAATCTTAGTTAATTCCTAACTTAAGTTTGTCACATATCCTCATCATTTATAATTTCATATTTAATTCATTCTCAATTCTTATTTTTGAATTTTTATATTTCCATATCTTCTTATCACATAAATTCACATACACACATATATAAGTGTACACAAACATTTTTGAATAATTCCTTGTTTCCATTAATAATAAAATTATGGGTCATTACAAATTTAAACCTTAGTTCTGCAGTTCTTTAAGCCGCTACAATTGATGGTCATTATAAAGACATACATTTCCTTTCTCCCGCATAATCCACGTTGGAAACCAACTTCGACATATCAACATTTACTTGTTTTTTCCTTTTTCTTTGAAAAACCGTGTATGAAAATAGGAGAACTTATTTGACACACGTCTATCCCATAAATTGGATGGAATGGCCTAGTTAATAAGTTTTAAAAAGTTCAGTTTGTTAATTCCATTTTTAAAGTTTAGTGGGGTAATGCTTAAACTTGGACAACCACAATGGGATATTAACCCTTTTTGTCATGTGTGAGACCCCAGATTTTATGAATAAAGATTTAATTTTCTCGAAAATTATTTTTTTTTAATATTATGGTGTGGATTTGATATAATGTTATAGTTATGGGTAATATTTATAAATTTTGAAAAGTATCTGAGTTGTTATAAAATATTAGATTGGTTAGGAAATATTCTTTTTTGGGGAATATCCGATGCTGATGACACAATCATTAGTGGACCCATGACGAAAGTATTGTCGTATTTAGAAAAGCGATGAATTATCTTTTATAAAATAACGGCGGAGTATTACCGAATTAAAACTATTGAACTAACTAGGTAGTAAAAGAAAATACAATAATGCATAGCCAGACAAGTAGACACGGTGTTGGTTATTAATGCTTATGTGATAAGTCATTCGGTTTTGTTTTATTGGTATTATTAATGTAATAAAACAAAAAAGAATTTTTTATATAAAAGCGAATACTTTTATAAAGTTATTACGTTTTATTAAGGCTAATAGTAAAATCTTTTTATATAAAACAAAATACTTTTATAAAGTTATCTATTTTATTAAACGATAATTAGAATATATTATATTTTATTATGCGTATAGTGTTTGCATAGTGTTCGCATAGTATTTGCATAGTAAAATCTTTTATAAAGTTATTCGTTTTATTAGATTATAAATAGAATAAATTATATTTTATTTAAAAGATTTTGCTTTAAATATGGATAGTCAGATTAAAGTAAATCAATCGGATAGTTCATGAGTTAATTCTTATACAATCCATTTTTCTATAAATAGAAGCTCATTCCTTCATTATTTCTTAGAATTCTTTGAAACTACAGAGATAAACTATAGAGAAAGAAGAAAAAGTATTCTTCCACTTCACTACTCATATATTAGATCTTTCTTCTTAAGGTAGGGATATTATTTGTTGTACTTTCGTAAGGGGTATTATTTCTTTTATATTCATGAAGAGAACTTACATTATTCCATTATTTATTATCTGTTGGAATAACTTTTGTATCGTGGGCTACCCTATACTTGGTAAATTCTTTTGTTATTCCATTCTTATTATTACATTGAAATAACTTTGTTTATCTGAAGTCTGCATACGTGGTGAAATTCTTCTAATATTCCGTTCTTTATTATTACGTGAATATCATATGCATCAATGCGTTCTGGGGACACAGTTCCATTATTTATTATTACGGCGAGAATATCACATGCAATGTGTTTCTGTGGGACCTGATTCCATTATTTATTATTACGTAGGAATATCATCATGCATGCGTATTACGCCTTTGACACTGATTCCAGATTATTTAGTATTACATTGGAATAAACCGCATACATGCAATCTTAGAATGCATGGTGATTTACATTGTTATTCCATTCTTTTTTTTATTGTAAGACCTGACTTTTATAAATAAAGATGAATTTTTTTATAAATATTATTTTTGAATATTATGGAATAAATTTGATATAATGTTATAGTTGTGGGTAATATTTATAAATTTTGCAAAAGTATGCAAGTTGTTATAAAATATTCGTTTGGTGGGGAATATTCTTTTTTTAGGGAATATTAAATACTGGCTACTCAATCATTGGTGGACCCCTGTGAAATTATTGTCGGATTGAAAAGCGACAAAAATATTTTATAAAAATAACTTGGCGGAGGTATTCTGAATTAAAGCTGTTGAACTACCCGTTGGTAAAAATGCGATGTCTGGCGTAGTTGCGTAGTAGCGCGGTATTGATTATTGATCTTTACGTGAGAAGTCGGCTCGACTATGCTTTCAATTATTACTACGATAATTCTTTGCATCATATCTCTTATATTATTGATTGATTATTGTCGCGGTATCATACGTAAAATATGTTATAGTATTAAATCAATAATTGAGGCGACAAGTTATAAATGATTAATAATTGTTGAAAGATTAAATATGTGTTGATGAAAAAAAAATGATTTGTGGTAAGTTTGATTATTTTATGGGGGCTCATATGTCATCATCTAAGAGTCTCTTAAATCGATAAGTAATTACCACTTGTGAATAGTAATTACCTTCGTCGATAGTAATTACCCTTGTGAATAGTATTTACCTTAAATCGATAGTAATTACCTTAAGTCGATAGTAATTACCCTTGTGAATAGTATTTACCTTCGTCGATAGTATTTACCTTCGTTAATAGTAATTACCTTTACCGGACGTCCGAACCACTTGTCGTTTCACATTCTGAGCGTCGATTTCACACCGATTCGTCGAGCCACTTGCCTTTTCACACGGCGGTGCTAAGCTAGAAATCTTCTATAAATAGAGGCCTAGGGCTTCATTATTTTCACGAATTCATTCAAGCTATAGAGAGAAAGTATAGAGAGAATAAGAGAAAGAATAAGAGTATTTGGTTACTACTGCTTTCCTGCGATATTCAATCTCCTACCAAATGTAAGGGTGTTATTCTTTCTTATTAATGAAGAAGCATTGTTATTCCATTGCTTATTATTACATTGGAATAACTTTATATAAGTGGTTTATCCTATACTTGGTGACATTCTTCTATTATTACATTTGGAACATCACATGCATGTGTTTTTACGGACTGGTTAAAATCTTTATTATTAATACATTGGAACATCACATGCGTGTGTTTTACAGGACTGGTTAAAAGTCTTTATTATTACATTGGAACATCACACATACATGTGTTTTACAGGACTGGTTCCGTCTTTATTATTACATTGGAATATCTATACATGTGTTTTACACCGGATGCGGTTCCATCTTTATTATTACTGTTGGAACATCCTGTCGATTGTGAATTTCACGACACGGTTCCGATTCTTTATTAGTCTGTTGGAATAACTTTTGTATATGCGACGGTCTATCGCATGCGTGGTGATTTCTTTTGTTATTCCATTCTTTATTATACCCGGTTGGTTAAAACTTTGACTTCTATACTCCATGAAATTAGTGGAATATCCTTGATATTTGCGTTTCATCCGATATCTTTTCATGAAAATATTCTTACGATCATTCTTGAATTTTTATGCCATCGAGTTGAAGAAATGCGAGTTACGTTCTGGAAGTAGCATTCCTTGAACTTGGTATCAAGTCTTTGGAATATCATTGACCAGCCAAATAATTGAAGCTATTGGTGGGAACAACCTAAATCGATTTATGAAAAGACGTAGCTTTCTCGGTTTAGGTGGTTATTATCGGAGATTTGTTGGAAGGATTTTTGAATCGCTATTCCATTGACTGAATAACTTGTGGGAAGATCTGAAAGTTCGGTTGGAAGCGAAGAATGTGAGAAGAGTTTTCAAGAACTTCGGAGAGAGGAGACTTATTTATTTTAGTTACGTGATACCATCTAGCTTTTTAATGGGAGGATTTGTCATCTACGGTGATGCTTGTATTTTATCGGTTTACAAGGGTTGGGATGTGTTCTTATGCAACATGGAAAAGTTATAGCCTATGCCTCGCGACAACTCAAAAGAATATGATAGGAATTATCCTACTCGTGATCTAGAGTTGGCGGTATTGTTATCTTCTTAGACTTAAAATTTGGAGGCATTACTTGTATGGGGAGAAAGTGGAGATCTTCTACGGATCGTAAAAGCCTCAAATATTTCTTCACTCAAAAGGAACTCAACATGCGACAACGACGTTTGGCTTGAAGCTGTTGTAAAGATTATGATCGTACCATCAATACCATCTCGGAAAAGCGAGCGTGGTAGGCGGCGCATTGAGTAGAAAATCATATGCGTGTGATGATATGGCGGTATCTGAGTGCAATATTGTCGTATGAAAGGTCCATTGCAACCACTTGAAATTCGAGAATGGAAGTGGGAGCACATTACCATGGATTTCGTTTACGGTCTTCTAAGGTTTCTGGTGGCATTGATGCGATTTGGGTCGTTGTTGATAGATTGACCAAATCTGCTCATTTTTCATTACCGTCGAGAAACTTATACACTTGAACGTCTTGCTCGTATGTACATAAGCGAGATTGTAAGAGCGCATGGTATCTTTGGTATCCATAGTTTACGATCGAGACCAAGATTCACTTCACGATTTTGGGTTGTTTGCAAAAAGCTATGAGCGCAGACTTACGATTTAGCTTCGGCATATCATCCTCGAGACAGACGGACGATCGGAAGGACTATTCAAACTCTTGAAGATCTATTAAGACTACTGTGTCCTTGATTTGAGGGAAGTTGGGATAAGTTCTTACCATTGGTGGAGTTTTCCCTACAACAAGCGGTTATCAAGCAAGTATTGGCATGGCTCTATTCGAGCGTTGTATGGAAGAAAGTGTCGTTCCCGGTATCTTTGGGATGAGGTGGGTGAAGCAGCGTTGTTGGGCCGGGAGTTGGTGCGTATGACTACGGAAAAGATTCAAACGATCAAATGAGCGTATAAAAACATCACAAAATCGACAAAAGAGTTATCTTGATCTTCGTCGAAAGGGCGTGGAATTTGATATAGGAGATCGTGTGTTGTTAAAAGTTGCTCCATGGAAAGGAGTTACAAGATTTGGAAAGAGAGGAAAACTTAATCCTCGATTCATCGGTCCATTTTAATCCTCGATCGGTAGGGCGTGGCTTATAGACTCGACTTCCGCTTGAAATATGTCTCGTGTTCGCGTTTTTCGTAAGACTGTTCAACTTTTATAAATAAAGATGAATTTTCTATAAATATTATTTTTGAATATTATGGAATAAATTTGATATAATGTTATAGTTGTGGGTAATATTTATAAATTTTGCAAAGTAAATAAAGATGAATTTTTTTATGTTATTATAAAATATTATACGTTTGGTTGGGGAATATTCTTTTTTTAGGGAATATGAGAATATTCTTTTGATCATTACTCAATCATTGGTGGACCCCCTGTGAAATTATTCGGATTGAAAGCGACAAAAATATTTTATAAAAAATACTTGGCGGAGGTATTCTGAATTAAAAGCATTGAACTACCCGGTGGTAAAATGCGATGTCTGGCGTGGTTGCGTAGTAGCACTACGGTATTGATTATTGATCTTACGTGAGAAGTCACTCATTATGCTCGATTATTACTTCTGATAATTCTTTGCATCATATCTCTTATATTATTGATTGATTATTGTCACGATTATCATCGTATAATATGTTATAGTATTAAATCAATAATTGAGGCGACAAGTTATAAATGATTAATAATTGTTGAAAGATTAAATATGTGTTGATGAAAAAAAAAATGATTTGTGGTAAGTTTGATTATTTTATGGGGGCTCGTATGTATCATAAGAGTCTCATCATCTAAAGTCTCTTCGTCGATAGTAATTACCTTGTCGATAGTAATTACCTTCGTGATAGTAATTACCTTCGTCGATAGTAATTACCTTGTGAATAGTAATTACCTTCGTCGATAGTAATTACCTTCGTGAATAGTAATTACAACCGTGAATAGTATTTACCTTCGTTAATAGTAATTACCTTCGTTTACGGAGACGTCCGAACCACTTGTCGTTTCACATTCTGGCGTCGAACCACTTGTCGTTTCACATTCTGCGTCGAACCACTTTTCTTTCCAGGTCGTGCGTAAATCACTTGCCTTTTTTTCACTGGCGGCGGTCTTAAGCTAGAAATCTTCTATAAATAGAGGGCTGAGGGCTTCATTATTTTTCACGAATTCATTGAAGCTATAGAGAGAGAGAAAGTATAGAGAATAAGAGAGAAAGAAGAAGAGTATTTTATTCTTACTGCTTCTGCTGCGGTATTCAATCTCTACCAAATGTAAAGGGTGTTATTCTTTCTTATTCATGAAGAAGCATTGTTATTCCATTGCTTATTATTACATTGGAATAACTTTTGTATCGTGGTTTACCTATACTTGGTGACATTCTTCTTATTATTACATTTGGAACATCACATGCGTGTGTTTTACGGGACTGGTTAAAATCTTTATTATTATTACATTGGAACATCACATGCGTGTGTTTTTACAGGACTGGTTAAAATCTTTATTATTACATTGGAACATCACATGCATGTGTTTTACAGGACTGGTTAAAATCTTTATTATTACATTGGAATATCTATACGTGTGTTTTTACAGGATGCAGTTCCATCTTTATTATTACATTGGAACATCACATCGGTGTGAATTTCACACACTGGTTAGATTATTTATTATTACATTGGAATAACACATGCATCTGCTTGATCTATCGCGTGCATGGTGATTTCTTTTGTTATTCCATTCTTTATTATACCCGGTTGGTTAAAACTTTGACTTATACTCCATGAAATTAGTGGAATATCCTTGATATTTGCGTTTCATCGATATCTTTTCATGAAAATATTCTTACGATCATTCTTGAATTTTACTCTACAAAAGCGATATCATGTTGATAATTTGGGCGTTAATAATTCTGGATAAAATAATTCTTGAACTTGTTTTATTGAATTCTTATATCATTGTCATCATCCTCGTATTTTATATTTTTTAAAAAGTAAATACATGGCTTTTGTAGTGCGTAGATGGACTTGGTATGATTATGACCGAGAGACTATTGATTGTAATCATGGTAGTAATGTTACAAATGATGTGGTAAAAATCCTCGATTGGTAGTAGTGCATTGATGGGCCGATTGTTGGCATGATCATGACCATTAATGAATACACAAATATTCTTGGCGTAGTGCATGAATAATTGTGGTGTCGTGAATCTTAAAGAATATCCTTGGTAGTAGTAGTGCGGGGTGATTCGATGATGTGGAATATTTATTAAAAGTGAGTCTCAATTATATGATGATGAAAAACCTTTTAAAACCTAAAAGATAGTAGACTTTATTTTCTACTTGACTCTTTTAATGGATTGCATATTAAGCTATGATTAAGCTGGTTGTCTATTGTATTTTATCGGTTTAACATTGTTGAAGACTATTGATAATTTATTACGCATTATCTTAGTCGTAATATTTCTTCTTGGGCTAGTTGAGCTCACCCTTTCTTTCTTTTATTCTCTTGAAATGAGAATATAAATTTGGGACGAGTCGGGAAGCAGTGATGGTCTGAAGATAGCATTAGTAGTCCTCTTTAATACGTGAAATAGTGTGATAATAATGAGGTAATGAGGACTATTTTTTTGAGTTTGTATAATATCTAGTAGGCGATATTTGTATTTAAACTCACGATTTATGTCGTATGTATACTAACGGCAGTTATGTTAGTAAGTTGTATTTAAATTATTATTATACCATGTAATAGTGGCGACCCAAGATGGGTGATGTATACCTAATTTTGGGGCGTCTATGAAATTAGTGGAATATCCTTGATATTTGCGCTTCATCGATATCTTTTCATGGAAATATTCTTACGAGCATTCTTGAATTTTACTCCACAAAAAGTATCGTGTTGACAATTTGGACGTTATTAGTTCTGGATAAATTAATTCTTGAACTTGTTTTATTGAATTCTTATATCATTGTCATCATCCTCATGTTTATATTATGTTGAAAGTCATACGTGGCTTTGTAGTGCATAGATGGACTTGGTATGATTATGACCGAGGATTATTCGGTATAATCATGTAGTAATGTTACAAATGATGTGAAAAAAAAATCCGCATTGATGAATAATTTTTGGTATGATTATGGCTATGGATTCTCTTGACCAAGGTGCAAAGATGAATTGTTTTATGGCATGATCGGGACCAGTTGATGAAAACACGATTATCTTGGCTAGTAGTGCATGTGGATGATTCGATGATGTGGATTAATTATATTGGTGAGTCTCGGTGATGAAATATTAATTCATGGATGTGATAATAATAAATATCTTTGGCCGTAGTGCATAAATAATTCATGGATGTGATGGATAACGAATATATCTTGGCCAGTAGTGCATGGATAATTCGATGATGTGGATTATTTATTAAGCTGAGTCTCAGCGATAAAATATTGGTTATACACTTTTAATTTGTAGAAGATAGTAGATATCATGCTCTACTTGACTTTTCTAAAATATAGTTGTATGTCTTTGGCTTGTAGTGCAAAGATGAATTGTTAATGAATATCTTTGGTCGTAGTGCAAAGATGAATTTATTAGTATGATTATGAATAAGAATTGTGATTTGGTATAACCATGATTTTGATGTTTCAGGTGAAGATAGGTGATGAAAATTATCTTCGTCCTGGGTGCGAAGAGGAATTTAGAATCACAATTATGATTATGAGTTATTCATATGATTGTGGACAGGAATTGTTGATTGATGTTACAGGGATAAAACATTATTGGTGGACTTTTAACATGGAGAAGATAATAGACCTGATGGTCTATTTGACTCTTCTAATGGATTGCTCGTTCATCTACTGCAACTATGGTTGAAAACTTTTATCATCTACCTATATGTTCTAAATCTACGATTTATTGATGATGAAGGCTATTGATAATGTAAATTATCTTTAGTCATGATATTCTTTCTTTGGGCTAGTTGTGCTCACCCTTTTGCTTCACAATTCCTTTCGGGTAATAAGAGTGTTAGTAAAGGTCGAAGTGGGGATAAACGGGGAATAGAGAATGGTGGTCTCTAGTTGTGGAGGTTCTCCTAAGCAGTATAGAAAAGTGTGTTGTATTCTATACATCAATTAGTAGTTATATTTGGTGAATCAAATAGGGTGAGGCGAACCTGACTTTGGAAGGGTGTTTTGCCTTTATATCATACAAGATATCTAATGACATACAACCTCGTGTTCTCATAAGACATGGTTATGCACATCCACTTCTTTGAATATATCTACTGAGCACTACTATATGATCTTGGAGTTTATTTGAAATATAATATTCTCTTGGAGATAGTGGAGATAGTTATATGTCGAGAAAAGACTCACCATTGGAAAGAAGATGATAGTAATCTTCTCATTTTTCTTTGGGGTCTATTAGGTCAACCAAGGATAATTACGTGGACATATGATATCTATTATAAACCTAGAGCATGGTCTCCCGTATACGAAGGTTTCCTTGAGCACTTCCCAAAGATTTTAATTTCTAAAATAGTTTTTGACTATACTTTTATGTAAAGTACCATTGTAAAGGTTGTGGTCGAGGCACCATGTAGAGAGTTACATACATTTGTATTAAAACTCATGATTAAGCGTGGTCGTATTCTATCTGACAGTTCAACGATTGTATAAATGAAGTTATATTTGAATTTTTTGTACCATGTATGGCGGGTAATGGGTGATGTATACCTAATTTTGGGGCGTCACGGTTGGTATCGAGCTTAGGGATATGGTCATTGCGGAGATAAGAGTCTAGAACTAGGAGGGAGAGCGAGTTATATACTTATTTAGTGTTTGACTTACCTAAAGTGAATTTTTTACTTGATAAGTTGACAAATTGTGATATGTCAATTATCCTTTGTTTTGAAGCTATATTCTAGAATGATATCTGAAATACAGGAGATGAGAAATGGGAAAAATCATGATAACAAGAAAATTACCAGGAAGGTACAATCTGAAAAGAAAGCAAGGTATTCTCATCCCTTCAAATATCAGGTACGTACGTAAATTTCGAGGTGAAATTTCATAAGGAGGGGAGATTGTGAGACCCCAGATTTTATGAATAAAGATTTAATTTTCTCGAAATATTTTTTTTCCTTTTTTAATATTATGGTGTGGATTTGATATAATGTGTGATGCCCCCAAAATAGGTCCATTCCATCCAACCCATTCTGAGTCGCCAAATACATGGTACAGAAATAACTACAACTTTATTAATACATTTGTCGTGCAAAATACAACACATATATATCTTTGTGAGTTTAAATACAATTATTGTCTTCTAGATAATATACATACCAAATAAATCCTCATCACAATTATTTATACATTATTTTATAAAATGGTGAGGACTACTAAACAACTCTCTCTAGAACCTTCATTCCATACCCCAGGCTACGTAGTACTGCTTATATTCTCCGCTCACGAGAAGAAAAATGGAACAAAAAGGAAAAGGGTGAGCTCAACTAGCCCGATAAAAGAATATTATGACTAAGATAATATACAACAAATTATCGTTAGTCTCCAACGAGGAAAAATCTAATAGAATACAATAGACAACCAGTTTTAAATCAACAACTGCGGCGGAAACAACAATTCATTAGAAGAGTTAAGTAGAGAATCAAACTACTATCTTCTATATATGAATTTAAAAGTTCATCGTCGATATTTTATCCTATAACATCAATCAATATATATACGGAATCAAATATTCATCTTTTGCACTCTATGGGCCAAAGATATTCATCGATTGGTCATGTTCATCTAAACACTGTTCATCTTTGCACTACTGGGCCAAAGATATTAATCGATTAGTCGTGTTCATCTCAACACTGTTCATCTTTGCACTCTGGGCCAAAGATATTCATCGAGAAATCATTCATCTTTGCAATACGAGGCCAAAGATATTCAGTAATATCATCATTTAGGTGAGGATGATGAAAATATTTTAAAGAAAAGCGAATCCAGTGAAGCAAAAGAACAAATATTAAGGATTCGTACTTTAAAAAAATTCCCATTCAAAAATACTTCATAAATAACCAGAGTAGGGTAAAATTCAAGAATGATCAAAACATGGATACAATCAAAGCTAGTATCCAGAATAGATATTTTGGACAAAAAGAAGAAATTTCATTTTTTAGGTGAATAGTGCGGTGATTCGTGAATAGTGCCGTATACGTGAATAGTAACTCCGACACCAAAAGATAGAAATTTCATAAAAAACATCATCACGCTTCGTGAATAGTAACTCATGAAGAGTAACTCATGAATAGTAACTGTGACGCCCCCAAAATTAGGTATACATCACCCATCTTGGGTAGTCGAGGATACGTATGCGAATTTAAATACAACTTACTAATATAACTGCTGTATGCAATACGACACAAAAGCGTGAGTTTGAATACAAATATTGTCTACTAGATATTATACAAACTCAAAAGGAGTCCTCATTACAATTATTTTCACCTTTATTTCACGAATAGTGAGGACTACTAATGCTATCCTCTCGGACCATTACTCCGTTTCCAGAGGCTCGTCGACTATATTCTCATTTCTGAAGAATAAAGCGGTGAAAGAAAGGGTGAGCTCAACTAGCTCGATAAGAAATATTATGACTAAGATAATGTAGAATAAATTATCATTAGCCTACAATGATGTTAAGCGATAAAATATAATGAACATCAAGTTTAACTACAATGAACCAATGATCCATTAAAAAAGTCAGTAGAAAATAAAATCTACTATCTTTTATGATTTAAAAGGTTTTTCATCCTTTATAGTTGAGACTCGACTTTAATAAATATTCCACATCATCGAATCACCCCCACCGCTCTGACGAGGATATTCTTTAGTATCACGACCATAATTATTCATGCACTTACTGACGAGAATATTTGTGTATTCATTAATGGTCATGATCATTCCAACAAGCGTCCATCAATGCACTACGGGCCCTTTGAGGATTTTACCACATCATTTGTAACATTACGGTCGTGATTACATAGAATAGTCTCACGGTCATAATCATACCAAGTCCATCTATGCACTACTGGGCCACGAGATGACTTTCAACATAATATAAACATGAGGATGATGGCAATGATATAAGAATTCAATAAAACAAGTTCAAGAATTAATTTATCTAGGAACCACTAACATCAAATTATCGACATGATCTTTGCTTTGTAGAGTAAAATTCAAGAATCTCGAGAAGAATATTTTCATGAAAGGATCTTTGGATGAAGCGCAAATATCGAGGATATTCCACTAATTTCATGGAGTATAGAAGTCAAAGTTTTAACCAATTTGGGTATAATAAAGAATGGAATAACAAAAGAAATCACCATGCATGCGATGATATACGCATAGGCGAGTTATTCACATAATAATAATAAATAACGGAACCGGTCGGCGAAAAAAGCATGCAGCAGAGGATATTCAATAGAATAATAAAGAATGGAACCAGTCCCAGCGTAAAACACACAGACGAGGATGTTCCAGCGAATAATAAAGAATGGAACCGGTCCCCGGTCGGCGTAAAAACACAGACGAGGATGTTCAACGGAATAATAATAAAGATGGAACCGGGTCCGGTGTAAAAACACATGACAGGATATTCCAGCGAAGAATAATAATAAAGAAGCGGAACCGGTCCAGGTGTAAACACCTGATGCAGGATGTTCAATAGAATAATAGAAGAATGTCACCAAGTATAGGGTAAACCATGTATATCTGAGTTATTCAACGAGAATAATAAGCGATGGAATAACAATGAGTTCTCTTCATGAATAAGAAAGAATAACACCCCTTACTTTTAGTAGGAGATTGAATACTGCAGTAGTGTAGTAACAGAATACTCTTCTTCTTTCTCTCTTATTCTCTCTATACTTTCTCTCTCTATAGCTTGAATGAATTCGTAAAAAATAATGAAGCACTAGGCCTCTATTTATAGAAGATTTCTAGCTTAGCACTTGCCGTATGAAAAAGCGAGTGGCTTGACATTGGTGATGTGAAAAGAAAAGTGGTTTGATGTCTGTAATGTGAAAAGCGACAAGTGGTTCGATTTTGTAATGTGAAGCGACAAGTGGTTCGGCGCTTTGTAATGTGAAATGACAAGTGGTTCGGCACTTGTAATGTAAACGGTAAGTGGTTTGACGAAGGTAAAGGTAATTACTATTCTGCCGAAGGTAATTACTATTCACAAAGGTAATTACTATTGTGAAGAGACTCTTAGATGATGACATATGGGCCCCCATAAAATAATCAAACTTACCACAAGCGTCTCATATGAGACTCTTTATATACATCAAGGATTGAATAAATATTACCACAAATCATTTTATTTTTAATCAACACATATTTAATCTTTCAACAATTATTAATCATTTATAACTTGTCGTCTCAATTATTGATTTAATACTATAACATATTATACGGATGATCTTTGTGACAATAATTGAATCAATAATATAAGAGATATGATCACGCCAATTATTGTAGTGATAATTGAGCATAGGTGAGTGACTTCTCACGTAAGCATCGATAATCAATATCGTGTGCTACTTATGCAACTACAGCGTATTCTGTGTACTTTTACTCTAGGGTAGTTCAAGCGGTTTTAACGGTAACACCTCTGTAGTTATTTTTATAGAAAGATAATTTTGTCGTTTTCTAACTACAACAATACTTTTCGTTGTGGGGTCCACCAATGATTGAGTAAATAAATGCGAATATTCTCAAACAAAAGAATATTCCCACCAAACGAATATTTTATAACAACTTGCTACTTTGCAAAATTTATAAATATTACCCACAACTATAACATTATATCAAATTTATTCCATAATATTCAAAATAATATTTATAGAAAATTCATCTTTATTTATAAAAGTTGGGGTCTTTACATGAATCCGACAAAAAGTTTCAAATTTGATAAAAATTTCCAACCAATATTTGGCATAATGATATTGAAGAAATAATATCATTTTCGAATAAAATAACATCCCCTTACCTCGAAAAGGCAGTACTTAGTTGAAACACTTTGGATATAGGCTATGACTTGAACTTGCACCAGTATAGCAACACTCAAAGTATACTCAAAATACTCACAAGAATACGCTCGATAATATAGAGAGAAAACTTGATTTACGGTGTGATTTTCAATTCTAACCTAAGCACCCTATTTATAGGAAAATGCTTTAGAACACCAAAAGTAGAAAATTTAATAAATTAATATTATAATTTTTTCACAACTTCGCATTTACATTAACAATCTGAATTCAGCCTCCTAATCACATGTTAAATGAGTTTCAAAAATGAAAAAAACGTTTTGTAATTAAAATATTTTAAACTTCAAAAATCAATTATTTTAGAACTTGAACTTCAATAATTCATAATAAATATCCCTTTTATCAGAAAATTTGAATCTCGCGACTTTTTTTAGGAAATTCAATTCTCTACAACTTTGCAGAAGAAAGATTTTCCAAATTCCAAACAGAAATTGACCAAAATTCACAAATAAGCAATTTTCACAATTTTATAATCAAATTTCAGTCAAGAAATGGGGTCCACCGACACACAAAATATGTGTTAAACATTTAATGCCACTAAAATACTCTTCCTCCTCATATACTCATATATCCCACATTCATTATAAAAATATCATGAATTAATATATTATTAAAATAATATATTTAAATGAATTATTTTATCGAGAAAAGATAAAATATTAATTTTCAACAATTGTCATATTAAAAATTTTCTCCATCTATATCCACATAAAATCAATATTTTCCTCATCATATAAATCAATAATTAATTATTCACAAATAATATTACAGAATCACAAGATCTTGTGACCGGTAGTTCCCCAGGAAAAGGGGCTTTCGATAAGGATCTCCTTACTTCTTGGCGGCATGATTAGGTGACCAAACCTCTCCTTAGATAGAACTTTCTAGACATTGCCAATAATGTTATCCAATAATATTATTAGGATAATATGAATTATTGCTTTGATAATGAAAAATACTTATGTAATGACAATTTATTGAAACAACAGTAATATAAAATATCAATGCAGCAATTATTGAATCAATAAAATAAAATACTGAACAGTAATTACTTTAACAATTATTGAGTAGTGCCTTCTTACGTAAGAATCAATAATTGGTGCAATACCGTGTCTTCTTCTTGTTGATAACAGCGTATTAGTGTGTTTTAACCATCGGGTATTCAATAAGATATTAATGGTAATATAACTACGTCGTTATTTATAAACAACTTATATTTGTCGTTTTCTTCATCCAATCGCTTTTTAGTTATGGGGCCCACAAAAGGCTTGGCGTCGTAAATGCGAATATTCTCGACAATGAAGAATATTCCGACGAAACGAATATTCTCGACGATAATGAATATTTTATAACCACTTGCTTATTCGAAATATATGCGTATTTTACCCATAACTATCCACATTAATCAAATCAACCCTTACTATTTCAAAATAATAATAGAGAAAATTAAATTTCATTAATAATAAGTTGGGGTCTTACATAATGTTATAGTTGTGGGTAATATTTATAAATTTTGAAAAGTATGCAAGTTGTTATAAAATATTCGATTGGTCAGGGAATATTCTTTTTCGAGGGAATATCATGACGACAAAGACAATCATTGATGGACCCCACGACGAAAGTATTGTCGTATTTGAAAATGACGTAATTATCTTTTATAAAATAACGGGTGAAAGTGTTACACAAATTAGAATCTGTTGAACTACTGTGATAGTAAAAATCTGAGAATACTGGCGTAGTTTATAATAAGACATTAGTGTTGGTTATTAATGCTTATGTGTTAAGTCACTCAGTTTTGTTTTTTTGATATTATTAATGTAATAAAACAAAAAAGTTTTTATATAAAACAGAATACTTTTATAAAGTTATTCGTTTTATAAAGGCTAATAGTAAAATATTTTTATATAAAACAAAATACTTTTATAAAATTATTTGTTTTATTAGACAATAATTAGAATATATTATATTTTATTATGCATAGTGTTTGCATAGTGCTGCCCATAGTTTACATAGTAAAATCTTTTATAAAGTTATTCATTTTATTAGATTATAAATAGAATAAATTATATTTTATTTAAAAGATTTTGCTTTAAATATGGACTTTATGGTCAAATTAAAGTAAACTCTAGAGAGATAAACTATAGAGAGAAAGAAGAAAAGTATTCTTCCACTTCACTACTCTCATATATCAAAGATTTCTTCTTCTTAAGGTAGGGATATTGTTTGTTGTACTCGTAAAGGGTATTATTTCTTTTGTATTCATGAAGAGAAATTACATTATTCCATTATTTATTATTCTGTTGGAATAACTTGTATACGCGGGCTGCCCTATACTTGGTGAAATTCTTTTGTTATTCCATTCTTATTATTTTGTTGGAATAACCTGTTTATGCGAAGTACCGCATACATGGTGAAATTCTTCTAATATTACATTTCTTTATTATTACATTGGAATATCGTATCATGCGTGCGTTCACTTGGGACTGGTTCCATTATTTATTATTACGACGGAATATCACATCATGCGCAATTACGTGGGACTCGGTTCCATTATTTATTATTATGTCGAATAATATCACGTATATGCGTTTATCTGGGACTGGTTTCAATATTTATTATTATTACATTGAATATCACATCGGTGCGTATTACGTCGACACGGTTCCGTTATTTAGTATTCTGTTGGAATAACTTTTGTCTATCGAAATCTGCATACATGGTGATTTCATTGTTATTCCATTCTTTATTTTTACATTGGAACATCCCGTCGGTCTTGAATTTACCGACACAGTTCCGTTATTATTATTATGTTGGAATAACTTTGTCTACATGAAATACTGCATGCATGGTGATTTCTTTTGTTATTCCATTCTTTATTATACTCGGTTGGTTAAAGTTTTAACTTCTATACTCCGTGAAATTAGTGGAATATCCTTGATATTTGCGCTTCATCCGATATCTTTTCATGAAAATTCTCTAATTTTACACCACAAAGCAGTATCATGTTGACAATTTGGACGTTATTGGTTCTGGATAAATTAATTCTTGAACTTGTTTTATTGAATTCATATATCATTGTCATCATCCTCATGTTTATATTATGTTGAAAGTCATCATGGCTTTATAGTGCATAGATGGACTTGGTATAATTATGACGAGGATTATTTCGTATAATTATATATTAAGTAATGTTACAAATGATGTGGAAAAAATCCTCATTGGCCCGTAGTGCATTGATGGGACAGCTTTTTGGTATGATTATGGCTATGGATTCTCTTGACCAAAAGGTGCAAAGATGAATTGTTTTATGGCATGATCAGGACCGTTGATGAAAACACGATTATCCTTGGCCTGTAGTGCAGGGATGATTAGATGATGTGGATTAATTATTGAGCTGAGTCTTAGCGATGAAATATTAATTCATGGATGTGATAATAATAAATATCTTTGGCCGTAGTGCATGGATAATTCATGGATGTGATACTAACGAATATCCTTGGCCGTATTGCATGGATAATTCAATGATGTGGATTATTTATTAAGTTGAGTCTCGATTAGGTATCGTCACCCATCTTGGGTCGCCACTTACATGGTACATAAATTCAAATACAAACTTAATATAGCTACTGATAGGTAAACAGTCACGACGACAATACATAAGCGAGAGTTTAATAGGAATATTGTCATTTAGACAATATCCATACTCAAGGAGTCCTCATTACAATTTATTATCACACTATTTCACACGAATAGTGAGGACTACTAATGCTATCCTTCGGACCATTCACTCACTTTTCCCAGACTCCCAACTATATTCTCATTTCTGAAGAAAGGTGTGAAAGAAAGGGTGAGCTCAACTAGCCCAAGAAGAAATATTATGACTAAGATAATGCGAATAAATTATCATTAGCCTTCAATGATGTTAAAGCGATAAAATACAATAGACAACCGGTTTAAGCTGCGGTGGAATATGCAATCCATTAAAAAGTCAAGTAGAAAATAAAGTCTACTATCTTTTAGGTTTTAAAAGGTTTTCATAAATTTTTATCACTAAGACTCGGTTTAATGAATAAACCACAATATCTAATCATCCACTGTACCACGGTCGAGGATTTTCATCAAATTATCAATGGTCATGACTATCTTAGAATCACCCACGGTCATAATCATACCAAAAACTATCCATCATTTGCATTACGAGGCCACCGAGGACTTTTATCACATCATTTATAACAAGCCATGATTATCTAGAATGATCCACGGTCATAATCATACTAAGTTCATCTATGCACGTAAAAAGATAAAGATAACATAATATAACATGAGGATGATGACAATGACATAATAATTCAATAAAACAAGTTCAAGAATTATTTTATCCGAGGAATTATTAACGTCCAAATTGTCAACAGAGATCTTTGTTTTGTAGAGTAAAATTCAAGAATGATCGGAAGAATATTTCCATGAAAAGATCTTTGGATGAAACGCAAATATCAAGGATATTCTACTAATTTCATGGAGTATAGAAGTCAAAGTTTTAACTTATTTGGGTATAATAAAGAATGGAATAACAAAAGAAATCACCATGCATGCGGTACCCATAGGCGAGTTATTCAACAGAATAATAATAACGGAACCGGTCGGTGAAATTCACGCAAGCGGGATGATCCAACAGAATAATAAATCTTTGAATAATAATAAACAATGGAACCGTCGGTGTAAACACATGAACGAGGATATTCAGCGAGAATAATAAATGCGGAATAATAAACAATGGAACCGGTCCGGTGTAAAACACACGACGAGGATATTCCAATGAAGAATAATAAAGAATGGAATAACGAGAAGAAGATCACCAAGTATAGGGGATTAAGCGTATCTGAGTTATTCAACAGAATAAATAAGAATGGAATAATATAAAGATTTCACCAAGTATATAGGGTATCATAGCGTATCTGAGGTTATGTATAGGGTATACTTTTTTTACGAGTTATTCAATGAGAATAATAATGAATGGAATAATGAAGTTCTCTTCATGAATAAGAAAGAATAACACCCCTTACGGGTACAACAAATAATATCCCTTACTTAGTAAAAGAACCTTTGGATATCAAAAAAGTGAAGTAGCGAAGAATACTCTTCTTCTTTCTCTCTATAGATTTTCTCTCTATAGCTTCTCTCTATAATTTCTCTCTAGAGTTTCGGTGAATTCGTAAGAAAATAATGAAGGAATGAGCTTTATTTATAGGAAAATAGAATGCATAGTAATTAATCCATGAGCGGTCAGATTGATTTACTTTAATCGACGGTCCATATTTAAAGCAAAATCTTTTAAATAAAATATAATATATTCTATTTATATAAAAACATTTTACTATGCAAACACTATGCAACACTATGCAAAACACTATGCAAAACACTATGCAACACTATGCATAATAAAATATAATATATTCTATTTATAGAATAACTTTAATAAAGTATTACATTTTATATAAAAAGATGTTTCGTTTTTTTTACATTTTATTACGTTAATAATATGAATAAAAAAAATAATCATTAAAACAAAATATATAATAATTATAATATTATTAATAATCGATAATAATGGAATCAAAGTGAGTGACTTCTCACATAAGCATCAATAATCAATACAGGTGTCTTCTTATGCAACCACGCGTACATTGTACTTTTACTACTAGGAGTAGTTCAACAGTTTCAACGGTAAAAACTCCGTCGTTATTTTCATAAAATATTTTGTTAGGGTGAATAGTAACTCATGAATAGTAATTCGTGAATAGTTTTCGTGAATAGTACTACGACACAAAAAGTGTCCCAAATACTCGAGTGAACAATACTAGAGTGAATAGTAATTTTGGTGAATAGTAACCCGTGAATAGTAACTCGTGAATAGTAACTCAGAACCAAAAAAGTGTCCCAAATACTAGAGTGAACAATACTAGAGTGAATAGTAATTTGGTGAATAGTAACCCGTGAATAGTAACTTCGTATAATGAATAGTAAAGGTATTTTATGACAACTTGTCTACTTTGAAAAATTTTCAAATATGACCCTTAACTTTAAACTTTTATCAATTTAACTATTCACCAAAATAGAAAAATTGAACACTTTTATTCATAAAATTTGGGGTCTCACAATCTCCCTCCTTATGGAATTTAAGCCCTCGAAATTAGAAGTGCGTACACTGGTATGATAAAGAGGTGAGGATACCTTGAATACCTTTATCGTTGAAAACATTAAATTCATCTTTGCAATCCGCCAAAGATATTCATTAACAATTCATCTTTGCACTACTGGGCCAAAAAGATATACAATCTGTAAAACCAATAATCTTTGAGACAGCGACTTAATAATATCACGACCACGAATTATCCATGCACTTCTTGGCCAAGGATATTCGTGTTTTCAATCTGATCATGATTATCGAAGAATAATCCTGAGTCGTAATCATACCAAGTCTATCAATGCACTACTGACCAAAGATGACTTTTACACACATCCATGAATTAATATTTCATTCTTTGAGACTCATTTCACTCAATAATTAATCCATATCATCGAATCATCCCCACACTATTCATTAGGACGAGGATATTCATTAGTATTCATTAGTATCACGACCACAATTATTATCCATGCACTACGACCAAAGATAATCGTGTATTCATTAGTATCACGACCACAAATTATCCATGCACTACGACCAAAGATAATCGTGTATTCATTAGTATCACGACCACAAATTATCCATACACTACGGCCAAAGATAAATATTCATTAGTATCACGACCACAAATTATCCATTCACGAAATATATACCAAAGATAATCGACCACAAATTATATTCATAATCGTGTATTCATTAGTATCACGACCACAAATTATCCATGCACTACGGCCGAAGATAATCGTGTATTCATTAGTATCACGACCACAAATTATCCATGCACTACTACCAAAGATAATCGTGTATTCATTAGTATCACGACCACAAATTATCCATGCAAACTACGTGTACCAAAGATAATCGTGTATTCATTAGTATCACACCACAAATTATCCATACTACTACGAGATAAAGATAATCGTGTATTCATTAGTATCACGACCACAAATTATCCATGCACTACGACCAAAATAAAAGATAATCGTGTATTCATTAGTATCACGACCACAAATTATCCATGCACTACTGACCAAAGATAATCGTGTATTCATTAGTATCACGACCACAAATTATCCATGTACTACTACAAAGATAATCGTGTATTCATTAGTATCACGACCACAAATTATCCATGCACTACGGCCAAAGATAATCGTGTTTTCAATTACGGTTATGATTATCTTAGAACAATCCACGGTCATAAATCATACCCAAGTCCATCTATGCACTACTGAGCCACGAGATGACTTTCAACATAATATAAGCATGAGGATAATGATATAAAGAATCAATCAAATGAGATAAAGGATAAATATTAAACATTTATAATATAATTTATCCAGAGATTCAAGAATATATCCCATGTTATCAATCACTTAATAATCTCATAATCTAATATCATTAATATTATAACAATATTTTAATCACTTCTTAAATTTATAAACAATTTATCTCAATTGTTTACGCTTTACCATATAATGCATTTAATCATTCAAAAATGCCATACTCATAAGATATCATCACCAATTATCAAATCCTCTCAAAAAAATATGCATATACTCTATATAGGATTCTCTAGCCATAAAATCCTATTTTCAACTTTGTTACTTCACATAACATATTTAACTCATATGTTAAGTAACTAAACTATTTTCATGAAAAATACCAAATCAGTCCCAAAAATATTTTTCTGGGATTTAGCATAATATAGTCCCATAATGAAAATATTTTTTCTGGAATTTTTAAAATTCATTTACTATTTTTCAAAAATCAATTTCTAATTAATTCCTTAAGAAATTAGCTACCTCAAGTTTAACTCCAAAATTCCCAAATCTTGGCAGGACCTTACACATGTTAACGTGAGCTTCAGTTTAAATTTCATGGTCATCGTGAGTTATAGAACTCGGTTATAGCATTTTTAAATCGGAAAAACCTAAATATTGAAATAGTCATAACTTGCTCATTTTAAGTCGAGAATGAGCTCATTTTTGGACAGGAGGTACTTTATACCATATACCTTCATGTCCCAAAAGGCCAGAATTTTTCTCATAATTTAAGTGGCCGAAACAGCCCCTCTAAAATCATGGCAGTGACTTTTTTGGTTTTTGCAGCTTTGCACTCCTTTGCTAAAATCAGTCCACACAAAAATCTACAACACCTTTTCAGTAATTCCACTTGGATTAGTTAGGTAACTCATAGATCTAACTCTAGGACTTGACCACACTCAAAAATTCAAAATATAATAGGAGATTTGGTCAATTGAATTTCATGTTACGTTTTTCACCAAAATCGATTTTCAACTCTTGTGATTTCTAAGAAACTTTCATGTTTTCACATACTAACCAACATAACTCATCATAACACTTACTAATACCACATATACCCATGATTTTCATTAGTCCAATGCTTTTATTATGACTTTCATCATAAACCACGTAAAGCTATTCATTTTAGTTGAAGAAATATTTGAGGGTTTAAGAAATGGTTTTTTGTCTTGTCGGGTCAATACAAAATTCGATTTCACGCTCTAGGGTAGGCTAAGAAGTCTTCAAGAATACGCCAAGAAATTTATTAATAATAGAAATATCATTCAAAAGCTGTGACTCTCATCCAAGACTTGGATAGTACGTCACATTGATACCAACTGTGACTTTATCCCTTAACCTAGATAGCACCTCACAATGATACCTATAAACTTGCCATCTTCATTCACGATGTCGCCTACGAGAAAGTCAAAGCTCGATTGCATTCCACACAAGGAAGTCAACAACGAAAGGTTCGGGGCTCTTTACTTATGGCTTGATATGACAATAATTGACTTTAGTAGTTTGGTTACTTGAATTCGCATAAACAAGTTGGTTATGAATATAAAAGCTAACAACCTTACGAAAAGCATGATGAGTAGTTAACCAATTGATTCCTAAAATCACATCAAAGGCAAGTATTTTCAAAAAGATAAGATCGACGAAGTAGCGTGAAAGTGTTTATTTGAATCAAACAAGATTTAAAAAAAATAGTAAGCGGTAGCGAAGGCTCCTACTAACGAAGTTTCAACCAATAAGTCAAAGTCTAACTTCTCGAGTCAAATTTAAGCGTTGAGCGCAAGCAAGAGAGATAAAATAATGGGTAGAACCGGTATCTTATAAGGTATAGACTTGCAATTTATAATTAACTAACCGTGCTAACCGTTCGGTTTACTCGCTTTTTGAGAAAGTCATGAAAATGCACTTCCTAAAACCAACGACTTTGTTTTGTCCATATCCACCTTTGGTGCCACCGTCCCAGCTAGACTTGACTTTGGGTGCACAACAAAATGAAGCTAAAGGACCTTCTCTCCTTGCAATTTCAACTTCTATTATCTTTGCCATGATTACCCCGAAGTGGTTACCATTCTTAGCATGATAATTTCCCCCACGATGGTTATCATTGTTCTGATAGCCGTTGCCACCAGTATGATTATTATCGTGTTGTTGGTCGTTACCTTTTGTTTGAGCTGAATCAACACTCTCATGTGCTTCATTGCTTATCTCGGCATTTTAGGATGTCATTCTCAAACACGTCACAAAACAAGGGTTAATTAACATATCACATATTATCCTATATACTCGTGACCAATTAAATACCAAATAAATTTAGGTAGGTCATACTAGCGAAGGAATCCCCCGTCTCTCCTCCTAGTTCTTATCTCACATCTTAGCCGGGATCATATCCTAAGCTCGATACTGTTGTGACGCCCCAAAAAATTAGGTATCGTCACCCATCTTGGGTCGCCACTTACATGGTACATAAATTCAAATACAAACTTAATTATACATATACGCCGTAGTAACATACGACAATACATAAAGCGAGAGTTCTAATAGGAATATTGTCATTTAGACAATATCCATACTCAAGGAGTCCTCATTACATTTATTATCACACTATTTCACAGAATAGTGAGGACTACTAATGCTATCTCTGGACCATCACTCTTTTCCCCGACTCGTCCCGGCTATATTCTCATTTTCAAGAAGAAACGGTGAAAGAAAAGGGTGAGCTCAACTAGCTAGCAAGAAGAAATATTATGACTAAGATAATGCGAATAAATTATCATTAGCCTTCAACAGTGTTAAACTGATAAAATACAATAGACAACCAGTTTAACTGCAGCGGAATATGCAATCCATTAAAAGAGTCAAGTAGAAAATAAAGTCTACTATCTTTTAGGTTTTAAAAGGTTTTCATAAATTTTTATCACTAAGACTCAGTTTAATGAATAAACCACAATATCTAATCATCCCTGTACCACGGTCAAGGATTTTCATCAAATTATCAATGGTCATGACTATATACCGAATCACCCACGGTCATAATCATACCAAAAACTATCCATCACTGCATTACAGGCCACTGAGGACTTTTATCACATCATTTATAACAAGCCATGATTATACCGAATGATCCCTGGTCATAATCATACTAAGTTCATCTATGCACGTAAGCCAAAGATAACATAATATAATATGAGGATGATGACAATGACATAATAATTCAATAAAACAAGTTCAAGAATTATTTTATCCAGGAATTATTAACGTCCAAATTGTCAACAAGATCTTTGTTTTGTAGAGTAAAATTCAAGAATGATCGGAAGAATATTTCCATGAAAAGATCTTTGGATGAAACGCAAATATCAAGGATATTCTACTAATTTCATGGAGTATAGAAGTCAAAGTTTTAACCATTTGGGTATAATAAAGAATGGAATAACAAAAGAAATCACCATGCATGCGGTACTTAGCATAGAGCGAGTTATTCCAAGAATAATAATAACGGAACCGGTCGGTGAAATTCACACAAGCAAGATGATCAACAATGTAATAATAATGCTTGAATAATAATAAAATAAACAATGGAACCGAGTCAGGTGTAAAACACACATGCACAGGATATTCCAAATGAGAATAATAAATGCGGAATAATAAACAATGGAACAGTCCGTGTAAAAAACACAGATATGTGATATTCCAACGAGAATAATAAAGAATGGAATAATGAAGAAGAAGATCACCAAGTATAGGGGATTCAGCGTATCTGAGTTATTCCAACAGAATAAATAAGAATGGAATAATATAAGGATTTCACCAAGTATAGGTATGTCTGGCGTATACGAGGTTATGTATAGGGTATGCCACTTTTTTGAGTTATTCCAAGAATAATAATGAATGGAATAATGAAGTTCTCTTCATGAATAAGAAAGAATAACACCCCTTACGAGGTACAACAAATAATATCCCTTACCGTAAAAGAGACCTTTGGATATCAAAAAAGTGAAGTAGCAGTAATACTCTTCTTCTTTCTCTCTATAGATTTTCTCTCTCTATAGCTTCTCTCTCTATAATTTCTCTCTAGAGTTTCGGTGAATTCGTAAGAAAATAATGAAGGAATGAGCTTTATTTATAGGAAAATAGAATGCATAGTAATTAATCCATGAGCGGTCCAGATTGATTTACTTTAATCGACGGTCCATATTTAAAGCAAAATCTTTTAAATAAAATATCATATATTCTATTTATATAAAAACATTTTACTATGCAAACACTATGCAAAACACTATGCAAAACACTGCAAAACACTATACATAACACTATGCATAATAAAATATAATATATTCTATTTATAGAATAACTTTAATAAAGTATTCGCATTTTATATAAAAAGATGTTTTCTATTTTATTTTATTACGTTAATAATATGAATAAAACAAAAGCGTCATTATCATTATAATAATTCATATTATTAAATAAATAATAATGGAATCAAAGTGAGTGACTTCACATAAATATCAATAATCAATCAATCAATAGTGTGTGCTACTATGCAACAACGCGTACGACATCGTATTTTTACTACTACCGAAGTAGTTCAACAATATTTTTAACCAGTAAAACCTCCGCCGTTATTTTCATAAAATATTTTGTTTGGGTGAATAAGTAACTCATGAATAGTAATTCGTGAATAGTAACTCGTGAATAGTACTCTGACACAAAAAGTGTCCCAAATACTCGAGTGAACAATACTAGAGTGAATAGTAATTTTGGTGAATAGTAACCCGTGAATAGTAACTCGTGAATAGTAACTCCGACACAAAAAGTGTCCCAAATACTAGAGTGAACAATACTAGAGTGAATAGTAATTTCGGTGAATAGTAACCCGTGAATAGTAACTCGTGAATAGTAACCGGGTATTTTATGACAACTTGTCTACTTTGAAAAATTTTCAAATATGATCCTTAACTTTAAACTTTTATCAATTTAACTATTCACCAAAATAGAAAAATTGAACACTTTTATTTCATAAAATTTGGGGTCTCTAGAATAATGACAAGGTTCACGACTAGACAAATTTATCTTTAAGTATTCTAAACAATAAAACTTGATGTGTACTAAAAAAATTAAGTTTTCAAATTTTTTATTATATTTTTTCGAGGAAAAATATAAATAAACAAAAAAAATCATTCACAAAAAATTATTTGTTTAAAAGCGAAAATACTTTTGGATGTTTAAATGAATTTGTCGTAAAATTTTATTAAACTTGATTTGAATGTATTGTATTTTAGTTAGTTATATATAGTAACTATCGATAATATAAAATCCTTAAAAAGTTATAGTATATAGTAATCGTTGATAATATTAAATACATAAAAGAATTATTTCATTTTATAATTAACTATTTATCTTAAAATTATAAATTAGTTTTAAAGAATGGAGGCCGAGGAGTAATTCTTAAAAGGCTTAAATATTTGGTTTAAAAAATTATTTGTTTAAAAGCGTAAAATTATTTGTTTAGCCTTTATCAAATAATTTCTTTGTTAATGATTTTTGTTTATTTACATTTTGCCTCTAATATAATAAAAAATTTAAAACTTAATTTTTTTAGTACACATCAGCATTAATTTGTCCAGTCAGCGAGCCACGTCATCAATTTATGACGTGACAGACTTAATTGAACCAAAGTGAAAAAAATTGATAGTTCAATCATCTAATTGACAAAATTGAAAGGTAGATAACCGAAGTGGAATATGGCCTATAGTTTAGGGTAGTAAATTATATTTAAGCCTATTAAATATAAACAAACGGACATGGCCAAATGCGGGTTGGGTTGTTACGGGTTGGGTCTAAATGGGCCAAGTAAAAGAGACCCATTTTTGAATGGGTTACATTTACGCATGTCAAAATCCTTAAATTTAAGGATGAATTACATATTCTATTACATTTTGAAAATAATTACAACAATAGTGTACTCTTAAAATATTTACACAATTAATACAATTTCATATTTATTTACAATATTGGTGCAATTAGGATTCCTTAATTTAGAAAATTAGTATGCAATTAGGATTCTTTAATTTAGGGATTAGTTAACCACATGGCTTCTTATCTCTCTCCTCATCTAAAACAACTGCATTACTTAGTCATCACCCTTCTTCTTCATTCAACATATTATTTCTATATATATATATATATATAGAAATATATATTTATTTATATATATATATATATATCCTTAATTTATTGGGATTTAATACTGTACAAAGGAGGTTTCTGCATTCTGAATTACCGATAAAATAGCTATCTTAAAGGTTCAAGTGCATAAAGATGGCTCATCTTCTTATCTATTTTTACTTTAGTTCTTTTCTTAGGGTACTCATAAAGTGTTGCTTAGTTGGAGCCAAGTTAGATATAATATTGCAAAAGTTTTCGAGGCTAAAGATTTGTTATTTGCTTGTGTTATATTCTGCCAGGTGCAGCATAGTTCCGCCTCTTCCTGGAAATTAGATATTGCAGCACCAGTTGTTGGACCAGTTCTCAATGGAGCTTTCCCTACCACTATCGGTATTGATGCCCCAACAGAAGCAACTACCAAGAGCGGTGCAGTTTCAAGGTTACTATCGGTACTAATGCCCCAATAGATATGAGTGAGTATATGGAAAAGCATGCAGATTCAAGGTTAATAGGAGCTCCAGATGGTTATGTTGGGTATGACGAAGGAGGTCAGTTGACAAAAACTGTCCGCAAGAGGTCATATGCAGTTATTTTGTTTGATGAGATTGAGAAAGCCTATTCTGACGTGTTCAATGTGTTCCTTCAAATACTGGATGATAGTAACCAAACCTTCATACCAAGGTAACTAAACTATCATATCAAAGTAACCAATCAACCTCCACACTTTAAATTTTTTTTTAGTGCAGTTGGTAACCAAACCTTCAGATCAAGGTAAACAAACCTTCATACCAAGGTAACCAATTCACATCAACACCTGCAGTTTTTTCATAGTGCAGTTGGTAGCCAAACCTTCAGACCAAGGTAACCAATTCAATTTTATTAAGTTACCAATTTCGTTTGAATGTGATGCAGTTGGTAGCCAACCATTCATGCGAAGGTAACTATTTGAGTATTTATGAGTAACAAAATAGTCATAAAAAAAATTCAGAACAGTAAAAGTTATATCTATTTATTTTTAAATTTTTTGTAGGGAGAATCTTCTTCTTCTTCTCATTGGCATTTTGGACAACGGAGATTCGCGGCGGTGTAGGGGCGGAGTAGCGGAAGAGAAGTCGGCGGGAAGAGAGAACTAAAAAAGTAAAAACTAAAACAGAGCCCAATTTACATGTACAAATATTTTATTTATTTATTTATTTGTTAACTATTATTTCAAAGTGTATGTGAGAGAGATGAAGATTTGAATTTGAATTATTATTTTGAATTTGAATTTATTTTTGTTGTTAGATCCCAAATATTTGAATTTAAATTATTAATTATGGCAGTTATTTTTCCTTGATTTTAGGTTTCCTTATTAATGTGAATTGTACTATTTTTGTAATATGAGTCCTAATTACACTCTTTTTGTAATTATTTTGTTGATGCACTAATGGTGTAATTACTTTTTAATTGTTGTATATTTCTGTAAAGAACCCTAAATTTAACTAGTGGATTGAGTGACCCTTGAGTTTGGATAATAAATTGTCAGGTCTACATATATCTATCAAAAAAGCTATTGTAATTCTTATGATTTTTTTTTATCTCGAGTCTTGCCCATGTGAATATTTAATTTCTAGAGGTAAATACTTGATGGCTCTTTTTCATTACTTTTGAGGTCCTAAGCTTTTAATTTTTCTCAACTAATAACATATAAATTTTTATAGATTCAAACATAGTTTTTAATTACTTTTAAAAAATTACTCCCTTTGTGCTCAAAAAAGAATGATTAAACAAAATTTTTTTTTTGTCCCCAAAATTATGAAATAAAATATATATGTTGAAGGATAAACATATCATTTAGTGAGGTTCATTAGTATAAAAAATAAAACTACTAATCACTTTATATAATATTATGGGTCTTTAAGAGTAAATTTATAACTTTTTTTACTCTTTTTTCTCTATTTTTATTTCTTTTAATATGTGTGTAACTTGTACTTTACTCATTTTTTTGGGCATGGAGGGAGTACTATTTAGAATAACACTTTTACTTTTAGAAATAAAATTTGATATAAATACATCTTTCCTACTAAATAATATTTATTATAGTGAATGACCCGAAGATAAGATATTATGTACCAATGTTTTCAGAACCGGACTAGTCATCGAACCAGAAAAGTTATCGGGGCGGATGTGTCACTAATTCAACTAGTAGTTGAACCGTTATTGAACCTGAACATTATAAATATATAAAAATATATTATTAATAATTAATAAAATTTTAAAAATCTCATTTTTTATTATCTAAATATAATAAAATTGAGTTAAAATATTACTAAAAGTGGTTAATTTTAATATTAAAACTATTTTGGTACAAAAAAATATTTAAAATAATAAAAAAGCGGTTCACCATCTCAACTTAACTTTTATGAATAAAGATGAATTTTCTATAAATATCATTTTTGAATATTATGGAATGAATTTGATATAATGTTATAGTTGTGGGTAATATTTATAAATTTTGCAAAGTACGCAAGTTGTTATATAATATTCGATTGGCTCTGGGAATATTCGCTTTTAACAGGAATATTCGCATACGACAATCATTCATGGACCCCACAATGTAATTATCATTCATTGGTGGATCGAGAAAAACATTTGATCGAGAAAAACGAAAAATATTTTTATGAAAATAACTACGCATTAAGTTTTACCGTTAATCGCTGAAACACCTAAGTGTTAAAAGTAGTAAAGAATACGCTGTGGTTGCAAGATAAATAGACACACTCATATCGATTATCGATGCTTACGTGAGAAGTCACCGCTTTTGTTCAATTATTGCTATACAAGAATTGTCGATAAGATATCTCACGTTATTTGATTCAATTATTGTCAATATTTTATATATTATTAAATCAATAATTGAGACGACAAAGTTATTAATATTATTATTTCGCAATATTAACGATGTCTGTAAGTTCGCCAAGGAGAGGTTTGGTCACCTAATCGCGCGCCAATAGGGAGAAATCCTTATCGAAAGCCCCTCTTTTCCGGGAACGACTCGGTCGATTAATATTGTGAATTATAAATAATGATGATAAATGTTGTTAAAAAATATTTAAGGGATTTTTTATGTAAGTATTTTATATAATTTTTTTTATTATATAAAACCCCATTTACCCATTTTTTCAAAATAATTTTTTTAATAAAATTATAGTAAAATTTATATAAATATATATATATATATATATATATATATATATATATATATATATATATATATATATATATATAATATATATATGTATTTCGTATATATATATTTTATATATAATATTATGTATATATATATATATATATATATATATATATATATATATATATATATATATATATATAATATATATATATATATATATATTATATATATATATTATATATATATATATATATATATATATTATATATATATATATATTATATACATATATATATTATTATATTTATATATATATATATATATATTATATTATATATATATATATATATTATTAATATTTATTATATATATATATTATATTATATTATTATAATTAAATTATAATATAATATATATATATATAAATTAAAATGATATAATTATTGAAAATCATTATTGAATTTAAATATTATAAATATTCTATCATTCTTTCATAATTCCATTTTTTTTTTAAGCTTCATTCCTTCATTATTTCTCTAGAGAGATAAATTATGTAGAGAAAAAGAAGAAAATAAGAAAAAAGTATTCTTCTACAACTTCACTACTCCTATATCCATTTCTTCTTCTAAGGTAAGGGGTATTATTTTTTTCGTATTCATGAAGAGAACTTCGTTATTCCATTCTTTATTATTCGTTGAATAACTCAGATACACGCTGCCTACCCTATACTTGGTGAAATTCTTTCGTTATTCCATTCTTTATTATTTAATAACTTGAATATCTCGCATATGCGCCAAAGTACCGCATATACTGGTGAAATTCTTCATTTATTCATTCTTTATTATTCTCGTTTAATATCCCTCTTCGCATTTGCTTACGCTTACACCGATCCTCTTTATTTTTTATTATTCGTTGAATATCCCTTTTTATTTTATATACGATTTCATTTTATTTTCGTTGAATATCCTCGTTTATTATTTTCGCATTATTTATTTATTATTCATTCTTTATTATTCTCGTTGAATATCTCGCTTGCATATTTTTCATTCGACCCGGTTCCATTATTTATTATTCTGTTTGAATAACTCGTTCATGCAGTTCTATCGCATGCACGGTGATTTCTTTTGTTATTCCATTCTTTATTTATACAATCAAGTTAAAGTTTTGACTTCTATACTCCATGAAATTAGTGGAATATCCTCGATATTTGCGCTTCATCCAAAGATCTTTTCATGAAAATATTCTTCCGAGCATTCTTGAATTTTACTCACAAAGAAGTATCATGTCGATAATTTGACGTTATTAGTTCCTCGGATAAATTAATTTTGAAACTTGTTTTATGAATTTTATATCATTGTCATCATCCTCATGTTTATATTTTGTTGAAAGTCATCTGTATTCAGAAAGTAGTATATGATGGACTTGGTATGATTACGACTGTGTGATTATTCTAAGATAATCACGACCGTAATGTTACAAATGATGTGGTAAAAGTCCTCATCGTCTCTGAGTGCATCGATGGACAGTTTGTGGTATGATCACGAATTATCATCGATGAATACACTAATATCCTCGCCCGTAGTGCATGGATAATTTGTGGTCGTGATACTAATGAATATCCTCGTCAGTCAGAAAAGTGTGGATGATGTGGATTATTTATTGTCGAGTCTCAAACGATAAAAGTGATGATGAAAACCTTTTAAATCATAAAAGATAGTAGATTTTATTCTCTACTGATTTTTTAATGGATCGCTTTGTTCACCGCAGCTTAAACTTGATGTTTATTATATTTTATCGCTTAACATTGTCAAGGCTAATGATAATTTATTCGCATTATCTTAGTCATAATATTTTTTATCGGGCTAGTTGAGCTCTCCCTTTCTTTCATTGTTCTCTCGTGAAATGAGAACGTAATGGACTAGCTCTGGGAAACGGAGTGATGGTCCCAGATGATAAGATTAGTAGTCCTCACTATTCTATTAAATAGTGTGATAATAAATGTAATGAGGACTTTTTGAGAGTGGATATTGTCTAGAAGACAATATTTGTATTAAAACTCTCAATATATTTTGTTATATATTTAAGATGTATTTTGTTATTTGTATTTTTGTACCATGTATTCATGCACTCAAGATGGGTGATGTATACCTATTTTGGGGGGGCGCCACAGCTTGGTATCAAAGCTTAGGATACGATCCCGGCTAAGATGTGAGACAAGAACCAGGAGGGGAGAGACGGGAAATTCTTCGCTAGTATGACCTACCTAAGTTTATTTGGTATTTAATTGGCTGGACAGTAGTATAGGATATATGTGATATGTTAATTAACCCTTGTTTTTTGTGGCAATTTGAAAAATGACATCCGAGAATGTTGAGAATATCAATGGAGCATGTGAGACCGCTGAGTCTCCACAGATCAATAATCGTGATAATGTGCATCAGAAGGCGATAATCCTCATGCAAACAACAACACCGACCAAATGATGAACGATGGAATGTTTAGAGCTTTTTATGCAATTCATGCAACATCAAAAAAAGAGAGCGCTCTCGCCCAAAAAAATGTGTGGAAACACCGGCAACTCTCTTGACGGTCACCGCTAAGCAGCTTCAAGGAGCCGGGACCACCGGAGTTTTTTGGAGAGCCAAAACCACTTAAGGCGAGAGACGGATAAAGCAGATCAACAAGATATTTGATGTCTCTGGGATGCTCCGAGGAGCAAAAGGTTCCCTTTGCCACCTTCATGTCATGCAGAGGAGAGGCAGACATCGTGGGAATCAGAAGCGACTCAACCCGCCCAGATCAAGATGTCTTGGGAGAAGTTCCAAGAACTATTCAACGACAAGTACTTTTCCCAAAAGTATTCATCACATGAAAGAGGTAGAGTTCATCAAGTCGAGAAAAACAATACGACCGTGTCGCAAAGACGAAGCCAAGTTTGCCGAAGTTGTCCCGGCCATATCCCATTTGGTTGATAATGAGAGAGAGAATGACGAATGTTTCTAAGAGGTTTCAAACCCGAGATACGCCAATATCTTATCTCTCATAAACCGTGGTTTGTATTCAGATGTTGTTAATAGGGCTCGCTTATCGAGCGCGATAACGAGTCAACCCAACCAAAAGAGAGAGAAACACAAAAATGATAATACTAAAGGATAGAAGCACCATCAAGTTATGGACAACAAGCGGAGGAATCAACATGCCGTAAATGGTAACCACTTTGGTGGTAATCATGGCCAAAACAATAAGAATGGACATTTCAAGAAGAGGAGATTCAACAATGATGGAAAGACGCCAAGATCAAAGACCGTTGTTAAGGAAGGAGAACCACCACCCATCATATGCTTCAAATGCGAGGGGAGGGACACATCATCCAAATCGCATGATGCCATCCAAAGCATGTTATAATTGTGGAAGAGAAGGTCACCTAGCCCGATTTTTTGTCGCTCACCATCAAGACAAGTTCAAATTTGGGATGGAGGCACCAAAGGTCGCCCCTGTAAAAAAGTCAAAGCCCAGAGAGTTCAAGGGAGAGCTTTGTCGTGACCTCCTGTAAAAGCAAGGAACCCGAACGAGGTCATCACGTAAGCTTATCATAAACTCTAATAAGTATATACCTTATTTGATACCGGTTCTACCCATTCTTTTATTTCTCCTACTTGCGCCAACGCTTAAATTTGACCGAGAAATTAGACTTCGACTTATCTCATGAAACTCCGCTGGGAGAAACCTTCATTACATCCATCGCTTATAAGTCTTGTTTGGTTCAAAATCTGCACTTCACATTACCCGTCGATCTTATTTCATTGAAAATACTCAGATTTGACGAATTCTGTGGATTGATTCGTTAACTACTCATCATGCAAAAATTGATTATTTTCGTAAGGTGTTAGCTTTCATATTCCTAACCAACCTATTATGCTAATTCAAGCAACCAAACCATTAAAATCAATCATCATCATCTCAAGCCATAAAGCTATTCGCTTATTGAAAAAATGGATGTCAAGCTTTCTTAGCTCATGTCACTTGATCTAAACAAAAATACGCCGCTTTTGAATGATATTTCTATTGTTAATAAATTTCCGACGATTCCCTCAAGAACTTCCCGCCTACCCTCAGAGCGTGAAATTGAATTTTGTATCGACTTGAACCCTAGATAAAAACCCATTTCCAAAGCCCCATATCGAATGGCTCCTATTGAACTTCGTGAGTTAAAGACCCAACCGCAGGAATTGTTAGACATCGGTTTTATTCGTCCTAGTACTTCTCTCTGGGTGCTCCCCGCTCTATTCGTGAAGAAGAAAGATGGGAGTATGCGATTTTGTATTGATTATCTGGAGTCAATCATGTCACCATCAAAAATAGGTACCCATTGCCACGTGATCGATGACCTGTTTCAATTAGCAGTAAGGAGCCAAATTTTTTTCAAAGATCGATCTTCGCTCCGATATCACCAATTGAAGATTAGAACCGATGACATTCCAAAGACGACTTTTCGTAACTCCCAGACGGCATTATGAATTCCTAGTCATGTCTTTTGATCGACTAATGCCCCGCCGCTTTCATGGATATGATGAACCGAGTATTCAAGGAATATTTGGATCACTTTGTGGTCGCCTTTATTGATGACATCCTTATTTATTCCAAAAGCCGTGAAGATCATGAGCAACACTTGAGGTCGACACTCCAAAAGCTTCTTCGTGAATATAAGCTTTATGCCAAGTCAAGAAATGCGAAGTTCGCTCGAGAAGAAGTAGCATTCCTCGGGCACGTAGTATCAAGTCATGGAATATCCGCTGACCCAAGAAAGATCAAGTTATTCAAAGTCGGGAGCAACCTAAATCGCTGATCAAGCACGTAGCTTTTTTGGCTTTAATCGGTTATTATCTGAGATTCGTGGAAGGGTTTTCTAATCGCTACTCCATTAACTCAAACCGACTCAAAAAAAGATACAAAATTCTATTGAGCGAGGAATGTGAGAAGAGTTTTCAAGAACTCAAGAGAGAGACTCATTTCAAAGACTGCTCGACAATACCATCCGCCTTGAGGGATTTGTCATCTACAAATGATGCTTTCGCAGCAAAGGGTTAGGATGTGTTCTCATGCAACATGGGAAAGTCATAGTTTATGCCTCTCGATAACTCAAAGAATATGAGAGGAATTATCCTACTCATGATCTAGAGAGTCAAATGTTGTCTTTGCACTTAAAATTTGGAGGCATTACTTGATGGGGAGAAAGTGGAGATCTTTACTGATCATAAAAGCCTCAAATATTTCTTCACTCAAAAGGAACTCAACACGCGATAAACGACGCTGGTTTGAATCTATTGAAAGATTATGATCATACCATCCAATACCATCCTCGAAAAGCGAACGTGGTAGCCGACGATCGAAAGTAAAGATCATATGCGGTACGAAAAGCGATATTGTCAACGCAAAGGCCCATTTCATATGACTTGCAAAAAGGATGGAGATAGAGTTAAAGACTGTGGACCCATGTGATGATGGATATAATATACGAAAGTAGAACCGATTTTAATCGATAAAGTTAAAGTCGCTTCAAGCTATGCACTCCGGAGTCGATGCATATGAGGAAGAAAGTGCAAGAAGGTGCTATGCCGTAAGCAAGAATCGATGAAGAAGGAATACTTTGAGTCAACCTGCATTTCAGTGTTCCTAACGAATTCTCGATTTAAAGTATAAAAAATCATGATGGAGGCGCACAACACACGCTTTGTAATCCATCTCGGGAGTACCAAATGTATCGTGATCTTCGACATACACATTTTTGGTGGAGCAATATGAAGAGAGAGAGATATATTGTTTATCTCAAGGTGTCTAACTTGTCAACGAAGTCAAGGCGTGAGCATCAAGTACCAAAAGGTCCATCAGCAACCACTTGAAATTCCGTAATGGAAGTGGGAGCACATTACCATGGATTTCAAGCATCGGTCTTCCCAAGGTTTCTCAAGGCATAGATGCAATTTGGGTCATTGTTGATAGATCGACCAAGTCCGCTTCATTATTTTTACCAATACGAGAAACTTATACACTTGAACGCTCTTGCTCAGATGTATACATAAACGAGATTGTAAGATCGCATGGTATGCCAAGATCCATAGTTTTCGATCGAGACCCAAGATTCACTTCACGATTTTCGGTTAGTTTGCAAAAAGCTATGGGCACGGATTTACGATTTAGTTCAAGATATCATCCTCTCGGACGGACGGACAAATCGAGAGGACTATTCAAACTCTTGAAGATTTATTAAGACTCTGGTCCTCGACTTCAAGGGAAGTTGGGACAAGTTCTTACCATGGTGGAGTTTTCCTACAACAACAGCTTATCAAAGCAAGTATCGCATGGCTCCATTCGAGGCGCCATGGAAGAAAGTGTCATTCTCCAAAGATGTCGGGATGAGGTGGGTGAAGCAACGTTGTTGGGACCCAGAGTTGGTACGTATGATGACTACTTAAAAAGATTCAAACGATCCGACAACGATAAAAACCTCACAAGATCGATAAAAGAGTTATGCCGATCTTCATCGAAAAGGACGTGGAATTCGATATCGAGATCATGTGTGTTGTTACGTGTCGCTTCCATGGAAAGGAGTTACTTAGATTTGGAAAGAGAGGAAAGCTCAATCCTCGATTCATCGCCCATTTTTAATCCTCGATCGAGTAGGAACTCAGGGCCTATAGACTCGCTTTTACCGCCAAGTATGCCTCGTGTTCATAACGCATTTTTCACATATCCATGTTACGTAAAAATATGTGAAAGACCCAACCACATTATCGAAAGTTAGAACCGACGAAATATGGAAGATTTAACGTATGAAGAGGTTCCTGCTCAAATCTTGATAAGAAGGAACATATTCTACGCCCAAGGTTATACCTCAAGTCAAAGTTTTATGGAGAAACCACGATGTCGAGGAAATGACCGGGAGTTAGAATCAAATGAAATCAAGGTATCCTTACCTCTTCGACATACCGTGTACGCATTCTAATTTCGAGGGTGAAATTTCATAAGAAGGGGAGGTCAGAAGACCCCAACTTTTATGAATAAAGATGAATTTTCTATAAATATCATTTTTGAATATTATGGAATGAATTTGATATAATGTTATAGTTGTGGGTAATATTTATAAATTTTGCAAAGTACGCAAGTTGTTATATAATATTCGATTGGGTCTGGGAATAAGAAAGCGATAAAAATATCTTTTATGAAAATAATGACGGAAGTTTTACCGTTAACTATTGAAACACCCAAAGGTGTTAATACAAGATAAAATGCATGGTTGACAAGTAAACATCGGTGATTGATTATTGATGCTTTACGTGAGAAGTCACTCAATTTTGTTCAATTAATGCTATAGTAATTGTTGCATAATATCTCATATTATTTGATTCCATTATTATATATATTTTATATATTATTAAATCAATAATTGAGATGATAAAGTTATTAATATTATTATTTGCAATATTAACGGTCTAGGAAGTTACATCGAGGAGAGGTTTGGTCACCTAATTACGCATATAGGGAGAAATTGTAAGACCCCAACTTTTTAATGAATAAAATCAATTTCCTCTATTTATTGTTATGAATAATAAGGTGTTAATTTGATATAATGCTTTGGTTATGGGTGAAATGTGCAAATTTTTCAAAATACGCAAGTGGTTATTATAAAATATTCATTTTTTCTGAGAATATTTCGTTTGGTCGTGGAATATTCTTTTGTTGGGGAATATTCGTACGACTGACAAGTAAACCATTTATGGACCCCATAATGTAGAATAATCGCTCGGATGAAGAAAACGACAAAATTGAGTTTTTATAAATAATAACAGTAAGTCGTTATGAATTAACACCGCTGGAATATCCGGTTAGTAAAAAAAAAAAGTATACGACGTTGTCGCAGACAAAGAGTACACCAGTATTGCACGTAATTTTTTTAATTATTGATTCTTACGTAAGAAGGCACTACTCAATAATTGTTATAAAGAATTATCGCTCAATATTTTATTTTATTGATTCAATAATTGTGCGTTGATATTTTATATTATTGTTGTTTCAATAATTATCACCGCGATAAGTATCTCCATTATCGATCAATAATTCATATTATTTGAATAATATTATTAGATAGCATTATTGGCAATGTCTAGAAAGTTCACAAGGAGAGGTTTGGTCACCTAATCATGCGCCAAGAAGGAGAAATCCTTATCGAAAGCCCCTCTTTCCGGAACCTACTGGTTGTCATTATTATGATTCGTAATATTATTTTGTGAATAATTAATTATTGATTTATATGATAAAGAAATATTTATTTGATGTGGATATAAATGATGGATTTATTTATGTGGTTATAAATGAAAGAGTTAATGTTGAGGTGTTTTATCGTATTTTGTCCGATTGGAGGTATTAAAAGATCAAATGGTGTTCTTACACTATATTGTGTGAGTTATAATATTTAATCCGACCGCTGATCGTTGTGATTTTTGGATATGTTATATATATATAAGTTGAGTATATGTCCACAAATTTTGAACCGTTAAAATGAACGATAATTTGTTATGAATTTTAAGAGGTGACTGATTAGGAAATTAGGTTTATAAATGATTTTGGTGAAAAATCTAGAAATGGGTGGGCCCCACTTTTAGTTGTTGGGGAAGATGGCTGATTTTAGGTGGGTAGAATAGTAGCGAGGTAAAGCCATCAAAGTTATAGTCAAGTCTGCCTTACAAGCGCTAACATTTTCCTATAAATTGAAGGCTAAGTTAGAATTGAAAATCACACCGTAATTCATAAGTTTAATCTCTTTTCTCTCTCGAGTAACAAGGTATCGAAGGTATATTGTGGCGCCCCAAAATTAGGTATACATCACCCATCTTGGGTCGTCAAATACATGGTACAAAAATTCAAATACAACTTATTAATAAAGGTGGTCAATCACGACAAAACATAATGAGTTTGAACACAATTATTTCTACTAGAGATTATATAAACTCAAAAGAGTCCTCATTAATTATTAACACACTATTTCAATAATAGGAGAACTACTAATGCTATTCTTCCGACCGGTCACCCGCTCCCGACTAGTCCCTCGCTTATGTTCTCATTTCCAAAAGAACAATTGAAAGAAAGGGTGAGCTCAACTAGCCCAAGAATAAATATTATGACTAAGATAATGCGTAATAAATTATCGTTAGCCTTCAACAAATGTTAAACCGATAAAATATAACAACATCAAGTTTAACTGCAATGAACAAGCAATCCATTAAAAGAGTCAAGTAGAAAATAAAATCTACTATCTTTTATGATTTAAAAGGTTTTTCATGACTTTTATCATTGGGACTCCGCTTTTAATAAATAATCCACATCATCGAATCACCCACGCACTACTACCAAGGATATTATTCTTTAGTATCATGACCACAAATTATCCATACACTACGGGCCAAGGACATTCGTGTATTCATTAATGGTCATGATCATGCCAACAACTCGTCCATCAATGCATTACTAGCCAACGATAACTTTTACCACATCATTTGTAACATTACGGCCATGATTACAATCGAATAATCCCTCGGTCATAATCATACCAAGTACATCTATGCACTATGTGCCATGATGACTTTCAACATAATATAAACATGAGGATGATGACAATGATATAAGAATTCAATAAAACAAGTTCAAGAATTAATTTATCCAGAACTAATAATGTCCAAATTGTCAACACGATCTCGCTTTGTAGAATAAAATTTAAGAATGATCGTAAGAATATTTCCATGAAAAGATATTGGATGAAGCGAAAATATCAAGGATATTCTATTAATTTCATGGAGTATATAAGTCAAAACTTTAACCAACCGAGTATAATAAAGAATGGAATAACAAAAGAAATCACCACGCACGCAGATAGATTCGATGCATGTATGTGTTATTCCAATAATAATAATAATAACGGAACCAGTCGTGCAAAATTTTAAATCGATGAGAATGTTTCAACAGAATAATAAAAAAGAAGTGAACCGTGTCCCAGGTAAAACACATGCATGTGATGTTTCAAATGTAATAATAATAAAGATTTTAGTCCTGTGTCCCAGTAAAACACACAACATGTGGATGTTCCAAATGTAATAATAGAAGAATATCACCAAGTATATAGGTATTCCCATTATACAAGTTATTCCAATGTAATAATAAGGAATGGAATAACAGAAGTTCTCTTCATGAATATAAAAGACTAATATCCCTTACCATTTAAAGAAGAACTGAAATATAAAGAAGTAAGTAATGGAATACTTTTTCTTCTTTTCTCTCTATAGTTTTCTCTCTAGAGTTTCAATGAATTCGTAAGAAATAATGAAGGAATGAACTTCTATTTATATAAGAATGAAATGCATAAGAACTAATTCATGAACGGTCAGTATTGATTTATTTTAATCGGATTTCATCCATACTTAAAGCAAAAATCTTTTAAATAAAATATAATATATTTATATATAAAATCCATAATAATACTCCTTCCATCCATTTATTTCAATATTTATATATATATATATATATATATATATATATATATAATATTTATAATAATGCACCTTCCACCCACTTTTTTCAAACTTATCTATATATAATATCTATAATAAAACTCCTTCCGTCCATTTTAATTTCCCCCACCCACCCACCCACCCACCCATCCACCACCCACCCACCTATACTAATATATATATATATATATATATATATATGTAAAACAAAAATAAGATAATTTCTACCGACAATTTTAAAAATGGAAAGTGGGGGGTCCAAATAATAAGCAAAATTTACATCAAATAATTCATAAAATCCCCTCAATATTTTTAACAACATTTATCATCATTATTATAATTCACAATATTAATCGACCAGGTCGTTCTCATGAAAGAAGGGGCTTTCAAATAAGGATTTTTCCCTATTGGCGCGCAATTAGGTGACCAAACCTCTCCTTGGCAGAACTTCTAGACATCGTTAATATTGCAATTTATAATATTAATAACTCTGTCATTTCAATTATTTATTTAATAATATATAAAATATCGATAATAATTGAATCAAATAACGTGAGATACTATGCAACAATTACTGAGGCAATAATTAAACAAAACCGAAAGTGACTTCTCACGTAAGCATCAATAATCAATACCGGTGCTACTATGCAACCACGATATTATCAGATTTCTTTTACTAATGAAAGTAGTTCAACAAGATTAACAGTAAAACTTCCGCCGTTATTTTTATAAAAATATTTTTGTCGTTTTCTCAATCCGACTAATAATTCCGCTTGTGGGGTCCACTAATGATTGTGCCGCCGCATTTAATATTCCCCCTTAAAAAGAATATTCCCCACCAAACGTAATATTTTATAACAACTTGCTTACTTTTGTAAAATTTATAAATATTACCCACAACTATAACATTATATCAAATTTATATCAAAAAAATAATATTTATAGAAAATTCATCTTTATTTATATGGGGTCTTACATATAAAAATAGATATGATTTATAGAAAAGTTTCATCAAATTTATATCCGATATCCGGGCTAAATAACGCTTTTTCGAGGTAAGGGATAAGAATGGATTTTAAGTGGTTGTTATGTTTTTCGGCCAGAATTTTTCCGACCTTCAAAAACTCGAAAAATTTAAAATGATAATTTGATGAGTTTTCTAGATTGTGTCCAAAATGGCGATTTTTGGATGTATAGATTATGAGTTATAAATTTTATGAGAAAAGACTATTTTTAAAGTAAACCTTATAACTTTCAGTGGGTTAACTCCAAAATGGTGAAATTTTATCGGGGAGTACATGTATATGATAGTAAGTATACTCAGAAATTTTAATTTTGGATAAAAGTATAATTTTGATAAATATCTAAATATTCTATAGCTTTTGGCCATTTGAAAAATAGTAAATGATTTTTAAAATTATGAGAGAAAATATATGTTCAATATGGGACTATATTCTACTAAATCTTTAAAAGAAAATTTTTGTAACCGATTTGGTATTTTTCATGAAAATAGACTAGTTATGAGTAAATGAATTAAATATGTTATGTGAAGTAAGAAAATTGGAAAATAAGATTTTATGGCTTGAGAATCCTATATGAGGTATATGCAGATTTTTGATGAGGGTTTTGGTTATTGGGGATGAAATCTTATGAGTTTGGAATTTTAGGATGATTAAATGCATTATTTAGTAAAGTGTAAACAATTAAAATAAATTGTTTATAAGCTTAAGAAATTTTATTTCAATATCATTATACCGAAATATTGGTATGGATTTTATTGTAGAATTTCTACCTGTTGTGTCGGGTTTACTATTCATGGGTTACTATTCACGAGTTATTATTCATGACAAAATTAGTTTCTTTTTCTAACTAAATTATAGTTGAGTTATGAATATTACTCTCGAGATTAAATCTATATGTTGATTATATTATTTTTATTATCATATATAAAATTTTTATAACCCTAATGATGATATTAATTTCTCTTCGACTTCGAGTGTAAAGATGGGTCGATTATTGGTACGATCATGACTACGGGTTCTTTCGCCAAGAAGTGCAAAGTTTAATTGTTGATCGGTATGATTTGACCATTGAATTTATAATTGAATATCTTTAGCTTAAGTGCAAAGGTGAAATGATCAACATGGTTATAATTATTGTTTATATAAATTCAAATGATTATATATTTCTTTCGAGATATTAATATATTTGGCCCTGGTAGCTGCAAATATGAACTCATTGATGAATATATTTCGTCCTGAAAGTGCAAATATGAACTGTTGAGGAATATCTTTTGCCTGAAAAGAAAAGATGAATTATTGATGAATATCTTTGGCCCGTAGTGCAAAGATGACTGTTGTTGAATATCTTTGCCCTGTAGTGCAAAAGATGGTTCTGTTAATGAATATCTTTCGCCCGTAGTGCAAAAGATGAAATTGTTAAGTATGATTATAAATAGAACCGTGATTCGTATATAACCATGATCTTTGATGTTTTAGGTAAAGACATGTGATGAAAATTATCTTCGCCCCGGTGCTAAGAGGAATTTAGAATCACAATTATGATTATGAAGTTATTCATATAATTGTGAAAGGAACAATTTGGTGTCAAGAGTCACAAGTTGATATATATCTTTATGTAAGATGTCATGGTGACGTATACCCAAGTTGGTGTCAAGAGTCACAGCTTGATATATATTTTGTATCAAAACTCACAACATACGTGAGTTGTTGTATTTTGCACGACAATTGTTGTAATAAAGTCAGAAGTTGTTTTTCGTCATCATGTATTTGGCGACTCAAAATGGGTTGGATGGAATGGACCTATTTTGGGGTTGTCACAGAAATCCTTATGGAAAGCCCTCTTCCCGGGAACGACCGGTCAATTAATATTGTGAATTATAATAATGATGATGTATGTTGTTAAAAATATTGAGGATTTTTTTATGAAGTATTTGTAAATTTTGTCATATTTTACGAACCCCCACCTACTCATTTTTCAAAATAATCGTGAGAAGTTATCTCAATTTTGTATTATATATATATATATATATATATTTAATTAGGTTACTTAAAGGTGGAAACCCAATTCACGGGTGGAGTGAATTTGGTAGAATGATGTTAATATATATATATATATATATATATATGATGATGATGTCGATAAGGGGTGGTAAATTTTAATTATTTTCAAAGAATGGCAAGCTTTATTTGGCAGATTATGGGATGCTTTTTCAAGCCTAGACATTAATTGGCCGACTTTTTACACTCATGCAAAGATTATCGACAACTTGTAAATTAGGATGCATTCTAATCGTCAAGGCTATTATATTGGCATGTGTTCATTTTTCTCATTCACAACTCCTTGAAAATGAATAATGATACTTAGGAATCGTGAAGTTGTGTTGTTTCATCCGTAAATTTTAAAAAAATAACTGTCAAATCTGCTTTCTTAACAAGATTCTTCCATTCTCCTATAAATAAGCTCATTCCTTCGTTATTTCTTACTTAATTCATCGAAACTCTGAGAGAGAAATTATAAAGAGAAAAAAAGAAAATATTCTCGCTACTTCACTACTCCTATATATCCATATTCTTCTAAGGTGGGTATTATTTCTTTTCAGATTCATGTAAGAGAACTGTTATTCCATTTTTATTATTCTCGTTAGATAACTCAGATACGCTGCTACCTATACTTGGTGAAATTCTTCGTTATTCAATTATTTATCATTATGTTGGAACATCCTGCCCGTGCTTTACGCACGACCTAGTTCCATTATTTATCATTCTCGTTGAACATCATGCGCCTATGCTTTACGCACGACCGGGTTCCGCTTTCTTTATTATTTCGCTGGAACTTCCGTATGCGTTTTTTTACGCATGACACCGGTTCCATTATTTATTATTCTCATTGAAAATCTCGCCTGCAGGCGCTTACGCACGACCGGGTTCCGTTATTCATTATTCTCGTTGGAATAACTCGTCTGCAAGGCCTATCGTATGCCCGGTGATTTCTTTTGTTATTCCATTCTTTATTATACT